>VYXF01013111.1:620297-659539 GCA_013397295.1 Polioptila caerulea | reverse complement strand
ACGGAGCGCTGATTCATGGGGCCCCGCGCCGGCTGCCTCGGCGAGGAGAGCGCGGCGCTGCCGCTGCCCCCGCGCGGGGTGTGAAGCCCCGGCCCCTCCTCCGCAGCCCCAGGCTCGCCCGCCCTGCTCGGGAGTGTGGTCCCTGCCGGGAGCCGCCGCGCCTGGCGCACAGAGGGAAGCGTTGATGCATCGCTGTGGAAATTCATTGTGTGACTTTCTGGGTATTTACTGAGTTTCAGACCGAGATGCAGCTCTTGAAAGCTTTATGGGCACTAGCAGGAGCAGCGATCTGCTGTTTTCTTATATTTGTCATCCACTCACAGTTTCTTAAAGAAGGTAATTGTATGTGCATGTCTACGTATCCTGTTCTTTAATACTAAGATCTTTACGAGGTGCCTTAATTATTTTTACTGTTTCCAGTATGTTCTATTTACAGCAGTGCTTCCACGCTATTTTTCCTTTCCGTTTCCTTCTCAATTTTATTGCTTTAGATAATAGATAGGCTTAGACTTGCATTTTTGGTAAATGTATATATATTATATGTGTATATAAATATATATGTATATGAAATCCGTATGATGTTTATAGTCGATGTTTTAGCTGACGTCTCATTTCTTTATGGGGCATGTATAGTGTATAGAAAATATTTGTTGCTATCAGATGACCACAAAACAGTAGTCATCATGGGAATATTAATAAACCAAAAAACCCCTTAACAAGTAAACGTCTTATTTTTATACCAAATCAATAGGCATCCTTTGCCTCTTCCTTATTCAGTACATTTTCAATAGATGGCACTAAAGTTCTATGGAAAGGGCAGGGCAGAGCAAATCCTGGGCATTCGGCATCTTCCTTCTCCTCACTGCCCCGAAACGGGAAGAGGCCTTTGCGTGGCTTCAAGGCTCCTGTTTTTTCCACCTTGTGGTCAGAAAATTGTGATTACGATTTACGGGAGAAAATAATTTGGATTGTGGGGCAGTCTTTCCTCTTTATTTATTTATTTATTTATTTTAAAATTTTATTTTCCTACTTGAATTGGGTGGAAAAAAAGATGTTTGATTAAGTGAATAGAAGGATTTTTCTGGGGAGTAACTCTATTATTGTTCCTTTTTTGTTTTGTTTTCTTTCCTCAGGAAATTATTTTCCCCTACTGCTAAAATAATTTGTCCATTTGTTACTTGTATAGCAAACTCTAGTCTGAGATTCAAGTGTGAATACTGAAAAATGTATATATATTTGGTGGTGTATGGAAAAGTCCAGTCCTGATTTTTAAGCAGTGTTAATGAAGATAACAGAACAATATGGGGGTTTTGGTGAACCCATTTTTTTCTTTTTTTTACTATCGTAATATCGTTGAGAGTATAGCTGTAGGAACAAGGAACCAAGCTCAGCTTGGAGTGCTGGCTGTGTAAAGCAGGGAAAAAAAACTTTTTTGTGACTGGGACAAAGTTTCACTCAAGGCTGGGCAAAGAGACTACCTTGCAACAACTGAGGTATTGGTACTGATTTTAATTTAGTGTCAGTCTAAGAAAAGCATGAGACTCTGTGTTTTCACAGATTGCTTTTTTTTCTTTCTGAAATTAATAAACTCTGATTTGCCTGATTTGGTTATTTTAGAAGCATTTTTCAGATAACTCCTGTGCTAAAGATTTCTACTTTAAGAAACTTACCCATGCTGTAATTACATTGTGTGCAATGCCTCCCACATAGTGACTTATTTAACATTCTTTTAAAATGCTCAGACAACTGTATTTTTTTATATCTGTCTAATGACATGGCCCATTTTGAGGAGATTTTGCAGAATTTCAGACTATTTTTTTTCACTGTTTGCCATTTGCTTTTTTTCTTCTTCAGTCTTTCAGGGCTTGAGGTCTGTGTTACTGTAGAAAATCCTTAAAAGAAGAAGCATTTTGTGTCCCTTGAAATATTTCATCCTGCCTTGTAGGAATAGAAAGCTAGCAAATTATTTTATAAAAACAGAACCCATGGCCGTACACGAAGGACTTTAAACACATTTTACATTCCTCTAGCAATTATAACCATTTTTAATGTGGACTGTAGACAGCAAACTGAAGCTTGTTGGATAACTTAATTACATGAGTTTGTTTATATTTGTTCCCGAGCCATTTCTGTTTTCTTTAGCAATGAGAAGTGTAGACTTACTGTAAATTGCATGTATTGGGACAGCTGTCAGACTTTTCTTGACAGGAGCTAATCTCCATGATAACATTTTGACCCTTTCCATATAATTACTTCAACAGTGCATGTATTCCTTCCTCCTTGTAGTTTCAATAAAGATACTGAATAGTTTGGTGGAGTTGAATGAAAGTCTGTGTGGTATGACTAAGTTTTTTCTTTAAGAAGAACTTTTAAAATATCCAATAAAAGTGAATGGTTTAAGCATAAGATATTTAAGTGAAGGCATATAAGAGAATAGAAAATGGATTGCACTGGATTTAAGCTATGTATTGTAAGCAGTTTGCAAAATAAGATTTACATTTACTTTTTTTCCATTTTAAAATGGTGTTTTATGTTATTTTCAATAAGAAAAACAAAAAGTGTGAGGAAAGAACTAGCAGATAATTTAACCATATGCCTACCACATTAGTTTAAGTACATATGTATAAAGAAGAATATATGTGAGATTACCTCCCTACCTTCATGAGATTTGAAATAGTTTTCTGATGTCAGAGTTATCCCTTTACATTATAATTTTTTTTAAAGTTAGGCACGCTATGCCTGATTACACATGATGTTAGTCTGTTGATTTCCTGGCAAAAAGATTAATTTCCCATTGGAGCCTAATGAGCTACACAGGCTTGCTGTTTGTAACTCAGCTGTGTGGTCGAATTCCTGAGTTAAATGCTTGGACATTTTAATTTGATTATTGCTTGTGCAGAAGGATAATTTCCTGATGTCCCTAAGAACATTCAAATAAGCCACCAGTTTGACTAGCTTGATCAGATTAGCTGATGACACCTATCTCCTGAGACAAGCTGACGGTACAAGTCCATACACCAAGCATCTCTGTTGTGTGCAAGACAATTGATTTACGAAGAATGACATGTGAAATTAATTAAAGTTCAAACCTGATTTATTAATCCATGTTCCTTCTGTCTTTGCATGTTTCATAATATTTACTGCTTATTACTTTTTCAGAGCTAGGTTTTAACAGAAAACTGACATAATCTTTGCTTCATACAAAATTGTATAATTAGTACCTTTATTTTTCTGTGTTCATTTTCCTTTTACTCACTTGGAATTACTGGTGGTATGTGGTAGGTTATGCTCTTATGACCTATTAACACAATGTATTTTTATAATTTCAGTTGTACTGCATAGCTATATAGTGTGTAGAACTTCCACGACATCCAGCTGAAACTTATTAGCAGAACCAAATCCTCCTTCAGTCCCATTCACAAGTATGAGATTGTATGTTGCAACAGCCAACTGAGATTTTCTTTCATAATTAATGTTAATTTTGTGTTAATTTCATTTTGCTTCCAATGCTGAAGTGGGCCTGTCTTAATTCTTGAATGTTTTTTATATACATTTGTGAATTGAGGCAGTTTGGTAGTGGCATTACATTACTACCGTATAAGTGGTGCTGAGAAACAATGCATGCTTGTTCTGAGATGAGTGGGAAAGAGCTGTTTAAATGTCTATTTTCATGAATATGTTTTTTTCAGGAAGTGAAGAATGGGTGACATAGGGTGCCATTTTTCCACACTTAGGCTTTTGTGTGGAAATACAGGTCGTCCTGTGGCTAATCCGTTCCCCTATGTCCAATCTGTCCTTCAGTGTTTCTAAAAGATGAATAGAGCTGTGAACCCAGAAAAGGGTATTGTGATATATAATTGCAGTCCCATGCCTGTCTGATCTTTCTGCAAAGTACTTTAACATACTCTAGTCAGCTGCAATCAGTATGAAGGAGTGTTTAAAATTTCAATATCTAAAACTTTTTACATATACTATTGAAAATTAAAAGTAACCAAGTATATTCACTACCTGTGTCTGGTTTTAAGTGATTCATTATCTTATATTATTTAACACATTTATTCAAAGAGAAATGAAAAACATTTGAGTTGATGTTACACCCCATCAATTGTGGAAAAACCTTTGCCCCGATGAGGACTTCGTTCACGTAGTAGAACGTTTTAACCATTCAGATGCTACAGTGATGGGGAAAGGTTAAAAAAAAAAAAGAGGATGCAGTTTATAAATGTGTCTTTGAGTCTCATGGAATGTAGGGCAGTTGTGGAGTAACTTCAGAAGGATGTGTGTACTTGGCAGCCAAGGTGTGTTACAGTCCTAGATATACTTGAAAACTTTGTTTATTGCTGATAGCTGATTATGAGATAAAAATGTATAATTTATGAAATGGTGCATTGGTATTTTGAATGGTTTAGGAGCTTTGGGTGATGCTAGCCTTGTTTGGAGAGGGACTGCACAGAAGCAGATTAAATATCAAGAATCTTGCTAAGGTATAGAGGATTGGACTATGCAGATCCCAAAACCATATTCCTAATCTGTTGGGTAGATGTTCAGTAAGTGCTGTAAAATAAGGTGATTTTCTGTTGATATACTGCAGTAGTAGAGACAAGAGAATTCCAGTACTTCTTTTATAACCAGATGATTATGGCTGTTACCCAAAATTTAGTATCATTTGTGCAACTTTAGTGTATACTTACATATATGAATAAGGTATCTGTTTAGCAAATTTTTCATAGTTATCTTTTTTTTTCCCCTTCGGGCAAAAATTAGCATTTATTGGTTACATTTTTCACCCATTCTGTGTCAATTCTATTCATAGGAATTACTGTCACAATAGTGAAAAATACTACAGCACACTTTTTAAAAGGAGTGCATTATTACACATAATAACTTGGCTAAGTTTTATACTTAATCTTTTTTCTGTCACTTTTTGTACAGATTTAAATACTTTATCCTACTCTAAAAATACTGAAAAAGCTTTGTGCATATTTTTGGTTTTAGCATGTACATTTTGACACTGACAATAATAAGGCACATATTTTATTTAGCTGTGTAACCCCAAACAACTCTGCTACTCCTCTGCTAGTGTTTGAAAATGTCTACTGACAGTATACCCAAGATGATTTTTTAAAAGAGCTTTCTGTTCATATAACCTGATGGCTTGAGAAAGCTGGTATTGCTAATGTTTACTGCTGTGTAAAACCTTTTGAGGAAAGGAGTTGTTATCTTCTAAAATGTTTTGAGTCCTTGGCCATCAAAATTTTCCTAGAGAGAACTTGAATGTGACTTAGTATGACAGACAATATTGCTACCCTTTCATTTTTCTTTTATCTTTTAAACATAAAAAAAATTTACTTAAACCAGTTAAACACAGAAAGATAATCGCTCTTAAGAATGAGGGGAAAAAAAGTTTTGGTTTATTTTTTCAGTTTTCTCTTTGATGCTTTACCTGTGTCTCAAAACAATAAGATATCTTGCATACCAGATGCACTGCATATGTTACTTATGTATAGTAAACTGAGTTGAGGACAGTGAGTGCCAGTTGCAAATTTGCTGAAGAGTTTGTTACATTTAACTCACTATAGTATAATTTTTTCTACTATCTTCCATACATTTTTTGAGAGGGATGCTGTGAAGAGGCAGATATGAATGATATTTTCAGTGCAGGACATCAGGATAGAGAGAGGCACAGAATGTAGAAGCGGAAGATTTACTCTTCCCATCCAGGAAACAAGAATTGATGGTTGAAAAGTCCTAAGCTTGAATGAGGGCTACATAGGAAAGAAAATGTGAAAGATATCCAGTCTTTCTTTGCATTTTTGATATAGTTTTATGGCAACTAAATAGAATTAAGACCCAGTTTAGTGGCTATGTGATGGTGTGTGGCACATTGGAGCTGCAGAAAAATGAAAGGAGGTCCTGTTTTGAGATAAAATATCTTTGTATTTGAAATGTTTTCATGTTTCCATTCCGTTGTTTTTTGTTTCTTTGTTTGTTTTTTCAGTAAGATTAGGAGGTGTAGCGGTGAAAGGAAGCAATGCAGACAAAATTCCCAATCATTTTCTTTTCAGAGAGGCAGGAAAGATGTTGTCTATGTGGCATCTGCTATGCTGGGATGTACCAAGAGGGGGAGTCAGACAGGTTTTCTCCCCATGGGAGGAAGCTTTAAAACAACCTTTCACTTTGGGTGTTTAATATGAACGACTTGTATGTCTTCACTGGGAACTGCACCATCGGTGGTATAAATCTCCTAGTTTTCCCGACTGAGCAACTTAGAAAAAGCCATTAGTGAGAGATTTTTCAGTAGCCTTTTTATGATTGCCTGTTTTCATAGCCCAGGAGCACAAGTGATGAATTATTGACCTTTCTCAGCATTTATTAGCACTACCTGTTCCTAAAGGCAGTACTATAGACTGGTGTGAGTCACATCATACAAAAGTGCATGCTTTTTAGATCTGTTGCTTAATATTTATTTTTCTCGTTTTTTAGTAGGCATACACTGTATCAAATATTAAACTGCCCAAAAACGACACACACAGCTGAGACTTTTTGAAACTAAACTAAAAAGGCCCAATGGAAAAAAAGAACAAAAACATGTATTTACAAGTTGAGTTCAATGTAATATTGCTGAGAAGCTGTAATTTAAAAAAATTCACCAGTCAAAATATAGATAAAATTATTCTCTTTGGATATATATTTTTAAAAAGCTCTTTATAATCACATGAAGAAAAGACACAATTGTACTAATTAAAATAACAGTATTTGTTTCCTAGTAGTATTTAGATATCCCAGTTGGAACTGATCACTCAACTGAGTATGACTGGCCACCTGGGGTATCTATTCCACCCAGTATTACATTTTAGCTAAGTTTTATTTTTCTTAGAAATATCCTTGTGCTACTTATAACCCATAGTGATAGTAGGTTCTGTTTAATAAAATCCTATTATTTGCCTAAATGTGCTTTCTCTGTTTGTTCTAGAAATCCAGCACAACATCTGAATAGTGAATCTGCCCATTCATTATATTTTACCTTTAGCACCACATCAGTTCACAAGTTAATCTTACTCAGAGCAATAGATCTTCCTACTAACTATTGTTAGTCTTGTGAAAAGCAATGAGTAACATGTTTGGAATATGTCCAAACAGGAAATTAACATAGAAATAAACAATATTATATATTTTCTTAAAGCAAACCATGTACTAATGTGTGAGAATACATGAGTGATGTGTTATATGTATATGTTGACCATATAGAGGAAAGACAATTGTATTAATTTGTTAGGTAAAAAAAGTTATTTGTAATAGGCCAGTATTTTCTGAACCTCAGCTTCTTTCTAATGTTCCACAAGGCTATGTGGTGTTTCAAAGTCTGGATGTTTAATTGCAGTCACACATGAGAAAAGATTAAGTAGATCCACAGAAGAACAAAGAGAATAACTAAGTCTTTAGGAGATATGACCTAGAAAAAAGAACTAAAGATTCTAGTGTTACCAAGCTTAGAGAAGAGATTACTAGCACAAGAGATTTCAATGGGTAAAATCCTACCTTGAGAATAAGAAACCATCCTTTCTGTAAAGTGGGGAAATCACAAGAAGCAATGAATGCAAACTGATTTGACAGAAATTTAAGCTAGACATTGGGAAAGGATGAAGCAGGACAGATCTGTGCTGCTACTTTAGGGAGGACTTGCCATTGGCAAGAACAGTTAAGCATTGAGATAGATTTTCTTGAGAAATTGTGGAATAGAAGTTTTATTTTCAGATTACAATCTTGTCTCCTGGGAACAGTACTCTTAAATTGAAGCAGACAGGTGGACTAGGTGATTTCTTGAAGTCCCTTGAAGTCTGATTCTCTGAAATGTTCACTTACCTAAAACTTACGAAGGTGAAAGATATTTAAACATCTAACTTCAGGGCAATTTCCTGTTGGCTGCTGAAGTCAATAGGCTCATGAGAAATTACTCTAGCATCTGAAAGTATCAGACAACAAAAAAAGTTCCAAGAACTCAGCCAGTGTTTTAAGTATTTTATTAGCTAAATCATACTTTTTTTTTTTTTAGTTAGTTACAGAAGTAATTTAAAAATTAAACAAACAAACAAACAAGGGAACAGAAAATATCATGATTCTTGTAAATAAAGATTATTTTTTAAGACCTGTTTATGTTGCAAGCTATTTAGGACTCAAAGGCGTCCTGAATCAGGACCGTGCTCTGTTTGCGCTTCTTCATATGCCATGATCAGTGAAATAGAGATATTAGTCTAATTCACATTCTGGTATTTCTTATAAGGTGTGGATTTTTGTTAAGGGTTGTTTGTTTCTGCCAATCTGCTCTTGTTACCCCAGCATGTGAAGGGCTTATCTCCAGGTTACCCTATGGCTACTCTGACCTCTGGTGTGGGAAACACAGAACCTGCCCCTCAACAGGGTGAGCTGCAAATGGCTTCATAAAGTTCTCTGTTAACGTGTGCCTGTTTGGTGCTATGGGTGATTAAAAGCTTTGTGTTCATTGCAACCTGCAATAGTGTGTATCTTGACACAGTACTGACCAATTTTTAGATGCCTGTATAGTTCCAAATCCGGTAGCAAAAGGAGAATTAGCAAATTGTGCTGACAGAAATGCTTGTGGGTTGATATAAGGACAGGGACAGATCACTCACTAATTACCATCACAGACAAATTCTTCTTAAAGAATTAATTCAGGGAAGAATTAATTTAATTTATTGCCAATAAAAATCAGAGTAGAGTCACAAGAAACAAACCAAAATCTTAAAGGACCTTCCCCCCCTGACTCCCTTCTTCCTGGTCTTTGCTTTGCTCCCAATAATTCTGCCTTCTCCCCTGAGTGGTGCAGGGGTGTGGGGAAGACGAATTGCTATCAGTTCATCAAACATTGTCTCTGTTGCTCCTTCCTCTTCATACTCTTCCTCATCCCCAGCATGAGGTCCCTCCTATGGAAGACAGTCCTCCACAAACTTCTCCAGAGTGGGTCCTTCCATGGGGACCCATGTCAATCAGGGCAGACTGCTACAGCATGGGCTCCCTTCTCCCTGGATCCACAGGTCTTGCCAGGAGCCTGCTCCATTGTAGGCTTCCCATAAGGCCACAGCCTGCCTTTTGCATCCATCTGTTTTAGCGTGGAAGGGTCCTTCAGAGGCCTCAGAAAGATCTCTGCTTTACTGTGGGTCCCCACGGACTGCTGGCTGCCTCACCATGGTCTTCAAAGGAATCTGTGAAGGAACCTGGAGCACCTTCTCCCCCTTCTTCTCTGGCCTTCGTGTCAGCAGGGCTGTCTGTTTCTCCCCCACGTTCTCACTCCTCTTTTTTTAATCCTGCTGGTGTTGCATCGATGCCACACCCTCTCCTCCCCACCCCCAATATGTTGTCACAGAGATGCTCCCACCATCACTGATGGACGTGGTTCTGGTCAGTGGTGTGCCCATCTTGGAACCACTTGGCATTGGCTTCCTTGGACACAGGGGGAGCTTCCAGCAGCTGCACAGAAAACATCCCTAAAGCCCCTCCATCTCTCCCCAAACATTGCCATGCAAACCATGAAAATATACGAAATATATTCATAGCCCACATCTTGTGCTTGGAGTAGGATTATTATTTCTGGATTGGGATCATTTTGTGTCTGTGGAACACTTACACACTACCGAAGTTTTCTACTTAGAGATGCAGAAGACCTGGGTACTAGTTCTTGTTTTCTTGAACAGCACTAACATTTCTTAAAAAACAGAAAATAAAAAAGTTTTTTGAAGTTATTGTATTAAAAGTTAAAATTTCTATTTCCCTTTATACCAGCTTTTGTAAAAGCACTTGCATTTTATATGGTTTTGTGTTGACTGCTAGTTAATCCTGACAACGATGTTATATGATATCTTTTGAAATTTGCTACTGTTTTTATTGTATTAAATTACATATTTTTTTCCCCGCCTTATTCTTTCAGTACAAATTTATGGATTTAAGGAAGAAAAAAAGCAAACCTCTGCTCCATTATTCAGAGCTGCACATGTTTTGGAGATGTGCATTGTGAATCTGGGAATAGATTTAGCCTCAAGAGAATGAAACAGTTGTTTGAAATGGTCAGTGCTTGAGTATCACCTTGCTTATGGCTATGAACTAATTGAGATTAAACTAAAATGATTGTGAAGATGTTTTCTCTTCCTGTGCATCAGCAGGTCCCATTATCTGTTAATCCTTTAAAAGTATTATTTAGTCATTAAGAAAAATGAATGTTCTTTTTTATTCCTCTTTTGTTCTAGCTTTTGCCTTTGTTTTTATAATACATGCTGGTAGATGAAGTAAAGAGTCTTCAGCTTCATTTATTGTGAAGAGATCTTGTAACCGTTTTAAGCACTTTTGTGTACTTGGCTATAAAACTATATAGATTGTACCAGATGCTGCCTTATCTTATTTTATAGAATTATAATGGATGTTGATGAGTTTTAGATGCAAGCCTTTAAAGATAAAAATCACTTTGCTGTGTGTTATTTTCTTTGGTAGAATATAGTAACAACCCCATTTTGTTGACTCTTCAACTTCCCATTATTTTGATTAACATTTTAGTAAAACCTTTTGTATTTTAATAGTCTAAGAAGTTCTGTGTCTTCTTTAAAAGGCTGTTAAAAGGGTAAATGTGTATTTTACCTGTTATTTAGTGAGTAGTGATATGATTTTTGGGTGGCCTGAAGACCTAAGAACTCCCATTACCTGCAGTTATGGACTGTATGATAAAACATGGATTGGGCATTTTCTTGGCTATGTCCACCTCCCAATTTAATGTCAAGGCCAAACTGATTTATTATAATTACTGGTTAATTCATAACTAGACAAATATCCATTTGTTGTGATATATAGGCATCACTTGTAGCATTAAGTATTTATAAAAAAAGGCGTTAAATGCTTAATTAGCAGGAGTTTTTCCTTTTTGTTGCTCTCATCTGAACCTAAAAGCATTTTACAAACCACACATGACTTTTCACTTAAGCTGTTACTTTGGTAACAGCCTTAAGAAAGTAAATCTGTAAGATATGAATGTACAATATGGTTGTTTGATGTTAGAAATGAAATCTTGTCTCCATTGAAATTGATGTTGAACTTCGTGCTGTTTTCATTTATGCTCCTGTGCAGCACTGAGGTTCTACTTTGCCTCGGTTTATTGACCTGGGAAAGTGTCCTTTCATCTGTGAGGTGTGTGAGGTAAATGCCTTTGGAAGACAATCCCTACTTAAACTCTTTCAAACATTTGATTAAAGCATGTATTTAACTAGGACTAACACTACAGTTCCTCGGCCCATACTTGGGCACTGCAGCTCCTGATGACACTGTTTTCTGATGGTAAAGTGAGGTTATTTTCCTTATTCCACAGACCCTAAAAATTATGGCTGCTGTGCAACTGCATACTCCAATGCAGTGAATTATTAGTGTTAGTAGTATGTGCTTCTACTTAATTATGCACTTAGGGCTTATCTGGAGCCAGAACCATATCCTTGCAGTCACTTAACAAATCTAGAGATGCTCACTGTTCACAGAAGTGCAAGAAAAAGATTGTTAAATTATACATGAGCAAGTAGTTAAAATAACAGAAGTTACGAAATATCATTTCTCCTCAGTGTCTCTTCACAGGCATAATGCTTTTCATCATCTAGAATTGCTGAATTTCTTTAGTAGTTCTTGTCTACTTTTAGTTTCTCTCTTGCATGCACTCCCAAGAGAATGCAGTTTCCTTCTGCATGCATCCATGGGAACATGGACAAAAAAGGAGATGGTCAAGGGATCTCATGGTTCTGAACAATGTGGGTTTTTTCCCCTAGTTTCTAGGATCCCTTAAAAATAAATTCCACGTTCGGTCTGCCTGTGTGCTTATATAACTATAAGTATAGCCTTGACTGTCCCTCCATCCATTTAAAAATTTTTACCGTCTGTTTTTTAGTTTAGAATAGGGCTGGCTGCATGATCTAGTTCTCTGGGAATTAGAGTTTCATGTACTAATTAATGAATTACCAGTATCTTGATTTAATTTTGTTAGAATATAGTCTGATATTTTTTTCTAATACTGACAGAGAACTAGGATGAACATGGTCTTTGTGGGCTTTATAAGTCATTCATCTTTGTTAGTTGATTATTTTTCGCTAGATTACTTGGTTGCAAATTTCCAGACAACTGTTCCCTTAGGAAGACAGTACAGATCACAGAATCATAGAGTGGTTTATGTTGGAAGGGACCTTAAAGATGATCTCTTTAAATCTCCTTCCATAGACAGGGACACCTTTTACTAGACCAGGTTGCTTCGATGGCCCTGGTGGGAAGACCAAGTTTTATATGTCATTAACCTCCTACATTTTCGCACGAATTTTATTATATTGTCATGTTTTAAAGTTTTCTTCCTCACTTTTGTGAGCTTCATTATGATAAGAGCTAAAATGCATAAAATTTATAAAAAAAATTAATATTAAACTCAGTTCATAGAGATTATGTTTAGAAATGGTGTAAAATGAATTGAAAGTCTCTATTTATTACAGGTATTTTAATGAGTAGATTGGAAATTCTTGGTAGTTCACAAGTTGATTTACAAGTCTCTTTTTTTCAGCAGACAAGAAATGGGAGTCAAATTAAAGGAGTAGTTTTTCTGTGAGACTCATTCTAATGCTATGACTCTGACACGATGGCGATGATGTCGGATCTATCTTTTGGCTTACATAATTCCTGTAATGTTCACTGTAACTGTAGTTACCTGTGCATCTTAAGGCAGGCAGGTTCTTGAATTCAGTAGGTCCAGTACTAGAGAGGCATATCAAAACACAATTTTCTTCATAAAAAAAGCAGAGCAGTTATATTACTTTTCCAGATTTTTTTTTCTTACAAAAGAGAAAAAAATCAGTAAAGTGATTTTTCAATGGAATTAGCAGTAAAAAGAGCAAGAAAAGGACTGAAATGTGCAGCATATTTTCATTTTCTAGAAGTTTATAATTGTAAAAGTCAGAGAAACCTTTGCCATAGAACTCATTTGTTTGAGAGATTTCTCCTGCACTTATTGTTATGGTTTAAAAGTCAAGGTTAGGCAGAGATGTGCTTACAAACTGATTTTATCCCAACTTCTTCTCACTGTAATTTCATCTTTTAATATAAACTGTAGGCATTTAAAGTAAAAATCTATTCTAGTTCCATATATGAGAAAAAATTATGTACAAACACAAAGGAAATGCAGAGTTTGTCACAACACCTCAATGTTAATTCACATTTTGAAAAAAAACCCCAAAAAGTTGCCATAGTAACATGTAGGTTGCAATAATTTTCTAAGTCTGATGAATTAGACTGAGGAAACTCTTAACTTGCATTACATGTTTCTCTAGTTTTGTGAATTAGAGCACAATTCTATGTGTTTGGCCACAAATTTGTGCAAAACATAAAAAAAAATACTCAGGCATTAGTAAGTTATGCAAATGGAGTCTTTTCCAATCAGCTTTCTAATTATGTTGTTCCTAAGATAATCGTTGTTTTGAATCTTTTTCCCTTAAAAAAATTTAGAATATATAGGTGCTTTTCAGTACAAGATTTTGTTATATCTCTGTTGCTTGGCAACTGTGCAGTTAATATTGATGATTTTTAAATATGCGGGACACTATTCTATCTATTTTAATTCTATTAAAATGCTTAACTTTTTTCTCTGGAACAAACTTACCAATAATATTTTTATATGCAACAGAACTTTGCTGAACAGATGAAGAGTTTAATAACAGGATTCATTTTTGCTATTTTAAAAGGCCAGTTTTAATACTGTGCACTGTGAGTGTTGTAAACTCGAGTTCTGAGTGCCACGGGCTGCTCTGTTTCCTTTCTAACTCCACGTGCAGCCAAACTGAGCAAATTACTTTTATGGAGCAATATCCAAGGCCCGTTTTTTAACTAATTAATTTACTGCATTTCTCCACTCTCAGCAAACAGCCAGGTTTATTTTCAGTGCTATTTATATATTTAAAACTGATTGGGAATTATATATGAAATAATGTTTTTACCCAACCATTGCCTAATGCTTTGTAAGTATTACTGTGTTGGGTCTGTCTCTACTGATGATGGCCAGTGACCTTTTGATTCGTGAAAGGTCTGAGCTATGTAACTTTTTGAGGTGAAGTTTTGGCTGATATCTGATACAGTTGAGTGTTATAGCTTGGGTAATTCTTCCATACTGGTGTGTTAGATTTAAAAATAGATCTCATTTTTACATATGTAAAATGTAATAACAGGAAGTACTTATGACTAGATAGCACTAATGTATACCACTATTACCATTTTTCAGCTGCAGTTCTGTTGCAAAGTCCTTTTTTCCATTATAAATTTTTATTATATATATTTTTTAAATTAGCATTTATTCTTTCTTTCCTATAGAATCATAAAAAATAAGTCAAAAGGCACACAGCAGATCTGAGTACACCTGGACCCCTGTTTTCCTTTCAGACCTCTCATGATGGAGATTCTACAGCTTTCCCAGAGTTTCATGCTGCACTCATCTGTTATGTCTGCATTTACTCCTGAGTGGTTGCTGTGGTATCAATCATTTTGTCATGTGGGAAGGCTGGAGCAGAACGTGCACACACACATACAGAGCTCTTTGAAATCCTAACATACTTAACCCAATTAAATTGTAAAGATAGTACTTTATGTATAATTGCTGGGTTGCGGTTGCAGAATGTGCTGAATAGCAAATCAAAAAGCGGTGTTCGGTCTCTGCTGGGGGGGAAGGAAGACTTGCTGAGGACACTCAGAATCAGTGGTGAGGTGTGGCATCTCTAGCTGAGAAAGCACTTGGACAATCCTTTTATTCCTTGGCCTCTGCCCCTGAAGGAGCAGCAGCCATTTTTCTATGGCTATTTTTTTTTATTATTTTTTACACCTCATAAAAGGGTGTTTTACAGGTGTGAGATACATGTTCCCTGTTTTTTCTTGTTATGCTGTTTCTACTGAACTCACAACACTAACATTCCTTCAGTAACCAGTAACTGGCCATGATTTGTGTTTCTGCTCCCATCCTCAAGCTTTTACATCCTGGGAGGCCTGTGCTTCACATCACTGCAGCATCAAAATGTCTTCTTGTACTGCCCTGGGTACTCATCCTCTGCTTTCCCAAAATATCCCAGGTCAACAGACCACTAGTGGTTTTAGAGATTGGCCTAGGCTGCTATTTAGTGATATTATATTCCAGAGTTTTTAAATGCAAGTCTGTGTATTTTACTGTTTAGGAGTAACATCCATGAAACTCTGAACACCCCTGTGGTTGTCTAGGACTTGCAACATGTCTTGTGAACACTGTTCACAAAAATTCATTTGATATTGTGACTAATTTCTTTGTGCTGATGCTTTGCTTCCCATGGAAAGGTAAATGTGTATGGGAGAATTTTACTGATTTTTTTTCCTTTTTTTTAAAACACAAGTTCCTCTTCATTTGAGATATTGAATGTATTCAAAGCAGCACTTTGAAAGTACTCAAAACAGTAAATTATTGAAGGTATTCAAAATAGCAAATCTTGTTCTCCTGAAAGTTTTGAAGGATGTCATTAACAAATCTCCATCCAATGGGATATAAAAAGTCATGTTTTAAATTAATTTTTATGGAAACATTTGGTAGTTGGGAGTATTTAGGACACGCAGTTGCTACTGTTGACAATCTTGAATATTTTTGAAAATCATCCATCTCTAATTGCTGCTCTGTGCAGTCTCACTTTGTGTTTCTGTTTTCCAAAGTCTTGGCAAATATGTAGCTTATTTCTTTATGATAGAGACAGTAACTAAATTTCATGTTAGAGGGCAAAGTCTATGAGGAAATATTCCTTGCCTACAGTTAGCTAAGGTCTGTGTTCTGCATTTTTGTATCAGGGTCCTGCGAGGCTGGAGGCTCCCCGGGGATGGGGTGCAGGGGTGTTGTGGCCCCCTGGGAGAACTGGCAGCCAGGACCTGTCCCACCAGAGCCCAGAGCCAGGCAGCCAGTCCTGGGCATCAGTCCCCTCCCTGGGAACAGGGACAGGCCAGGCTGGGCCTATGGCTGGGCAATGAGGGGTTGTAGGGGGCTGTAGACCAGTCCCAGTGGCAACATTGGGTTGGGGGCTGATGGCCCTGCAGGCTGGAATGAGGTCCTAGGATGTGGGGAGGGACATTGGTACCTTCAGGGCCCTGATGTTGTATCTGCTTTATGGCTGATCCACTAAGAAAGTCCCGGGAATGTGCTATGAATGCACCAGGAGACTACCATCATTCACTGACACACTGCATTTTGCATTTTTGCATATTATATGGCAGACCTATGCTTGTCTTTTAAAGACCATGCACATTACTCAATGAATGTGGTAGTGGGCCCTGAACGAGCTCAGTGTGGACTGGCATCTGAAGATAAATTGAGCCCTGTGCTTGGGGTGATTGATATATTGCTGCACGGTGTCAGTTCTTTGAGGAAGTAGGATCTGTGCTTCTGAAAATGTCACTTCTTCAGAAGAATAGAAAAGGAATGCAAGAATGGAGGGTTAATACTGGATTGAACTGTACTGGACTTCCTTTAATGTTATCTAACTCATTAGTCAGGTCCTCCTTCTCTAAACCGTGTTACAATGAAAGGTTTGCTGCGTTTTAACAGTACCTAAAAGTCTTAGAAAGGCACGAAGTTGTCTTCTGTGGATGTGACTTTGTGAAGCATTTTGGGACGCAGGATCCACTGCAGGATACTTTTAAACTTGTGCTTTTATCTCCTTTCCATTTTCCTTTATTCCACATGATGCTTCAGACAATGATTAACATTGAATATGGGACAGCATAGTTTCATCTACAATGAATGGACTGTGTTGCCATGACACAGAATTTAGGAATCATTGTAGTATCACATAGAAGGACACACTTAAAAGTAGCAAAAATACATAGTTTTACATGGCAATCTTAAATTGGAGAAATTAGATGCAAACTATGCAGGGTTGAATTATTTTTTCCTCTCTCTATATTGCTTATTGTGATGTTACAATAATATGACTTTCCTCCCCACAAGTAAATTAATATCTTACTGTACTTGTGATTGTGATGGAGTGGCTTATATTTCAGATATTGTGTGCTTAAGTCATATATAAACATATTGGTTCATTAAAACTGGAGTATTACATAGTGCCCTTTGTACTACTGTATGCAAAAGGCAGGCTGCAATGTCAATGAAACCCACATTGTCCTTCTGGGAGATAATTTGCATAGTCTGCAATTATGATTTCTCAAAGGACATTTGACAGCACTATGGTATGCTGCAGGTAGATGAGTAACCAGAACTCTTAGAAATTCATTCAGCCTGAACAGTGTGTACTCTTTAAATTCTGCAAGTATCTCAGAAAATATCTGTGTGCAGTGAATGTGCAATGTACAAGGAGGCTTTACTTTGTATTTTGGTTGTATCACAGTCCAGCTGTCCTGGAAGTTTGTGTACAGTTTTGAGGCTTGACAGGCTTAAATGCACATTTATGGATGGTAGTTTGACCAACTTTCAGTTTAGCTAGCAGAGGTGTGGATGTGCTATACTTGTAAGAGATCTTGCTTACATGTTCATTTGCATCTCAGTATATCGAATGTGGTTTTGGTTTTTAGTTGTATATAATGATTGAAATTTGGGTTTTGGATGAAAATAGGTAATATTGTGATCACATACATGTTGTACTTATTGAATTTTTAGTAAAAGAAAATGGTGAAAGGTTTATTTAAATCTGGGATGCATGCTTTCTATATTTTGCACAGGTAAAAACGTTCTTATTTATATAACTTTACTTTTCAATAATGAAACTTGAGTTAAAGTTTAAAGTGCGTTTTTATGTTCTGAGGTATTAGGTGTACCTATACATAAAAAAAATTTTAAAAACTTAAAAATATGTCATAAATACTGTATGGAAGGGATTTGAGTGTTATGACTAAATACTTATTAGTATTTGTTATTAGTTTTAATGAACTTGGTTTTTCAAAGGATTGTAACAAGAGATGGAAGATGGAGACTAATTCTAGACCTTTCAGCTAGTCAAAAACAATTGCTGCCTATAGTCAGTAAGTTCTGAACTTGCACACTGAAGCATTTGTTGGCAAAGTGCTTCATCAGCCCTAACTATAAGCATAATGTTTCCTTACAAATGTAAAGTTAATAGCTTTAAACACTATAGGTCCCATCTCTCTTTTGATCAGCTCTATAACTATTCTGTTGCTCAAGCCCTTTTTCTCTCTCTTTTGCCCTTTTCCAACATTTATTCATCTAATTAAATTTTTCAAGTTGAGCACCAGAACCTCGTAAGCTGTAACAGTCAACTACATTATATTTTGTCTAAAAACTGAGTTTGTTTAAGATTTTTTCTCCTCTTAATCCCATCATAGGCAGTTTCAGATTTTCATTGCTCTTTTTACTGGAAATCTGATTTTTTCCACTTTAATTTATTTGTGATACATGTCTATTTGTTATTTTACACTTTCCTCCTTTCCACTTACTGGAGTATGTGTTCCCACTTAAATTTTTAATATATCTTTTTTCTTCTTAGCCCTTATTTTGCCCTTCTGAAGAAAAGGAGATATTTTTCCAGCTTTACTTCAGAATGTGCACATCTAGTACCCTTGTCATTACTCTTTTCCCCACAAACAGTGTCTTGAAAAAGTATAAAAAAAATTTAACTGTCTTGCAGTGGTGTTGAGCACTAGTACTAATACTTGCCTCTCTTTTTTTAGCATTACCTCTCCCATTCCCATTTGTTTGGGTAGCCATTGTTCTTTCATAGCTGCACAAGGGGGATAGTGCACCATGAATCTGCCATCAGTTCATCCTTTTAGTCCTTTTTTTCTCCTCTGTCATTTCCAACCAGTAAATTCCCAAATTTTTCATATAAATTATTTTTAGTTCCTGCCTACTTGGCTTTCCATTTCATTATTCTCATCCCACTTCTGTTAAACCCATCATCAGAAAGGCATTCAGTCCTTCCTATGTTGTATTTTAAGCTTTTATTGTATTAACTATGCATCTAAAATTTTGTGTTCCAGAATTCTTTTTGAGCTTCTAACTCAGAGGTACAATAAAAAGAATTCAGTAACCAAATTTACAGTAATATTTTATTTTGTACATAAAAAAGCACTGGGGAAAAAAGCAAAATGTAAGGTTTGATATGGGTTTAAACTGGCATTTGGAGATTAGATTTCCAAACTAAAATTTGTCTACATGTCCAAAGATTTGATCAAAATTCTTATATGATGGAATTATTAGCTCACCTTTTTAGCACTTCCATCTTATAATATTCCAGGCTTTAACAATTAAATTAGAAAAACATATTCTTTTTTTTTTTTCTTTTCTGAACTGAACTCAGTGGTTGGTTTAGTTATTTCAATTAATATTTAATTAATCAACTCTCATTTTATACTCTTTATTTCATCTTCCTGTATGTACTTATAAAACCATTCAAAATATGTAATGGTTTTCACTTAGTGGGTTTAGGAAAAGGTATGAACAGAAGAATTAGTGGGGCTATTTGTTCTCTGGCAGTTGCACAACAATATTTTCTTTTCTATTTTTGATACCTGCTGTTTGAGAAATGCAGTTTGGAATTGCTACGGCTTTTATGTGTACAAAGAAGAGCTTAGTGTCTTGTGAATTAGACTGCATATTTTCCAACATATTAGGGATAGGGACATAGGCTTTTCAAGCTGTTCTTTTATTTTTCAGTGTTTTTACCGCAAATAGATTATCAGGGTGTAGGAGAGAAAGGAGATGAATAATTTCAGAGTTTATGTTTGCTATTTTTTTTTTAATAAGAACTCCTTTAAATTACCTAGGCCTGAAAAGACCCTACTGAATAAAGGAGAAACAGTTAAAGATTTATTGTGATAGAAAAGCTTTGAGTTTTGGTAACAAAATACCTGTCTTGATTAAAAACAAAAAAACCAAAAAAACCCCATAAACAAACAAATCCCTCAATATAAACTCCCAGCATTTTTAGCAATTGAGTGGGTGAAATTAGATTCTAAAATGCATATTGTTTCCTAGGGATGACTGTTTCACATTGCTTGCCTCTTTCATTTATGAAGGAACATCTCAACTCTTCTCTTTTTTCAGATGAGTTGAAGTGACTACAAATGCTAACTTTTTACTGGTTTGAAGTAGAAGATTAGAGCAGTTGTATGGTGTGAAAGTAGTTTCCATTTTTTTATAGGAAGCATTTAACTGACTTAATTTCACAGAAAGGTTAACATAAGTTCATGATACTTTTAGCTGAACCATGACTCAGCTTTGAACCAAACCACATATCAAGGTGATGTTTCTGATTTCATTCAATACCAGTAAAAATTGGATGGTCTGAGATCTTGAGATGTCTAATCCTGAAATTAACTGCAAAATTTAGTGTATGAACTCACATGACCTACACTGAGAAAAAAAAAGGCAAAAAACCCCAAATGTTTTCCTGCAAGCTGTTTTTCATGTTTAATTTTCTCATGCAGTTTGTCCTTCATCCTATGGACCGACCTCAAAATTCTGTCCTGGTCCCTTGTGTCAGAAAGAGTGATGAAAGTGTTACCTCCTGCTGGCCCTTCTGTTGTGTCATTTGCCCTCAGCAGGTTTTTGGAGGCATATGCTTTACAAATGGCTTCTTCTCTCTTCTTTTGAAAATTGCTAATACACTTTTAAAAGGAACAGGCTTAACACATTTACAGCACCATGTGAACTATAAACTTGATTTATATGAAAGTACATATTTTACTGAAGGAAGTGTATATTTTGAGAAGGAAGTGTACCCTAGCTGCCTAGAAGTTGACTATAAATACAAAGGATTCTTTTTTTTATTTATTTATTTTTTTGTTAATATTATAAACTCAACTGGAATTGTGATTTTCGGAAAATGAAATATATTGGCTGAGTTGTGTGACCTCCTTTCATCTGTAAATACATCAGGATTTACATTGCTCCACAGTAATTGCTGACTAAGGGTTTCTATTTTAGGCTGGGATTTTTTGCTGTAATGTATGTTTTGCAAATACTGCAGGAAAAGCTCTTTTTTTCTTTCAAATCTTGTGGGTTTCTTTTCTGTTGAAACCTTAGAAGGAAAAAAGCAAAGCTATTATAGAATTTAGAGCCTGCAAGGGTGATTTGTATATGCTATGGCTTTTTCATTGTTTACTAACTTGAGATGCTATAAATCTTATCCTTCAAATCAAAATATTCTTTGCAGTGGCTGCAGCAGTAGCAGTGCTTAGACAGCAAGAAGAGAGTTCAGTTGACAAGATTCTGGCGTGTGTTTCTCTAACACAAACATAGCTCATAGAAAATGGATACACAGACTAATTCTGGCAGTAGCAAAATCTCTCACAGGAAGAAGTTCTGTGCAGGTTGGACAGCTGTGCAACTGATCTAAACACCACTCATCTGAGCCACCAAAGAGGCTGGGTTAAAACTCTTCAAATGTAAATAAGATTTATCAGTTTCAGCAAGCGAACCTGCAGAATTTGATAAATGTCTATAAAAGACATTTAAAAAGATAGCCAGAAAGCTTTCTTGGCCTGAAATTCAACCAGCTTTGAACATATCATATACTGTTTAATTAATGTCTTTGTGAAGCAACATTAAAATATTACTGTGCTCTAATCCTCTAAGAAGTAAGGCCGTCTCAGAACTGCAGCTGAACTACATACTGCATAAATTAAAATTTGCATTGCACAGTATCTTTCTGGAGCTTTATTAAGTGGTGTGATTATGCAAAAATGGGAAGTGTGAAAATGGACATTTCCAAATAATCATTAGTGTTCTGTTATCTTCCTTTGTTTTTTTTAACATTTAAGTCCATTTCCACTTGGAATTAGCATATTTTTTTCAATTATTTAATGTGGTACTATTAAGAAGACCATGCTCCATAGTTTGTGTCATACATCTGTATTTTTTTTTTTCCTAAATTCAACGCGCTTAATAGAGGGGAAAACAGTCATTTATTTCAACATGTCATTAATTTTTTCAATTTACTCTGCTTCTTGGTCAATAGAATAGGCTTTTCAATGTAGTGTAAACTAATTCCAGTCAGAAGAAAGTGATATTAACACAAATGACATGTTTTTAAATAAGAAATATTACCAAATGCTCAACGTACTTAGTCTGTGCAGGACTGGGCTTTGAATAATTTCGGAATATAGCTGGCATATTAACACTGCTTGTCAAGCAGAAAGAGGGAAAGACTGCCCTTCAGAGATGAGGGTTAATTTAATCTAAACTGCCTGACGGTCTTCAGTTTGGCAGCTCCATTTTGCCTGATGAAAGAGCAGAGGTGAGCCATCACCCTGTCCCCTGCCTGTCCCTGTTTCAGCAGGGATGCGTTCTGAGGAGGCTGGATCCCACTGCTCCCAGGGAATGAGGCAGGGGACAGGCAGGGGACAGGGCTGCTGAGGATCTTGGCAGCAGCGGTGTTGCTGTGCCAATGATCAGCAGCAATACAGCAGCCCGTGGAAAAAAAATCATGTAAATTAGCTCCATTGTTATGAAATCAATAGGGTTGGAGATTCACCTACCTGGAAGGTTTCTATTGTTTGATGGCAACAGTAGAAACTGACTTTAGGGTATTAAACTGAGATTATCCACCTTCTTCATTTAACTGTTGTAGAAAAGCTCACTCCAACCCCAGTGAAAACAAGTATCCAGAATCTTCTACACAGGGGACCAAGGCCTTGATTACTCCTCTACACCAGACATCCACTTCATGACCTTTGTGCTCCTCTTGCCAGGGACTGAGGATGGCAGGACAGCTGCTAAGATGTAATCAAAGGTACAATCAATTACCTGGAAAACCTGAAAGAATTGCTGACAGGCCTGGGTTCTTCCATACCCCATGGAAATAATGATGCATGTGGGGAAGGATCTTTCTATATATAGATCTGATACTGAATAATCTGAGAATGGTACCTAGTTACTCTTTACGTTAAAAAATTTCATTCACAGGGGGCAGTATCAAGCAAAGAAAGGAACTTCAGTGTTAGTTTTTTCTGTTTTGATGGTTATTTTTTGAAAGTATGATGTGGTTCTGTGTGAAGATGTGAGTCTTTTGCATGAGTCTGTTTAAGAGTCCAGCTGTGCATGCACTGACACTGTGATTCATATTCTGACCTTAATTCATATTACAATACCCCTTGACAGTGTGCCAGCTGTGAACATGCACATGAAGTGTAACAGGATTTGTCCTTGTGTTTTGTCATGAAAATATGAAGCTTGTCAGTTAGCTCTGCCTTGTTAGATGCTCTAAACAAGGATTTGCGATGTCACAAAGTGTATGGAAGATACCAACACTGCCCGTCAGAAAGATCTTGTTGGTTGATGTTGGATGGGAACATTAATTGCATGTAATGCAACCAATTGGAGAGACCAAGGCAGAGTTTGTTGCCATCTTTTTAAACTAGATCTGATAGACAATTTTACTGTATACAAATTAAATAATTGTTATATTTTCATTAGCTGGAAATAAACCTACAAGTGGTTGGAATGGAATGTTGTCAGTTTTCACCTTCTTATTTTACCCATTAGTATTCAATCTAAGAACTAAGGGAGCCCTGCTATTACATTGTTTTAAAAACCCGCAATTTCCAGTAAAAAAAATCCAGATGAAGATGCTTGCTAACCTAATTAAACCAGCAGTAACTTGCTTTACAACTATTTAATTTTAAAGGAAGGTAGGTTTTTAGGTAAATGGCTGATTTAGGGAATAGGGTTTCGTGACTTTGAACAGAATATTTTCTGGACCAGAAAAAAACCCAAAGACTTGAGTAATACCACAAATGACTGCAATATTGTCATTACTAAGGAGCAGAAACTTTTGTCCAAAACTTGATGATTGCTTCTCCTTTCTTTGTCTTAGATATCAATTGTGGGAAACATTTCCTGGTGGACTTATGGGGACAACAGCCCTTTTTCTGCGCTAGTTTGATGCACGGACAGTGCCTTGTACAGTTTCCAGCTGAGAACAGCCAGTATAATGCAGCAAAATAGGCAGTTTATAATTTTTCATGGTTATGTGTCTGTATTGGGAAGCTTCTTGTTTGGGCTGCATTTGCTGTCCTGCAGCACCTTTAACTTTACCTCATGGGTAGCTCTGCTTTAAGAGTGTGTCTTCAGGATTGCATGCAGTCCCAGCCCAAGGCCAGAGAATGCAATTCAGTAAAAATACTGCTTTCAGTTTCTTTGAGGAAATGGGTGCAGTTTGTGTTGCTCAGAGAAGGGATTTGTATCTGATAGGTCTGCACACTGG
Organism: Polioptila caerulea; assembly: GCA_013397295.1. NCBI lineage: Eukaryota > Metazoa > Chordata > Aves > Passeriformes > Certhiidae > Polioptila > Polioptila caerulea. Next base: position 635,288 of record VYXF01013111.1, on the reverse strand, counting down.
CATCCAGCATGCTGGTATTTTTGTTTCTTGAAGTACTATTTTCACTGTGGACACAGGCTCGGGGAGAAGAGGCCCTCTGCTTCTCAGAGCTTTTAACAATGGTACTGTTGAATTCTCGCTGTTGTGTCATCTCATGCAATAAAGAATTCAAAACTCTTCCTGCAAGGACTTCTATCAATCCTTCAGTTCCTGATTCCGTGCTTGGTTGAGCTGCGTCTGGTATCAAGAAACTCCACTTGTGTTTAACTTTTGTGTTGCTTTGACACTGACAATACACTTAGAAAATTTGTAATATATTTTCTTTTTTATCACTAGTAAAATACTGCATTCCAAGCTTTTTGTAGCTATCCTTCAGGCATTATTTCACATGATTATGTTGTTTTATATTAGCTATGCTCTGCAGATTGATAGAAACAATATTTCTGTCACCAAGGGCTCTGCCCTAAAAATATCTGTACGTATCATGTTAAAAGAAAGACAAAGGCAAGGCAGGGGCAGGTCAATTAAACTGTTACTGACTTAGAGATCTGAATAAAGAGGGCAGAAAGAGCAGAGAAAAGAGTCTATGTTCAAAGAGACAGGTGAGAGCAGCCCATGTATTCTATGTTTAAAAAGCAAAAGAGTGCAGTTCTTATTTCATTACTCATTCCTATTCCTAGTTGAAATATTAGCTGCAATTTGGCACTAAAGTAATTTGTAGGATCATTCCCTTGCTGTACTAAAAGGGAGAAGAGACTGAGGTGTCCAAATGTTGCAAAACCAAACCAAATCCAAACTAAAAGTAGATGAGATCTATGTTCTTCAGTGAAGATGGATGTTGTCTGGCTGAGTAAATATATTTTTCTTTTCTTAATTAATATAGCTACATTGTAGATAGAAAATCTCTATTTTTCAATTAGCTAAATTTCTCAATCTCTCTGTTGTTCTCCCCCCTCCCAAAACTAGAACAAAAGGATTGTGACTTTAATTGTGACTTTAAGCATTGTTGTAGTCCACCTGATAATTTTTAGTTATATATGCTTACAGATTTTCTCAGGAGCTTAACAAAACAGAGTGATTGTTCTAGTGCTTACTTTGTAATTTCAGTGAAGCATATACCAAAAGAATCAGACAAATTGGTACAGTTTTGCTATTAACAAGAAATAATTTGATCTGTTAGATAGGTTTGTGATACTTTGTTATTTGTTTTTTTTTTTTTTTAAATCTATAATCCTTTACTACAAATGTTTCAAGAAACAGTCTTGGATTCAAGGGAAAGAGCATTCAATATATTAATGTTGGTTGTTTTACAAGTTTAAGCCTTATTGGTTATGCACACAGTATAGAGCTTTTGGACCCACTGCTGAGAGACTTGTAAATGTTTCACTCACGTATGGCACCATGAGACCTTGTGTGTGAGTTTAGATAATTCAGAGATTGCTCCATTTTCCACAGCCTTCTTGAAAGAATGCATTAGGTCAGTGAGTATCAACATTACATACTGTGCTTTGTCCTTCCTTTCTTCTGCCTCATCTAGTGTTAAAGGAGAACTTTGATTGGACTGGGTCTAGGGTTTCCCTTGTGTAAGCAGGGAGAATAATTAAAAAGGCTCAGTTAATTAGTATTTGTGATTTGTTCAGACCTTACAGTGATAAGGTCCATAAAAATGCCAAGATAAAAAATAAAAAAATTATTTCCTTGAAGGTCATAATCCTCTCTGCACTTTGTCAACATTTTTCCTGTAAGTTCATTATAGTTTCATAGCAGTATAATATTTTTATGCAGTATTTCTCTTTTGAAAGATTCATAATACTTTATAATGAATGAACTAATTATCACAATATCTTTTGAAGTGGTGTATGTTGTTTTTTTTAATAATGCTTTGAGAGCTTAAATTACAATATATGCAGGTTAGTTGTCCATGCGAGGCCTGTGTGGAGCTAAAAGTAGAACACGGGTCTGTTGAAATAGTTGGTCTCTGATTTTGCTCTTTTGCTTTGATTTGTGAGGAGAGAAATTAGTGCTATCAGATGCTATCTAGCAAAGAGAGTCCAAGGAGCACTGGAGCATAAATAATGCATATGCAGTTAGAGGCTCTAGGTTTAGAGATTCACCTAGAATTTGTGGCTCTACCTGTTTTGTTTACTTAAAAGTATAACTTTGAAGTCTTATGATGCTAATGATAGTGTCTCATTCTGGAGTGCTTGTTCATTATTCAGATACATAGACTCTGTAGAATGGTTCAGATGTCTTTACTGGAAGTCCAGCTGATGCTTTCAGGGATGACTCCACTCCAACTAGATTTACTGTAAGGCTTTCTTAGGTGTGCTGGTCTTGGCCTACTCTGTACAACCCTTGAGTCACACAGTTCTCAGGAGATCTGATAACTGCTGCAGCTTGGCATGGTTTTTGTTATTACAATCATAGTGTAAGCTAATCAGGTGTTAACAATGGAAGAAAAGGACTGGAAGTGGAGCAGGCATCAGGCTGCTAGTTGTCTGTCTGTGTTTTTCAGCTTATCTCATGGATCATTGCACTGGGTTTGCATGGCAAGGTTTTGGTAGTGGGGTTTGCTGGTGGGGTGGCTTTTGTGAGAAGCTGCTGGAAGCTTTCCCTGTGTCCAGTGGAGCCAGTGCCCACTGGCTCCAAGGTGCACCCGCTGCTGGTCGAGACTGAGCCCACCAGTGACGGAGGAAGAACCTCCAGGGGTAACGTAGTTAAGGAGGAAAAAAATGTTCCTATGCAGAGGCAAAGTGCAGCTGGAGAAGAGAGGAGTGGGAATACATGAGAAAAACAGTCCTGCAGAGACACCCAGGACAGTGAAGAAGGAGACTTGGAGGTGCTACAGGCAGCGGAGCAGATTTCCTGCAGCCAAAGTGACTGCCCAAAGGAAGCTGTAAGCCTGTGGGAATGTGCTAGAGCAGGCTTCTGGCAGGACCTGTGTCCTGCATGAGAGAGGAGAGAGGAGCCCAGACTGGAGCAGGTTTTCTGGCAGGAGTTGTGACCCCAGAGGGGACTGTTCTGAAGGACTGTGTCCCATGGAAGAGACCCATGCTTGAGCAGTTTGTGCAGAACTGAAGCCTGTGGGAAGGACACACACTGGAGAAGTTTGTGGTGAACTATTTTCCATGGGAAGCATCCCACATTGGAGCAAGGGAAGAGTGTGAAGAGTCCTCTCTCTGAGGACAAAGGTCCAGCAGAGAAAACTTGAGATGAAATGGCAGCAGCTCCCATTTTCCATCCCACAGCACAACTGAGAGGGAGAAAGCAGAGAAAATGGGGAACAAAATTAAGGAAGATAAGTGGGGTGGGGGGAAAGATATTTTAAAGATTTGGGTTTATTTCTCAAATTCCTACTCTGATTTGATTGACAGTATATTCAATAAATTTCCCCCAAGATGAGTCTGTTTTACATGTGATGGTGACTGCTTACTGTTCTCATCCTTATCTCAACCCATGAGCCTTTTTCTTTTATGTCTAGTTCAGAAAGAGAGTGACAGAGTGGCTTTGGTGGGCACCTGGCATCCAGACAAGGTCAACCCACCAGAGCCATATTGATCTCTCAAGAGTCCTGCACAGCACTGTAAAACTTTGTAAATGTGTTACAGGCTGTCCATATTTCTGGTAAACCCTTTGGGATCAGACATGAAATAACCACCCACAGACTGATAATTTTTAAACGTGTAAGATAACCTTGGTGGCTCTTTGTGATGAATTGCCCTTGACACAGAGGAAGGTTGCCCATTTGTTTCTAGTTCTGAATCAGAGCCCAGAAGCAGAAAGGAATTGTGCTCTGGAAACTCGCCATAACCAGGCTGGTGTCAGTCTGTAGCACAGCAGTTCTGCAGTGAGTCTGCATGGGTATAATTGTCATTACAGCTCATCCTCTACATAATACTTTTTCCCCTGGTTGGTGTCTCAGGAATCATGACAGACTTGCTGGAAGCATATCAGAAACATCCTTGACCAAATCCCATGTTCACTCCATGACCTTATTGGTCACTGGCAGTGTTTTTTACGTGTCTGAGTTTTACCTGGATTTTTTTATTTTTTTATTTTTTTCCCCCAGGGAAATACATGAATTTAATATGTATCTCATGAAAATACCTACTTCCTTTGCTGGTTTTGTTCACCCAACCAAATTCTCAGGAACTGTAGTGTCCAAAAGGTCTTGAGCTAAATCCTTAGCTCTTACTTGTTGCCCAGAGACTGGGCCTTTGATAGCTGAAGATTTACTTTGAAAAGAAACTGTTCAGCCCATCCTGTCCTGAGAAGATACCTACCCTTTTATTACAGTTAATAAAACTGACATTTTCAAAGTACCTTCCAAGCAAATGCTTCCACTCTTTTCCTACTGCTGCTGTTTTGACTGTTTTAGTTACTGACAATCTAAGGAGCTTATTTGATCTCTTATTTGAGTGCTTTCTCTCTCCTGTAGACGCCGGCTAGGAACAGCTTGTGAAGGTGTCCTGTCAGCAGTGAGGAGAAATAAATATCATTGTGGCTTTGGCAGAGTGCGGACTTGGAGACAGTGAAGCTCCCTTTAGTGCTCAGCTGCCTGTGTTGGTTCATTGCAAGTGCTGGAGTATTCCCAGATACTCCTTAGATGGTCACTCATGTTACTGTAATTGTGATCTGCCTCAGTATTCTTTCATAGCGATGTTTTCTATGGCCTGGTGGAAATACTCCTGGTTGTCCCTATCCGTCAGGTTTTGCATGCTTTGGTGAGCAGTTTTCCAGTGCAGAGAGAATAAGGGCAGTGTGGTCTCAGCAAATCCTGGTTCTCCATCTGAAAAATTGCCTGTAGGAAACCTGGAGCAGGACTGGCTTTCCTGACTGTTTGCTCATGTGCTTTGATTGCCTGGGAGGTTCTACCATGCTTCCGTTCATATTTTTTGCTGGATCGATGCAACTTGTCTGTACAGAACAAAAACTGTTAGTTGCACATGCTGTAGTGGAGAGCATTTGTGTGGTGCCCTCTCCAGGGTTTTAGGGGGGGTGTTAGTTGGAAACAAGGATGAACCTTGGAGGTGGGCAACCTCTTGAAGATGCTCTGCAGCTATGCAGTATGAACAGTGGGAGGCTGACTCTTTGGTTACCTCTGAAGGTGCTCCCAGAGAGCAGTGCATATGCTGGCCATAGAGCTGAGTATGTATAAAGTGGAGGGCTGAACGAAGAAGTGAAGTGGATATTAATGCATAAGAATGGAGTTGAAGAACAAGAGGAAGATTATGCCATTGTTTGAGATTGATTTAGAAGAGCTTTTTATATTAGACTTTTATCTCTGTGGCCCTCAAGAATTAAAAGATACCATAATTCATGTACAATGCAGTCTGCTTTACAACTGATACTTAATATTTTTATGAGGCAGTTATATTTTCAAAGTGTGTTACACTTCCATGGAGTTACATGGGATTGTATATGAATAATTAAAAATTTCTTAATTAAATTAGTAGGTATGTATCAAGGTGCATGCATTGCCAACATTTGTAGGTGCTCACAATTCTGAACCTGTCCAGATGGCCTTGATCTCTAGAGTAAGAATGTAAACTTATTTTGTATACTCTATATCTACCAAGAATTTACATCCATGCAGGATATTGTGGTGTTTCTGTGTAGTTTAGATGCATCTACTCTCTACTGGAAGAAGGTTCTGTACCGAGTAAGGCATAAAAGGTCCCAGGGCTCGAAATGATGCATTGTGCTTGGGACCTTTGTTTCCAGAACCAAATCAGTGAATTAGTTTCTTCACACTGAATTTAGGATTAGACTTTAGACTCAGTGAATGCTGCATTTATTTCTTCTTGGATTAGTATTTCTATGTAAATTTCTTCTCATGGTTTATTGCCATTTATTCTGGGATGTCGTGATATTGACGCCTTTAGTTTTAGCTTTTATATTTTTTAGATCCTGTGCTGTTTTAGTGGGTAGTTTTAGGTTTCATATTAAGTGCTACTGAGTTCTCTTCACAGAGTAGACAGACAAAACAATTCCTTCTCTAGCTCCATACCAAGGACAACTTTGAGGCCCAAGAACCAAAACAGCGGTGAAGTGAGAAGAAAAACCCAGGAGGATGGAGCTTCATAACCTGAAACCATGGTTGGACAATTAACTCAAATATGCTGATGGACCAGAACTTATAAAAGTGTGGGGCCTTGTGATCAGGCGTCCATTTTGTGACCATTTTGGGGCATCTTGGATGTGGTCTGGCTGGACTTTTGTGTGGCCCAGGTGTACCCATTGAGGCCTTTAATAAATATCTACTTTTCCTCTTGCTCTGTCTAGTTTCTGTTCCAGGTCAGCCTCCAGAAGGCAACAGTATCACTGGAATAATTTGCATCATAAACATAGGAAGAGTGCTCTGTTAGATGGCACATACTTGGTGTGTTCGCACTTGGTAGAAGTATCCAAGAATGGTCCTATTTTTTATTTTCTTAAGGACATTTTACTAGCTCGCATTTGCCTTTCAAACAAGGAGTTATTTTTAAAACTAAAATGAGAATATATAGAGAAGCAAAGTGCAGTTCTCTCAATTTAATTGGAGAATTTAGTTTTGAACATAATTAATATATTGCCAATTTTGTTTTGTTTTGTTTTCATTAATCTGTAAAGAGTTTTTGATATATCTGGATGTGGTTTTCTAAATAGAACCTTGGCAGACTTCCACTGCAAGCTAGTTTTTAGTGCTATTTCATTAGCTGACTTATCAAAATACTGTAATCAATGCCTGTCATAACATAAGTACATGACCCTTTTGAGTAGCCCAAGTGGCTATATTTGGTTCTCTCTGAAAGGATTTTAAATTCCAAAGGGAAACAGAAGGTCAAATAAACATTGGCAAACTTACCTTCTATCAATTTGTCTATATGGTTTAGAAATATTGAATTTTTTTTAGAGGCTCATTTTTCATAAATTTCCTTTTAATGCACCTGCTTTTTGGATAATGCATTACTGAAAATTATTGGATTCTGGTGAGATAAGAATACAGCACGGTATATGAAGACACAGCAATCAGTGGATGGTATTGAATGAGAGGTATGGCTTCTGTTGAAGAAATTTGCAATAATCTTGTTAACTATCGTATGTGCCTGAGCAAATTGAAATATGTTGCAGTTCTAGAAAGGCTCATCTAACATTAAGACAATGAGCAGAATGCTGAGTTATTTAATAAGATCCTTGAACAGATAATTGATATATTGTTTTGATTTGAGTTATAGGATGACACGGAAATGAACTGGATTTTTCATAAAGTTTTTGTATCTGATCTGTTATTTCTGTAGTCTGTTTTAGGTTTGACAAGATTGTTTGTGCTTACCTTTGAATTTTTAGGGATGATCTGTGCACTACAGAAAGGAAGTTTTCATTTTGTTTGGTTTGTTTTTTAAAATTGCCCAGTGAAACTTCACTTCTACAAATTTTTGTAGTTAATATATTCTACATGAAATACAAATTCACAAAGTTAATATTATTTTGCTTGTTTGAGTGTATATGTGGGTAGATTAGATGGAAATAAATTGACTTTTTTAAAGGTACATATTTTTAATACAAGTTTTCTGACATTAACTCTGAGGTGATCAGTACTGTAATGTCATTATTGTTAGTTTAGCCTCGGTATTTGAAATTTGCTTTTGATTATATGCATCATATGGTTTTACATGACTGTTTCTTTGTGAAAAAAGATTAACTCTTCAGCTATAAAGCTGTTTTATGAGAGCTACTTTCTGTAAATGTCTGAGGGGATTCTCAGAGGCAGTTTAAAGTGTGAGGTACCCAACATATCTTTAGAATGTTTTGGTGATGAACGTTGTATTAAACTGTTTTGAGTAAAACACCAGACTCTTGCTAATCCCTTTTTGTTAGTTGAATGTTAGGGTACTTTACAGAAAGAGAGTTGCTCTCTAACATTTTTCTTTCTTAGACTGCTTAGTTGATAATGTTAGACCAAAACTTTAGGAATCAAATATGGTAGTTTCATTAGTAGTATCTCGATAAAGAAATATTTCAGCATTTTATTGATCTTGGATTGTTTTGCTTTTCTTTGTTTTGTTTGTTTTGTTTTTTATCTGCTAAAAAACAAAATTTAAAAATTTACCCTGTGTGTTTCCAGATATTTGAAATATTTGTAAACATGCAGTCAAAAGAGATGAAAGTTATGTCTTATATGTATTCATTTTAATGCGTATCTAAAGCCAACACCAAAAAAAATAGTTACAATAAAAATAATTTTAAAAAAATTAATCAATAGCAGAAACTACAAAACATAGAAAACACATAGAGATTACACCATTGGATTATTTCTATTTCAGCATGGAACATGTCCTCAGAATCACACCTGAGGAGCTAAAAGTGAAGAAATCTGTAGATACTGTCATTTAGATATAGCATTCATTCTTTGACATTTTTCTTTATGGAACAACATATTTTTTCAACTACTGAAATCATGCTTTCTTGTTTAATTCTTTCTTTCTTTTGCTATCATTGGTATAAGTGGAGCAAAATGAATTTATTTTAATAGCCTGACAATTCTAAATCTTACTGCCTCTTTCTCATCCTATCATCTCTATAATGGGACAAGGTGGTTGACTTTAACAAATTCTTATTTTATTACTTCTCTTATATCTTTTGTTGTTGTTATTCACAGTGGCATAAAATAGCTGATCAAATTGTGTTGAATAACATCACAAAATTGAAAGTTAGTGGCTTTCACAGTGTGAAACCAATAAAGAGCTGCAATATTACTGTTCACATGACTGCACTACTACTGAGTTTTTGGGAACCTTCTTATACATCTATTAGTATGCTCCATTTGGAGTAGGAACTTGTTATTGGGTTGTGTGATATCTACAATTAGAGTTTCAGTGTGATATGTTCTAAGCACAGGATTATCTTATTTATCTTAATTGCATAAGCATTACATTGCCAAAATCAAACATGCATTTAAAAAGTCAGAATACATTTCTGAGGACTTGTCAGAATATTCGGTAACTTAATATATCTGTTCTTTTCTAACACAGGGTGTATAACAAGCACATAAAATGGTTATTTATTTATTTATTTATTTAATATTCCTGGAAGGAGGGCAGTTCATACTATACAAGGAAATTATTCTATTCCCTAAGAAATCATGGAAAAGAGAGACAAAATTGAAAGTTTTAGGGAGAAGTTTTAAGAATTTTCAGGAAGTTTTAAAATTGTCTGCTAGAATTTCAGGGTTCCCTCTCTGATCATCCCTCTAAGGATATGATTTGATTTATAATTTTCACTTATCTTTTTATGCAGTATATCTATTTGAGAAGAAGCTGATATAGGTTTAAGGTTTTGTTCCCATTTTGAGACTGGGAAATTTGTTGTGTCTTGAAATTATTTGAAAAAATGGAATCTAGTAAATCAAACAAGTCTGGCTGTAACAATGCTATGAAAAATAGAAAACTCTTTGCAACAATTCCTTTCATTGACTCATAGTAAGTAGAGAAATTCAGTGGGCCATTGTGGTAAATTGTACCTCTGTGTTAAATTTCCCTTTTAGAAGTCATTAGTCCAGTAGATATAGTCATTAGTCCATAGAAATAAAAAGATAAATTGCATATCCTGGGTTTTTTGGATAAAAATAAATATTTGCATTTCCCACTTGGCTCAGCAAAAAGACAAGTAACAATACATGTGGCAGTGGGAGGTGATAATCAGATACTGCTGACATTTCCTGACTGCAAACTTTGTCTGGTGCTTATGCCAAAGATCTAAAAAAGTCTAGAAGGATGTCTCAAGGATGTATTTCTGCTGCTTTTGCCTTCTTTGCATTTCACAAAAGACACAAGAGGCAGCAGATTTATTTTTTGTTTTAGAAATTGGACAACTTTTTACTTTGGATAAAAATGTAACAAGAGTTCATTTAAGGCTGGTATTAGGGGTTTTTTTTAAGCTGTGAATTGCCATTTCTAGGTATTGAACATTTAGGTTCAATAAATAAATATTTTTGAGAGTCTGTTGTAGTTAAAGATAGGAAATTTATATGAACATTTACCAGTGTGTCTTCTCAAGCTTGCAGATAGGCAGTAATTTCACTCCTGTGCACATTGGCAAAGATAGGAGGCATAACATTAGCTCAGGATCTGCATTTATTTAACTTTTGGTTTTTTATTTGTTATTTTGCAATCTCTCTCCAAAACTGAAATCTGCAAGTTTCACACATGCTACTGGCATTTCTGTGTAGTAATGGAGTTATTTATGGAGCAAGAAGAACCAAGAGGGAAAAAGTAATGATAAAAATTATGTTGAAATGAGGTATTTGGAGACTTCTTATGTCCTTCTCTTCTGGTGTCTATTGAAAAAGTGAAATATTCCCTTACTCCTGTGGAAATTAAAATATTTAGATGAGATATGCAGAGTTAGGTACATGTAAGGGAGATCTGAGGAACAGCGCCTTAGCTGCACTCCCTCTACTCCTCCTCTCATTCACAGCTCAAAAGGAAATAGCGATTTCAGGCAGAATGTTTGGAGTTCTCATTTATGGAAACTTTGCTCTTGGCTTTACTCTTTATTCCTTGGTAGGGGTTGCCATTCTGCTTACTGATGTGTAGCTGTCTGCATGCTGTGCAACTCTTTTAAAATAAAAACCTGGATTTGGCCATATTAATCCATACATTTAATCCTACCCTGAATATCTGATATGTTTTCAGTGCTGGAAAATTGAATAAAATTTGGGAACAACAAGAAGATGAGTCAGAAAAAGAAAGAACAAGACTCTCTTTAGGCTTTAAATAGAGCTTAAAGACATAAAGAAGATTCCAGCTAATTTATGCAGGTTAGATTTACTATGGCTTCTGTATACTTGTTGATAAAAATTACTAGGTGCATTTGTAAATTAATCAAGCCTCAGCAGAGATGACCAAAAGAGAATAGTACACCTAGGCTGTATGTCAGTAACCTCTGTTTTTCAAATGTGTCTGCTGGAGTCCCCCTCTGAGCAGACCTTTGAGCAGCCCCTGGAGAAAGGGTTTCTGTCCCTCTGCACACAAGCTTAGGCTGGCTCCCTAATCACACATCTCAGCCTATGAAGGAGTGACTAAACCCCTAAAGGCACCCCTTGTGCCTGTCGAAACTGAACCCTAGTGGAACCAGGGACTGAAGGATTTTTGAAACAAAAAAAAGTGCATAAGGGTCACAAGATCTCAGACTAGTGATTCAAACAGTCTTTTGAAGAGACTCAAATCAACTTTGGTCCCTGATCCTTCAGTGTTCATATGCAATGCATCATTGCATAAACACACAGGTTGTCCAAGGATTTGTTCTGATGAGAGTTTGGAGAATTCATATCTGTGGGTAAGTGGGACACATATAGTGTTTGCATCACTGTGCATTTTCCTATTGATTAGTCATTTCAGTTAATAGAAATCTCAATATTTACATTCCAGGTTTTATACATATTGAATAGTAATATTACTCTGTTAAATACAATACATATTTTCCATAGCATGAAAAGAAACTTACTGTGATAGAAACTTTCATAACTACTTAAATGAGAGATAAGTAGCTAATTATCTAGTCCACAAGGTCAATATTTAAAGTTATGAAAAAGCAGCTCAGAGGAAAATTAGTATACTCCACCGAATTACCAAAACCAACTTTTGGCTAAATTTAGTGTAGCCCTTGGAATTAAAAACTCATTTGCTTTCCTCTTACTGTCATAATGCTCTTATGCAAACATGTAATTTCCTTCTGTCATCCATGGTATTCCTTTAATTTTTAATATGATTCAAGAAACAGGTGTCTAACAGCAAGGCTAGATTTTAATTATTTATGTGTACTCATATCTTTAGCATATACAGGCTAAACATCCACAGGTTTTTATGTCACTTTTCATTTATACATTCTAAATTAGAATTAGTTACACATGGTAGTTCTGTACAGATTTGGTCAATGTGTCACAGTAGATTCTGCATGCTAGATCCTGGTGTGTAGGGGCATGACTATATCTAGTACTTTATTATGGATGTAAGGTCTGAGTTGTTTCACCAGAAAGATGAGAATTCATGGCTATTTCTTCCCTCTCACTGTCAAACACAGAACATTACTCCATGAAGGTTAAATGAAAAGTGTTTCTGTGCTCGCAGTAAGTTAATGCTTTGCTGAGAGCACAGTTTCATTAAAAGCTTTCCCAAACTCATTTTGTTACATTTTGTTCTGCTTGTGTGTGGTCTTACAGAAGTTTGTTACTGTTGCTGATGCCATTCTGACTTAGGGTTTCCTTTTTTTTCTGTGGAGGCAGTATCTTAACCCAGCCGGGTTTTTTAGTTCCTATTTCCAGCGTGGGGGCCTGCAAGGATAATGAGTCAAATTATTATTATATCCTCTGTGGAGGAGCTGGGTTGCTTTGCCTGTGGTAGGGTTTGCCTCCCCAGGGCAGGAAGTCAGTCCTGGGGTGTGTGGTACCAAAACCTCTGACTGGCATAAAACAGAGGGGTGAACCCTCACCCCCAGAGGGAGGCTCTGGGTTGTGAGCCAGATAAGGGCTGATCAGAAGCAGACCCTTAAAGGCTCCACCTTAGAGGTGGAGGCAGGATAGTTAATTATAAGTGTTAATTATTTCAGCTGAGATTTTTTTTTTTTTCTGTTGTACTAAAAATAAATGGTGATATCTAGCAGTCAAAATGTTACTCTGGGCAAAAGAAAACATACTTTAACATGGACCCAAGAATTTACTACTGCTCTATTAAGAGTAACCTAATCAAAAAGACAGTTAGCAGGTTCAAAAATATGAGTCTAAATTAATACAGCAAAGTATTTCTAATCAAGTTACACTTTAAAATCTTTACATAAAAAATGTTGCAAATTTTGGCCTTTTTCTCAGGTGCTGTGCTCACCTTTCCAGCATTCCGCTGTGGCAATNACCTTTCCAGCATTCTGCTGTGGCAATCATGTCAGTTTTCCTCAGGCAGAGGGGTGGTGGGAAGCATCACAGGGAGACTTCAGGACACTCCTCTTTGCTGGGGGGATTTAGATGTTGATTTTGGTTGATCTGCTTCCTTCACAGCAGTGGAGCCTGATCCTCTTTATGTCAATGTCCTTCCCACCCTGCTGCCTTCTGGCTGTTCCTGACAGAGCATGACCATGGCCCCAGAACCCCCTCCCTCTGCTCAGCCTTCCCATGGGTGCTGGTTTCTTAGAGAGCAACCAAAAACTGTTTCCAGTCCTTTCCCATGGAGGCACTGGCACAGCTCAGGCTCAGGCGGGGGAGGCACCAGGCACCAGGACCCAAGACAGAGCTGAAATCAGCCCAGCCCAGCTCTGACCAAAGTGAGCCCAGGCCAGCCCTGAGACTGGTGCTCTGAGCCCAGAGAAGAGCCTGTGTCACGACTAGGAAAAGCCAAAATTATATTCACTGGTCTGCAGCAGGCAGAAGATAGAAGTACTTGTATCTGATGATTTATATCCAGGAAGAGACTTTGAGGTCAATTGTCTACTCTTTGAAGTCTGTGGAGACTCATAGTGTTGGCTTGGGTGATTTGTCTTTGAGTTCTGGAGTATCCCTGAAAATCAAACAACTATGTTTCAACATCTTTTCTTCAAGAAATATGAAAATACAGAACAAAGTTTACATGTAATTTGTTTTATAATAATCTGATCTCTTTCTGATTGTCATGTGTTGTGAACATATTAAATTTTTACTTTTAAACCAGTATTTTTTTTCTTTTAATAGTGTATCCTGAGGTGATAGTTACCACTTTTGACATGAGTCTACTAAAAAGGACAGTGATATGAATAGTAAGTCAGAAGCAGAAATTTAAGCAAAGGGGTAACATGTTAAAATTGTGATTTGCAGTAATAAGGACATCCTTTTTTGTGGAAATTCCTCAAAAGTAACTTCTAATAAAAGTAACTAGAGGGCCTATTGAAAATATTCTTCTTTCCCTACTGTAAAGGGACATACCACATCTTCAGCTTCTTCTTCTTCATAACATAATGGTGATGTTATGATTCACAACAGGGGGTGGCAGATATATCTGTGCCTGAAGGACTCTGAGTGACATTCCATGTCAGATTTTATGTTGGAACATGAGACTAATGTGCAAACATGGAAGTGCATTGTTTGGGAGAGAGAGCTATTATTTGTTGTCTAAGAAAAAAACCAAACAATTATATATTCATGAAAATTAAGTTTGACAAGAAAGAGGCTGAGTCTACACGGAAAGGGTCAATGAGAAATTTGCTTTGAGTTCAGTAGAACAAACATGTCACTTTATCAGGAGTAAAGGAAGCCAGAATAACTTGAATTTAACTAGTTGATACTCTGCTCAGTTGTTTGGGGTTATTTGGCTTCCAAATCTGAGTTCATTATTCTTGTAGCAATTTAGAGATAAGGGCCTTGAACACTGAGAAGCACAATGGAAGGCATAGATGAAAAAGGGGATGGAGATGTTCAGTCGTGTGAACAAAGTCAGAATATAAGTTTGGGAAGGTGTTCTTCTTGTCTTGTTACTTGTTTAGTGTATTTTTAAACTTATCAGTCTAATCAAAGAGTTATTCTTTTGTCCAGATCTATTTAATACAGAAAAAAAGAGAGAAGAAAATAAGGGAAAGAATTCTAGTAGAGGGGGAAAAGATAACTTATTATTTCACATAGACTTCCTACTATCTACTAGTTTCAATGGTGTCACATTAATTCCATTGCTTTTCTGTGTCCTGTGCCTGTTGGTGAGCCACCACTATCTCAAGTACTTTGCTGGGAGAGTTTGATGTCAGTACTGAGGGTTCTGTTGTTCTCTGCCAGGAGGACTGATATTGATATTGATGGTTTCCTCTGCCTCACTTTAGTGGTCACTTGGTACTATTATTGTATGTTCTGTGTCTTACCTTGGTTTAACTCTTCAGTCTGCAAATGCACATTACAATCAAATCTATTAGAGTGTCTTAACACACTGAAGGGTATTGTTCTTTCATGCTCTTTGTTGCACCAGCGTCTGGTTTTTCCCAGTTTCCAGGTCTGCATTCCTTTAACTCACTTTTTTTTTTTTT
>VYXF01013111.1:596837-620269 GCA_013397295.1 Polioptila caerulea | reverse complement strand
TTTTTTTTTTTTTTTTTTTTTTTTTTTTGGTCCCGGGGGGTCTTAAAGGATCCACTTTCTTATTGTCTCATGTTTTCACCTCACTACCCATTATCGAGATCTCTATTATCATATTATGCCTCTGTTCCTCTGTTACGCCATTACACTAGGCCTAATATTTCTGTGTTCAGAAAATTACTTGTTACCCCTGAATGTAAAAATTATGAATATTTCACAAAAAGATTCAAATACAAATCAGGCTGTAGCCACCTGAACCTTGGAAAATTTGTTTTTCCACCAAGAAAAGTTAAAGCCAAGCTCCAGGCAAACCAAGACAAGCCCAGTCAAAGCAATTCTGACAGATGTCAGTCCCAAGGCCATGTAAAGGTGGTTTCAAAGACAGTGTGGCTTGTTCCTAGCAGCAGCAAGCAATATGGTATTTTCTGGGCTGCAGGGCTTCAGAAGATTCACAGGGATAGGGGATAAGTAAAGGATGACAAAGAGAAGTGACATTTGACAAGGACTTGCTGTTTCCATTGCAGGAATAAGCCCTTACTTGACTGTTCATATCCCGACTTTCACCATTTTAGAGTGTTTCTTGTTTGGCACAAAAATTTTGTTGTTTAAAAGGTGATAGTGAAGTATCTTTACTGAAACAAGTGCAGTCACTGCTGACTCTGTGTTGAACTCGGTTCAGTGATCATTCTGGCAGCAGTTGTACATGCTTTCTGTCAAATAGCAGGGCAATTTACTACAAAATGTTCTCAATAGTTTTGACAGAAAGATGTTCTCCAAATTTATCATGCAAAACATGAGCTAGAAAAGTTATAGTGCATTGGATTTCTGTAAATTTTTACAGAACAAAACAATCTATTTAAACTAGTCTTTTCTGTGGGTGTTATGCATAAATTCCTGCATACAAGAAATGTTAAAAAAAAATAAATAGTTGCTTTGGTCATTTAACTTGTTCAGTTCTGGAGTATGAACTCTTCCAACATATTACAATGGGAATTTGTGGTTTTAGTGTATCTTTTCTGTTCTTTAACAGAATATAACACAGCCTATTGAGGTAGATGTTAGCTAAAAGCATAAGAGAAATTTCTTGCACTGAAAAGCTTCAAATATGACTAGGCAAAAGATGTAAAAATTTTCAGAATAGAAATGTTAATAAACTCATTTTACAGCTGAGAGGGGACTGTGTTATAACTGGATGCAGGAAAATTATCAAGAGTAAGTTCATTGTTCTTGGAACAACATCATAGCTTTTCCATACCAAGAGCTTTTTCTCTGTCTGAGATATTTCTTTGAAGCGTGTTTGTCGTCATATATTATGGGTCTGGGACACTTGCCTGTGATTATATGATTGCTCATGAATGCTCTGCTAATGGTATTTTTCCTGAAGAAAAATATTGACTCATTTGTTTTGAACTCCTTCTCCACCCACATGTGGTAGTGTAGAATTATGTAAATTTAGTAAATGAGAAAAGTAAAGTTCTACCAAGTGTAATAGCATTTATTCAAATGGGGGTTTCTCTTATTTTCTCTATGTGCTTTCAGAGTGAGTGCTATGGAAGTCTTGTAACACACGTGAAAATCTAGATTATTATATTTGATTCTTAAAAATATTGTCTTGTAAGAAATAATAAAATAACTGAAAATTGCCAGTAAAACTTTTAGCTATAATTAAGCAAACTAAGCCTTACTTCCATTTATCCAGTTTAAATTTACTGTTTTCATTAACAGTTAAAGGTTTTCATTTTAGATTAAGCCATCCCTCCATTTGTTTCAAACCCTGTATGGATAGAAAGGACTGTATATTATAAATTATTATTTAAAGTAAAAAAAAAATTAAAAATAGAAGAATTGAAAATGCTTTATTGCACAACCCACCCTCCTCAAGAAACCCTAAGAATAACATTGTAAGGATTTCAGCAAAAGAATGTGGTGTTGTGTTCTTTTAGGATATCCTGTATTTTTATTTTAAAGTCAATATTGATTCTGCTCTATTTTTATTAATGCTGAGTTTTTTCCTCATAGTGCTTATGCTTGTGAAAAACTAGAAACTTAACTACAAAGGATTAACTACAGTACATTCTATTCCAAGAGTACAGTAATACCCGCACAAAGTTAAATGCATTAAACTACTGCAGGTTTAAGTCTTATCATAGCAATATTTGAAAAATTCCTATGTTCTCCTGAAAAGGACTATTTGAGTGTGGAAATTTGAGAAGCTAACAAACAGAATGAACAAACAGCAAAAAAAAAAAAAAAAAAATTCTGTCTGAAATTAATTTTGTTTTCCCATTGCTAATTTTTTCCTTTGTTTCAATTTTATGAGTAAGAATTGATGTTCTTTGGGTTTATTGGTGTTTTTGATAGTCATGATTTTTGCCATTCTTGAACTTTCATTTTCAATGAAGAACTAGCAAATCAATGAAAAACTGTTGAAAACATCTTGGTTTAGAAGTCAAAAGTCTCTTAAAGCAGATTTGCAAACTTTTTCAGAGCACCGACTTTCTGTAGAATACAGGAATTGTGATGTTTTGTTTAAAACTTGTAAGGATAAAATTTTGGCATAAAAGTCTCCTTGACTTAATTCTTAAATACTTAAAAAGTTTACTTTTATCCTAGGAAATGTCTTTCTGATATATGGCTTTAGTGCCTAGGAGAATCAGCAGGTATGAATCACACCAGGTGATAGAGGTATGATGGAGAAGATTGAAACAGTGATTAGGATTCTTAATTAGCAAGAATCTACAGGCTATAAATTAGTGCCAGCAGAAGTAATTAAACGACTTTATTTGAATTAAGTGAAAAGTATGCTTAGTTTTAGGAGACAAACTTAACATGAAGATTAAAAGAAGAAAAAAGAGAAGATATTTGTATGTGAGGTGAAATACAGATATATTAAAAACACATTTGAAACAAACATGACAAACTCTTTTTTTTCTGCTGTTATGAGAAGTTTTTGTTTGTTATTCATTAAGTGATTAATATTTTTTCCTGTTCTGTTTCTTTTTTAGTATGTATACAGTATTTGCTTTTATTTTTTTTTTCTTCTTGCTGTTTTTCTATTTTTATAAGAACAGCTGTAAAGGATTAGGAATCAGACACATAGGGAATAAAGCCTCTTCCTGGTGTAGCTGCTTTTATAGTCACTTTATGGGCAAATATCTCCTGGGCTGAGAAAGGCAGATTATTCTCTCAAGATGTCCCTGGTCAGAGAACCCCATGGGTTTCCACAGTTCCTTTGTGTGCCTGTGTCTGTTACACCAGTCTGCTCTGAGTGAATATGAATCTTCTGGGCATCACATAGTTTGCAAATGGACTTGAGCAAATGCTTGGTCATTAGGGATCACTAGGACCTTCAAAGTTTTTTTTAATTAATTTAAATGGGGTCATTATACTGATCCTCGCTATAGCACTATTACAGGAAAGAGTCCTTTTGTGGTGTGGTATGCCAACAGGCATTAAAATTTACTTGGACTTTTTTTTTTGGTTGATATTTTATCTCAGTCTAAGTAGCTGGAGGGCTGAATAGGTTTTGGGATTTTTTGCCTGTTTTTTGGGGTTTTTTTTTTGTTTTTTTTTCCTGACTAGTAAACTTTCTACATTTCTCCCACTACTTCTTTCCCTCTTTTCTTTAGGAATGTAAATAATAATGTTTAATAGATTCCCTTTTTGCCTTTCTTTTACTGAAAATGTACTGTAATCCTACCATCTGATCTGACAATTGGAGATGGAAAGCTCTATTACCTGTAGCATCTCTAAGTACATCAAAATGACCTCCCTTAGAGCCATAGACTGAAGCTTGCATCCAGCCTAGTTCTGACTCCTTGTTATCATCCATGTAACATAATCTATTGTTCATATATTTGATTAGAGTCTTCTTGATGGATAATATATCTAGAGTTTGTTGAATCTAACTCTGAAGATGAGTCAGTTTTACTCCTCCTCCCTCTCCTACTCCTCCTGACATTTCTGCATCAGAAGGAGTAATATTCTGAGGCTTTTTTTTTTTTTTTTTAGAGATCAAAGGGAATTAAATCTGAGGGAAACCATATCCACACGCATCAAACAGGAAACTTTCAGAGTATTAGTACAACCTATTGAACACTTTTGTGACCCCTTACTTTCTGGCTTCTGACAGCTTCCTTGGAAGTTTTTTGCCCTCCTTATCTTTTTGGTTCAAGAATCAGTAGATCTGAAAATCAGAGCGCTAAGGAGACTGTTCCTTTTGATTAATAAGTGAATAGATTTACTGTTGAGCCAAGAATGGAACATATTGTAACTGTTGGCAACATTACTAAAAGAATAAGTATCCTCATGGAAGGGGCAGGGAATAATAAGTGTTTTGATCAAGAGGAAAGAAGAGTCTTAGGCTTTCAAGAGTTACTTTAATGTAAGCAGCTATCCATTTTATTCTGGATGTTGTCCTGTGACCAAAAGAGCCAAAAAAGTCGTTTTCAGGCTCGTATTATTTTGAAACAGGAAATGTTTTTGTCTATTTGACTTTCTTTCTTCTTTTCCGGCAGAGCCAGCCTTACTTTGTATGTCAGATGACAGAGAGTGGTATTCATATTTTTTAGCCCAGGAGGTTGCCACTGTAAACATACATGAGATACATTTTTTCCGTTCTGAAGTGCTCATATCTGTACTGCTGAGCACTGGAGTGTATCATGCAAGACATTTAGGGAAGCTGTTTCAGTCAGTTCATCCCAGGATTAGCAGTGAGAATGAAAGTTCCCACTGGAACATCTCCCATTCAGAGAAGATGAGCCATGCAGGACAGTTCCCTATTTTAATTTCTCTCATTGCAGTAGAGTTGGTCAAAGCTAGTCCTCGTTCTCTTCTACTATTCTTGTAAAGGAGGCCAGGGAAATAGCTGGAGCACAGCATACTCTGGCTGTCTCCCTGGTTGTGTTATGACTGCATGTTGTTCCTGATTGTGACAAGTTAAAGCATTTCCTTGTTTAGGCCTTGCATTCTCTAAGCCTGGGACAGAAAACACTTCCTGGCTGCATCCCATCATAGATCTGCTGCATCCAACAGATTTTTGATGCAGTGGAAAATCTGTCAGTCTATGTAGATCACAGATTCACAATCTGCTCCTAAAAGCCAAAGATTACCATACATGAAAGAAGCTTTACTATAGAGGAAATAATTTCTCCAGGGTATGCTTACATCAACAGTTTCAGCCATTTTATTCTGCTACCCAAGAAAAGAGAAGGAAATAAACATACAAGGACACAATTTCTTTGGTCAAAATCAACCTTGAATTCAGTAGATTGCTTAAGTTCTGACTGCAACATCTGTCCCTTGGACATAGTAGTTCCTTCTGAGTCACAGACATCATGGAGTGTTTATAAAGCACAATCTTGGTACTCAAATGCAGCGGTAGAACACATTTCCTGGACCAAGGTCCAGCTGATCAGAGGGATTCTAGAGCTTGTATTCAAATTTCAGTGAACATCAAGGAATTTCATTAATTTTTGCTTTTCTGACTGATTTGAGAAACAGTGGGTATAATCTAAAGCAAAGTTCTCTGTAATATTTAGAGGTGTCCAAAGTAATTCTGTGTGTTAGAAGGGAGTGCTCGTAATATAGTCTGTGTGAATATATGAGTTTATCTGCATGCATATATTTATGTATCTTTCAGGACCAGGGCAAAACTAATTTGGCATGGATCCTGTTATTTTAATAACTGGATGTTGTGGTAAGGTTCCCTTCTAGATTGGAGGATGTGATTACCAAAGGAATGATGCTATGTCTGGCACTGGGTGATTCAAAGGGAGATTTGGCAAATAAATCTTGTCACTATATTTTCCTGTCTAATCAACAGAATATTTGGGAAGGGGAAACTTTAATGACTCTTAAAAAAATTAAAGTATCCGCGTAACACAAACTTTTAATAAGATGTCAGAATTCCAGAAAAGAGATGTTTTGTTTTCATTTTTTTTTTTTGGAACAGATATACAGTCATTGAAAAATCACACACACACACACACACACATATATATATACCCCAGAATTATAATTACGACAAACTATATAGCCATCAATCAATCATATAAAAATTATAAGCTATAGAATTAATAAGTATATATATACATAGTGATTTATAAAATATTATATCTGTATATTTATGTTTTTATACCTATATAAAAATAAGACGTATTTCTAAGTTTTTCTTTAGAAATGTTTCTTGCATTTTATTTTTTAAGCTTTATCCATTCTGAAAATGTTTCAATATCAGGATACATCTTAAATATTAATTTTTCTTGCTGTGCAATGATCTATGACAAAAGAGAAGATTACTTGATTTTTTTTTGGATTATTATGTGACTAATTGGATGCAGAGCACATGGAGGAATGTTAGTATATAACTTGAGCTAAATTATTGGTCTCATAACCTGAGTTGGAAGAGAAGTGACATTTCCCAGATCAGGACTTGGGCATTTGCCAACTTTATTGAAATTATGAGACTGTCATGAATTTTGCCCCATGAACATTTCACTGACAAGGAATTTCCTGGTCTGATCACTTCAAGCCCTTCTGGAGGCTGTTTCTGCAGGGCCACAAGGGCTCTGGCTCCTGCTCTGCAGCCGCTGCTGATCTGTCCCTCCCGGGATGGAAGCTGTGAATCCTCAGCTGCTGGGCTGGGGCTGGATCTGGGCCCTTTGGAGGCAGCCAGGGACGCTGTGCTACTGTCCTCTTGCTGCTGGGAGGGGCAGAGATTCTTGGAGGACATGACTTCTGCTCTTTCACAAGGAACAAAGATCCAGTTTCTGCACTGAGAGGAACACAGTGTCTTGTATTTGGGGTGGGTATTTTGCTTCCTGCTTGGTGCAGAATTTCTGTGTCCTTTGGCAGATAGCAAAGGTAAGGGATCTGCTCCCCTAAGCGGTGGAACATCACCGTGTATCCTGGCTGACAGTCCAAGGCTTGAGGAGGGGAGAAAAGAGGAAGGAAAGCTTCTAGTGTTTGAGTTTGCACTGAAATACTTAATTTGTAGGTAGACAGGTTCCTGCTACATGTAAAATAATGTCCAACCCTGATAAAACACATTATTAATTTCAAATGAAAATGCTTTAGCTTCACCAAAGGGCTGAAAAGAAAATTAAGAGCTGACTAATATGCTCTGCAAATATTCTCATTTTGTTCATCATCTTCTGTAAACAGATCTTTTGATCTGATTTTATCATCAAAATTTATAATAAATTTTATTAATTTTACAGTTTTCCTTTCATATGTTTAGCTATTCATAGAGTATCTAAATGTTGCTGTGTAACAAAATTAAAAATTTTTGAAAAGCATCCACTAGCTATAATAATTATAATAATAAGGATAAGTCCCTCATATCTGCTTAGGGAGTTGACTACTCTTGTGAAAATTTAGACTTGTCTTTATAGCAAATGATGGCTGTGAATTGCTTTGGCATATTATTTTCTGTGGACTTACTCATTAGTTTAATATTTATTGTGCTTCATTTACCATATACAAGTTGCTAAATGATTTAATTTTCATAAATGTAAGCTATCTTTGCATAATTCCAATAATTAGAACATTTTACTTAGAACTTTGCTCTCTCTCAAAGTCAGTGAGAAGAAATTGCCTATTAATTAGAAAATCTGCTACTATTAGATATTTCTCATAGTATTTTTCTTGGGGTCCAAGCAGATGTTGAAGGAAGTGAAAATAATACGATATCATATTTGCATATACTGATGCTGCTCATTTTGGGTAAACTAAGCAAATTCTTGCATTTCAAACCTGCTTTACCAGCAGTCTTGTTTCCTTGAGTTAGGAGTTGCAGTCTTCTAATAACAGTTCAAGTTGAAAACACTCAAGTTTCAATAAACAAAGCACAAGCTCAGATGTTTATTCAAATAGACTGTTACAGACATACTTTGCTTTTAAATGGGTTATATATGTACCTGTCATATTTATCATGAAGCATTGAGATTTCTCTACATGGAGAAAGTCATATTTGAATAACTGATCTCAGGGTGAAGTCTCAGTAACTTTCATCATGGCTGAAAACAGGACTGCTCTTGGCTCTCTGACACAGTTTCTATGAACTGAGTTTCACCAGTCAATACATGATGAGAAGCCTGATGTGTCTTGTTAATAAGCAAACAGCTGTGAGAGTGCAGAAACTTTCAGTCTGCAGTCACACCTAGGTCTGTTTGCCTGGGGAGCTGTTTGGAATAATCACAGTGGTTAATCAGATGTCAGTAAGGCGTTTCTGTGTATCAAAGGATTAGTCAATATCAGTTTTAACTGGGGAATATATTTCAGTTTATTTAAAATTTCACCTGTTAAAAAGGGCTAAATATGTGATAAAAACTAACATAAAATAGAAAGAAAATGGCTAGACAAGCCTTAGTATTTGAGCTGAATATATAATGCAAAAATATAGAAATCAATTATGTGACAAAATGAATTTTATTGTGGTTTCAATAATTCAGAAGAATAATAACATAGGGAGAAACCCTTTAAAAATGGGGGACTTTTTATTTACTATTCCTCTATAAAGCATAGTTTATTTCTATCAGCTATCCTCCAGCTGAGCAATAGACCAAGGAGGGTAAGCACCAAGGACTGCAATTGTACAAAATGTCCTTGCTGAGATACTGTTTCATCTCTTTTAGATCAGGCTGTATAATACTTGGGCTCAAACAAGCTTAAATATACTTCTACCCTGAAATGAACGATGGCAAAGTCAGTGCTTTCTCATGCTTTGTTACATGTCATTTTCTCCTCATTATTGAACTATACTGAGATATATTTTACATATGTGGGTACTCTTCCCATCTAAATCATATATGCCCATCTCCCTCTGCCCCATGCCCCCCACCCCCCCATGTTAACTTTAGAACAAACAATGTGCTTTGGCACAGGATGAACATTTTGTTTGCCCATTGTTTTGTAGTGTGGTCTAGACTCATTTTCTGGATGTAATGGAATAATCAAAGCATTTACTTTGGTACGTGGGGGTATCTTAGACTTGTGGAAAGTGCCAGAACAGATGTCCGGATGCCAAAGAGTGATGCTTGCAGAGCATTTTGGAGGATAGACCTTGAATGGGATTTTAAAATCATGGTGTCACTGATATTTAAATATGAGTCTGTGCAGAATCCATAGCATTTTTCTGCAGAATTTTTAAATTTAGTTACTTGGTTTAATAGTCATTCTGGCTTGCTATTTCAGTAACTATGCTATGAAAAATAACTGCCCTTAAAAAAGCCTCTTTAGGAATAAAATATTTCATTATCTCCCTTTAAGTGATTTAAAATAGAAATTATTTTGAGCAAAGTAAACCAAAGAATGAGTTAATGGAAAAATGAATCTGTCATGAGCAGAACATGACCCTCATACCTTCTAAAATATCAAGACTACTTTGAAAAAAAGCCCTGAGGGCCAGCCTCTTGATTTTAACCTTATCTTTCCCATAAGAGTATTTATTATATGAAGCTGAATTATTTCTTTCTTTCTTTCTTTCTTTTTTTTAAACATGAATTACTTGATGTGGTTTTCCTAGAGGGACCTCTTGAAGTTTGTGGTAAGCTACTGGTTTCTTGGAATTTACTCCTTTTTTTACCCCATTGGAATTTTAGCTGACCTTATTATATCTTCCATTAGATAATATTGTTTTCCTTTATCTAGTCAATCTTAAGTGCGGAAACAAAATTCTTTTTCTATTCCCATTATGTTAAACTTACTGATGGCTCTTGCCTTCTTCCTTTCCTGTGCTATGTGCTCCTTCAACCAAGATCATTTTATGGGAGCCTCTAGTTCCTTTCTTATTTCCTTTCTGGTAAAAAGCCAATTTAGGACAGCTGGTCCAATAAGTTACTTGGAAATTGCACATTTTCCTTTATGTAGTTTTCCTGTTGTCTAGCCTATTTTCCTAAAAGTTTTGAAGTCACAACCAAGATAATGTTTTTTAAAGAAAAATATGAACCTTTTCCTTTCATTAGAATCTGAATGCTAAAATTCAAGTTCCATCCTCACATTTTTCCCTTGCTCCAGCATGGATCCTCCGCATAGTTTGCAGTCTTTCAGGATAAACTTGTTCCGACATGGGCTCTCTCTGGGCCACAGTTCCTCAAGGAAAATCCACCTGCTCTGGCATGGGTGTCCTCCATGGGCTGCAGTGTGGATGTCTGTTCTACTGTGGTCTTCTCCCTGGACTTCTGAGTGGAACCTGCTCTGCTGGGGCCCTTTCCAGTCAATGCAGGGGAATCTCCACTCTGATGCCTGGAGATCCTCTTCTCACTCCTTCACTGACCCTGGTGTCTGCAGGGCTGTTTCTCACACTTTTTTTCTTGTCCTATTTCACTGGTCTCTGGTGGCTTTGCGCTTTCTTGAATACAAATTCCCAGAGGTGGGTGAGGGGCTCAGCCATGCCCTATGGTGGGTGGCACGGAGTCCTCTGGAAATGACCCTGTCCAGCCCAGGGCAATCCCAGCCTCCCGTCACAGCGGCCCCCAGGGCCTGGGCACTGGCAGCCTGTTCAGTGAACCAGGACTGATTCTGTCCAAGAGCAGTGGTAAGTGATTTGTCATCTTTCCTTCTCCTCTTTCCTTGGTTCCTGATGCATGTTTCTAGACAGTTGTCCAATTGAGAGGCAGGAAAGTGCATTTCATATTGTGAGTATCAGTTCCTGTGCCACTGGAGGTGACAGTGGTCCTTGGTTAAACCACCACTGAGGTGGGAGCCTTGTGCTACGAATGAACCTCCCAGAGGATAGCAGAGTCATGATTTCATTCTACGTTTTGCCAGCTGACAGTGCTGAAAGAAGCCATCCTGAAAGGCCCTGGAGATACATCCCCCTAAATAGTAGTGTTGCCTTGGGTGAACTGCTGAGCTCTCTTGCCTCTCTCAGTGATGTAACAGTTTGCTGGGCACTGAGCATCCTGATTCATAAACAGTTTCCAGCCCTGACGTCACTGAAAAGAACAAATGATTTTATGGGTTTAGGCTGGTTTTTTTTGTTTTGTTTGTGGTTTTTTGTTTTGCTTTATTTTGTTGGTTGGTTTTTTTGTTGTTGTTGTTGTTTGGCTTTGGGCTTTTTTTGTTGTTGTTTCTTTGTTTTTTTTTTTAAATTCGTTTTTGTTTTGATTTTGGTTTTGCTTTGAAAAACAAACAAGTTGGCAGAAGTGGGAAAAAAAACAATCCAAACAAGCAAACCTTCTCAGTCCTTGAAGTATCAATTTACTTTTTGATCCAGTTAGATATTGCTCCTTTCTCTAAGAATTGATTTTTGTCCTACATAGAAGGACATAAACTTGACCCTTGAGTCAGATTCAGGTTGATAAAATTCTAACACATTTCAGTCAGTGAGATTTTGGGCCTATATGAGCACATTTTTTATGCAAATGTATTAAAAATTTTGAGCACTAGAATAAGAGTGAGTGTGCACTTAAAATTGAATCTGGTGTTAAGGAGGTGATAAAATTTTACTGCAGTTGAGTTAGCAGACTGAACCTTTATTTATCAGATTATTTAGGATGCTTGGGACTGAGATTTTGTGTACATTCTTGGTAATCTTTTTTCAGGATTAAGTATCTAAATCCCATGTAGCTGAAGAGAAACCAATTCTGATTTTTTTTTTTTTTAAACAAAGTAATATGTAGTGCTATTTTGTAGACAGAGGATGAAATTAAGAGCATTTCTAGTAGGGCTTTTTTTGTGTGTGGGTGTCTGTGTGTGTCTCAGTTTTCTACGGTAATCTCTTTGTCCACATCTCTCCAGACCTTGCACTTCAGGGCAGATACAGGGGGGATGAAGTCCCCCCATTGTAGAGGAAGATCACATTTGAATTCACCTTGAATGTGTCTAAGTCCATGGGACCCAGTGAGATGCATCCCACGGTCCCAAGGGAACTGACTGATGTAGTTGCTAAACCACTCATTTCAAAAATTGTAGCTGTCGTTAAAGTTATAAATAAGACAGTCTCCTTAAAGGGAAAGTGTAGATGGCTTACACTGAGACTCTACATTTCAAAGGTATTTTCTAGTGCCTTCGAAATAACGTGTAAATAAGCGCACTGATATAGGTGATACCTTTGGGGAAAAAAATAAAAAACCAAATGGAGGATGCACTTACCCCTGGTCTTTTATCTGCTTAAAGTAGTGATTCTGTATTCTTTCTATCTTTCTTTATCCCTACTATCCTTAAACATTGAAGAAATTTTTTAATTAGTAATACTTTGAAAATGGTGGCTCAGAAAAAAAGGATTCTCTTTATGCATCGGTATCATGACAACCCAAAATTGCAGACAGACTTCCATCTGTGTGCGTACTTCAACACACTGATTTCTGCTAAGAACTTGAACAAATCTTTTGTTGTGATCTATTTAGGGAGAGAATTAATATAATAACTTGTCTCTAACATCAGCTTTCATTCAAGAGTAGTTGCTTGGACTACTTTCAGTAATCTAAAAAGCCATACTTTTATCAAACATCAACCACTTTTCCCTCCCTTTCCTTTCCCTTTCGAATGTCAGTGCTAGAAAAAAAAAATCTTTAATAAATATACACATCATTAAATAGAAATTGAGAATGTTATTGCTTGAATTTGGAATTAAAGCTCAGAATCAATTTTAATTACAATGTTTCTGTGACATTCTTTTCCATTTGTTTGCTTTGTTTAGATGTGTGCCTAATGTAGAATTTAAATAATAATTAAAAAAAAAGAAGGGGAAATTACTTTGTACATCTTAGAAATCTAGCTTTGTTGATCTTTTAATAAAATGCGTTGATAAAGGAATATTATCATTATTCATGTCCTGGTAAGACTCAGTGATTTTTAAAACTGAGTAACCATGGAAACACAACTGGGTAACATAAGGAAGAAAGTGCAGGGGTAAATTTACAGTTAGTCTTTTATAAAAAGTTTTTTCTGTTTCTACCGTATAATTGAGCTCAGTTTTTTATCTAATCTCTTACCAGTTCGTGTGTGCAGGTAGATTGTATATATGTATATGCATACACATATTGAATATATTTAAATGAAATAAAACAATTTATTGCATAATTTCTAGTGTTTTGGATGGGATTTTATTGCTTTGTTTTTTTTGTTTTCTTTAGTTTTTTTTAAATTCAGTAAATTCTAGCCAGAAAACTCACTAGCTTCTCCCACTTCATTTTTTGTTTCATTGATTTTTATTTTCTTAAATGGGAGTTTGACTAATCTTCCTGAGTTATAAGTTAATTTTAAAAGGCAAATTTCTAAAGCATTGTGGTAGAATACTCTAGTAGTCGAGGCTTTAGAAGGATCACAGATGGATTATTGGACCAAAGTGTAATAAAAACGTTACAAATGTAAGGTAAAGTCAGTTTCTTGTTACTGTATAAAGCATATGTTGTTTTTAATGTGATAAATCACAGAACTCGTAGGGGTTTGCGTAGTATTTGGCACACATTCTGGTGTCTGTCTTTTATATTGCTTGTGAATGTGGACTAAAAATATGTATTTGCTTTATTAGAAAATATTCCCCAGATATTTCTGGACTGTGCTTTCATATAATGACCTGCTGGGTAATTTTTTATCTCCTGTATATCACCGTGAACTTCAACCTGCTATTTTTCCTTAGCATTTCTAATCCCCATGAGGATATGTGTCTTTGTATGATGGAAAATGAGTTGAGTTCTGTAGCATTAATAGCAGCAATATTTAAAATTATACTTACTTTATCTCAATATCTAAAAACCTTCAGATATTTCAAGCAAAAAGGTCAAGGAGATTTTGAACTTTTTTTCTTTAAAATTTTGAAATTTATAGCTTGTGACTTTCTTTGGGATAAGAGTATTTATGTTTCTGACTAAAATCAGCATTTCTTGAGAAAGAGATTTCTTTTCCTGAATCCTTTTTTTTGCCCACATTTCCTGCACTCATCATCTATCACATAGAGGAAGTTGAATAGGAAGCTAAGTCCCAAAATGCATTCTTTTTGTTCTGATGTAACCTCTAAAATGCATCAGATGTCAAGCTATGCCCACTGTGAGCAATTCATGAAGAAATTGCCTCAACATTTTGATCACAGTCAGGCTTTTATTATGAAAGTAACTGGCATAGAAAGATACCTTTAGAAGTGTAAAAACAAGCAACACAATGAAATAAAAAATGATGAAATTGAGCACAGCACTGGCACAGTACAGCTGCTGTCCCTGGCAGTGACTGTGGCCTTCAACAATAGTCTATGACTGCCAGGAAATCCCCACTCACTATGGGGAAGTAATTTCTGTTGGTTAACATTCATTTTAATATCAATGAAGAGTTCAAGCCAGAGTCTCATCTGTGAAAAAATCTGAACTTTGGTAGATTTTGTGTGTTCATGAAATGGTTGTATGAAGCCACTTTATTTCTTAACACTTATGTAAAGGTACCCTTTACCTTGTCTGGCTTCATAAGTGGTTTTTTCTGTATTCTGAACCAATGTTGGAGACAGCTTTGCAATCAAAAGAATATATTCAGTATTTCAAGGAAGACCAAAAAAAAAAAAATAGCATTAAGTGAACATGGAAATCATTTGTACTGCAGAAAGTGAAATTGCTTTTTCCTTCCCTGGAGTGTGTATGGTAGAGGAGGTCCCTCATTTTCAGTGGAATTTTCAGTGCGAGGCATGGCAATGCAAAAGTACAAGTACTGTCTTTGTTTCCCATAATTTTTCTAGTAGAGTTTATACACTGAAACTTACTTCCACCTGCATCTTGCTGAACAATGAATTCAAATCTATCAGAAGTCTCACATCCTTGCAGTATTCTGAAGATCTGCAACCCAGAGTCAACAGACTCAGTAGCATTTTGCCTCTCACAAGCTTGCTCATGTTCTTTATAGCATACAGGGGAGGCATATATATGGATAAAGTCTAGAATCAGCCTCCTGGCTTAAAACTAGTAAATGTCCTCATTTGAACTTGATAGCTACCATGGACCCAATTATCCATTGCCTGCCACCTCTCAGGGTCATTTTCAGCTATGTGAGAAGATGTGGAATGCTGCACGATTTAAAGTCCTTTAATCCCAGACATGCTTATATGAAAAAAACTAAGAATCTATGGAGTATCAAGCAATTGATATTTGTGATATCAGCCTTTCAGTGTTGCAGGAATTCCGAAGTTAAAATTGACAAGTGTCAAGCCCTTGAAGGAGCTAGAACCTCCCTTGTTTTATTTTAGTCTTCTAATGAGCTTGAAGAGGTGAGGACCAAAAAAGTGCTCATTACCAGCAGCCTTAAAGTCTTTATAAAGATGGTTCTAGACAAAAGCCACCCTTGTGTCTTTTCTCTGGTCCTGTGCTCACCCTTCCAGGCTCCTTTTGGGTTTCTAGGTTGATGGTTTATGGCTTCTCCTGGCCCAAAGTAAGTACAGCTGTACAATCACTGTCATGAGGTTTCTGCTGAGCAGGCTGTGGTGTTCATGATGGGAATCCACCCCTCTTCAGTCCTGGGACCTACCTGCTTGGGTTTATTTGCATGTGTTTCCTTGCCCAGGCTGCTGCCTTCTGGCAGCTTTCAGCTCAGGGCACAGTTTGTGGGCCTTTACTAGGAGTGACAGAAGTTGCTACACTTTGTTTTAAAAGTGGTTTTGTATAGAGTCAAGTGAGGATCCTTGACTCCTTCAAGGAGCGTGAATCCTCCTTCAGTGAACATGAATCTACATCTTCAAGCAAAACATCTGTCCCAATGCATCAGAGAGTCAGGTTTATATTTCCAAGACATCTTGGATTATTTGTTCCAGGTGTCATGGTCTGTCTTACCATTCCTTCCAAATATGAACTCTTCACACTGTAAAGAGCTGAGTAGTTTTAATTTATGGCAGCAGCTTATTTTCTGCTGAACCTGAGTATATGAGCTGCCTGTAAGCACTCTTTGCAGCCTAAGAAACATGAAATAGAAGATGGGAACTGCAAGGAATACTGAAACCCTTCTGAGAGGTTCATGGCAAGTGAGAGCAGCAATGCATGTGTTGCTGAGAGGACATGGATTTAGGTATGAGAAAGGAGGAACTGAGGTCAGTGATACAGGTACAGGATGAGAGAGAGTGGATAGCAATTCAGAGCTGCTGAAGCAAAGAAGGGAATGAGTACTTGGGGATGGCTGAGGTGCAGGCTGTTGTTACTGAATCAGGATTTGGTGTGTGTGTGTGTGTGTGTAGGGAGTTTGCAATAGCACTGACAAGCAGAAGTTCTTATGCTGTTGTGAGATGTGTGGAACTGGAAAGCGCACTAAATAAAAGCAGTAGCTTCACATGCAGCCTGCCTGTCTCTTCACGTCACATGAGCTTCTATTTTTATGTAAGATCCACAGGTTTTTCTTTATTGCTTATTCATATGGTAGCTCTAATTAATAGCCCTGATACAGGATGGCAAAGAGTCAGGTCAGCAATAGGAGATGAGGGGCATTTCTCTGAACTTAGTGGTAAACAGTGGGTCAGTGGAGACTCTTGTGGAGAAGCCACATATGTGCATATTAGAGTGCATTAAAATTTGATTTTTCAACTTTAAGTTATTGTACATACATACATAGTACAAGACATAGTACAGACAAGATGAGCAGAGATGAAAAGTCATGAGATAGATTAACCCTTCTCTTAGAATAATTTTATCTTCTGTAAAGAAAAAATGTCATGAGTCTTTTAGGGAGTAAGAGTCAGTGTATGAGTTTTTGAGGAGTTCTTGAAATAGTATTTTTATTTTCCTTAATATAGTATACTGGAATAGTTTTCCTGGATCAGAAAGGAGTATTCTCATTAACCCTTACGACTCTTGGTGTGACTTGCATTTTCTAATCTCAAGAGGCAAGTAGAACAGGATGTACTGTCCTAAAATACATAATTGATTGTAGCCTTGTTCAAAGAAGAAACTAGTATGTAAAATCTCTGTCCTTTATATACTATCTGATGAATTAAAGTTGATTTTCAAATCAGAGTGCTTATCTTTGAACTATGCTTTTTTCCCCGGTTTTCCAATGCTTATGTAGCTCCTACAATTTGCTTGTAGAGAGGAAACCTTGGTTTGAAGTTTTGTTTCCAAATGAGAATAATACTGAAATCTGGGAGATTGTTAAAATTGGAAATCACTAGGTAGTTATCTTTAGTTTTACACTGAGCAACAGCAGTGCTTTCCTCAGACTCAGTTTTGAAGGGTAAATTAATATGAAGAAACATTCTTTTGAAAGTACTCTGTTATTCTGTCAGCAGACAGAGAGAAATGATATTTTGTCTTCTAGAGTCTGCACACATTTTTTTATTATTATTTAGTTTTTCCATTCAAAGGAGGTAGGTAGGAAAATTTATCAAAATCCCAGAGTGGGTTTGAGAGAGCTGTAGCATATCTCAATCCATCCTTGCCCTCAGAAGTAACAGCTTCAAAACATGACAGTAGCAGCTTTCAGTTGCTGCATTGCACTGCAGTATCATCTCCTTTCCAAGCAACAGCTGATCACTGCACCCTGCTCAGTGCGTGGTGGAAAAATCCATGTGCTTGTGTAGGTGGAAACATGTGTCAGCCTATTGTGCCACTATCCAATTCTAATAGTAATAGATGAGGCTTTGCTGTTCATTTATTAGTAAGTGCTGAGTTATGGAGAAATATCAAGAATCAATGATCCATCAAATGCAAGACCTGAGTTTCCTAGAAAACTGTCTGTTAGTTTGCTTGCTGCTAATTCATACTGAAGTTTTTCCTGTATTCACATATTTCTATGTATTAACTGCTCTTTGGCTCCTCATGTTGGAAGAAATGTTTTACTTCTTAACTTGTGAAATGCTTGAATTGTCAATTCCAGATCTGTTTCACTCAATGGTTACAGAATGTATCATTTATAGTCATTTTGAAATGCTTAATGTCAAAACCTTTGAATCCTCCTCTTCGATTTAGCAAGTAAACAGGTTTGCTATGAGAGGAAGGGTTTCAAGGTGGCTGCCAAAGATCAGTGTCTATGAACTGTTCTTAAGCAATTATTTCTACTGTTGATTGAGTTGACTTATGTTTTGCCATGAATAGGAGCTGGGCTGTTTGGTTTCTGTTTGGCTTATGCATAGTAAAACTGGCAGAATGTATTTGCATCTGTTTTCAATACTGCCAAGCTTCAGTTACGCACCTATAAATGCATTTTTTCAGTAAGTCTTTTATTCCAACAGTGGATTGTAGGACTCTGTTTATATACCTAGTGGTACAGTTGAGGGCACATCATGAAAACAGAACCTTCTGCTGTAGGACTTGATGTTAATTCCAGTCTTCAGAAAATACTTAGAAAAGTACAGAGGACAAATGATATTTTAGATTATGAAGAGAGTTGGTATTTGAAATAGCTTCATCCTGTGATAGTTATTGTGTGAGATCAGACAAGGTACACTGTCTGTCAATCCATTTGTAAAGTGGCAAACTAAAATTACCTTGTAGAGATTTAGTAAAAATAAATTAATCATATTTGAATGGAGTTTTGGGAGATTTGAACCAAAAATACTATCATTTACTGTAAGTGTTGCATAAGATTTAGAGTGTAGGAAGGTTTATTGCAGTATACTGCACTCACTGGCAAGACAGCATTTTGGGGTGTTTAAATGCATTCTTTTGTCATTTTTTCTACTTATATGTTCTTCATCCTTACTCCGTGCAGTTCAAAAATATTTTAACACACCCTTTAATTCAGTTAAACTTCTTTTTCCAGTTGTTATACCTCACTTTTTCCTGCTGACTTTCCTGGATCACTGTTCCTTTTCTTGGAGATGATGTGGCTGACAGTTGTCTTGTTTTTAATTAATATGAAAAGCCTTATCTTGCTCAATAGATTTTTTTCTTTTTTCAGAAATTATGTGCTAAATTAATGTCTATGTTTTTTAAAGTATTTATTTTAAAATCTGAAGGTAGTACAAAATTTTCCCAGAATCTGCTTTGGAGGTTTTATTGATCTCTAATTGTGGATTTGGTTAAAGATTTGTAGAATTTTTTTTATGTAGGTGCTGTTTGTTTCCTTTTGGTATTTTTTTCCTAGAAATTTTGTCTTTATCAGGGATTATTTATCAGTTTTTGATTAGCAGTGTATTTTCATGTAGAAAGTCATAGCAGTTTCTTTTCTTTGTCATAACCTGTGCTTTTTGAGTTATTTTATTTCTTCCTCTTTACATTTTTTTTCTTTTTATTCTGAAATATCTTTGGTTTAAAAGTTTTTCATATCAGTCCTCTTTCCAATACTGTATGAACACTTTTGGTAAGAGATTGAATATATGCACCTCTTTTAATAATGGTATGTTCCCTGAACTAAACAGTGATCACAAAGTGTATTAAACCCAGAGAACTTTATATTCCATTTGATCCATGAATACAATAAGATACAACTAGAGAATGGTTAAAAGATCCTTTGTTTGCAATAGAAAGCAATTTTATTGTTTTATTGGTAGCAGGGACATTTTAAGAGTACTAAGCACTTAGTCTCAGATCAAAATGAGTGATAAATTGAAGGAATGTTTTTCAGTCAGTAAGATGAAGATCAATGAAGATAAATGCTAATTACTAAAATTTAGAAATAAGGAATCAAATATTTACGTAAAAAATAGGAAATCAATGTGTAGGCAGCAGTAGTGTATAAATATATCTGGGTGTTAGAATAACCACAAATTGAAATTAATTAATGATGTGATTTTTCTGCATAGAAAAGAGCAAATAGCCCTGGGACATGCAGACAGGAATGTCATTTGCAACACATGGGAGTTGCTACAGAGCTTTTTTTTCATTGAGTGAGATATCACAGAAGCATTTTACCTGGTCTTGGGCATTAGGCTTAAAGAAAGAGATGAATTGGATGGCTTCCAGAGGAGACAAACAATAATCAGCACCAGATAGTCGAAGGACAAAAGAACATTTTTTAGTACTGAGTACAAAGGTTGAGAGGTACATATGTCAATACTAAGGCAAAAAAAAATTCTTCTAATGTAGGAAAGATTAGCATGAGCAATGATGGTTCTGTTTCCCAAATGATAACAAATTGAACAAAAATAATAAGCATGCTCCATAACACTGGGAATCTGGGACAAGAAAACTCTTTATGTGACAGCTAAATACTTGGAAAATCTCTAGGACATCTCTGTCTCTTGAGGCTTAAAATAGGTAAGGCAAATCTGTATTAAGAATATTCAAAGTGTGTGATGCCCTCCCTCAGAGTAAAGAGGATGTGTAAGTGAGCTGAGTTTGACCCTGTCTGGAGGCCAGGTAGGCAGCAAAGACACTCTATCACTCTCCTCCACACTGGACAGAGGAGAGAAAATGTAAAAAAAAGGCTCATGGCTTGATTTAAAGACAAGGGAAGTTGTCACTCACCAGTTACTGTCAAAGACAAAACAGACTCAGCCTGGAGAAATTAATTGAATTTCTTGCCAGTGAAAATCAGAGCAGGATAATAAGAAGTAAAACAAATCTCGAAAACACCTTTCCCCCCCCACCCCTACCTCCTTCTTGGGCTATACTTTCCTCTCCCATCGGCCCAGGGAGATGAGGAATAGGGGCTCTGGTCAGTTCATTACAAGTTGTTTCTGCTGCTGTTCAGAGGGAGGAGTTCTTCCCCTGCTCCAGCATGAATTCATCCCATGGGAGACAGTTCTCCACTTAATCCTCCAGTGTGTCATTCCCACAGGCTATGGTTCTTCATGAACAGCTCCAGAGTGGGTACATTTTCGTGTGTGCAGTCCTTCAAGAACAGGTTGCTCCAGCATGGATCACCCACGAGGTCACAAACCCTACCAGAAAACGTGCTCTAGTGTGGCTCCTCTCTCCACCCCTCTGTAAGTCCCTGACAGGAGCCTGCTCCAGTGCAGGCTTCCCATGGAGTCATATCCTCCTGTCAGGCATCCACTTGCTCTGGCATGGGTCTTCTCCATGGGCTGCAGGCAGATCTCTGCATCCCTGGGGACCTCCACAGGCTGTAGCAGCACAGCTGCTTCACTGTGGTCTGCAGAGGAATCCCAGCTCTGATGCCTGGAGCACCTCATCTCCCTCCTCTACTGACCTTGGTGTCTGCACTGTTGTTCATCTCACATATTCTCACCCTGCTCTTCTCTGGCCACAATTACAACAGAGCAATAACTTTATTTTTACCTTCTTAAATGTGTTCTCATGGAGGTGTTGCCATCACTCCTAACTGGACCAGCCTTGGCCAGCAGTGGGTCCATCCTGGAGCTGGTTGGCATTGGCTCTGCTGAACATGGAGAAAGCTTCCAGCAGTTTCTCACAGAAGCCACTGCTGTAGCCCCCCTTCTGCCTAAACCTGGCCACACAAGCCCAATAAAATGAGATCAGGCCATTATTATCTACAGTTCTAATTTTTTAATGACTTTTATCTTTTCTTGCCTTTTTAAGCCACTATGTGTTTCTGAGGTGTGATAATGTAAACTTTGAAAATATTTTAATAATTTTATAAGACAAGGTTTTTATGAAGATATATCAAGAAGATTTACGCACATATATATTAAAAATACATAAATATGGATGTACACACAATGTGTAAATATATATTAATAAGTGTGTATATTAACATATGTATATATTAATATATCTGTGTATATATATATTAATAAGCCTTCATTATGTATGGTTGGATAGATGTGAGTGTGTGTGTGCATTTGAGTTTTATAAGCAAGTGATGTTGGAAAAATAAGCCACTTCCTGGATACAAAACCGTCTCTTCAAAACTGAAGTAAAATCCTACATGTTGAAAATAGTTGTTCTGTTTAATTTAATTATGTTAATTTTATGTACAGTTTGAGAAACAATGGAAAGGGCATTTTTTTACCTGTGGGACAGTAGAAGCTGCTAGCAAAGCTGGAGGTATTCAAGTTGTTAGCTCTGTGGGATTAAGAGAGACAGATAATTATTACCCGTGGAACATGGAGAAGTTATCTAGGGAGAGGATGTGCGTTTTATAACAATGTGTCATTGTTAGATCGATGATTTTTCGTATCTGGAAAAGCTGCAAGTTTTAGTCCCAAAGCTTATCTTTTCAAATGATTTTGTATGTCTCTGTTGAGAAAGAGGCTGAATGATCAGAAAT
The DNA here is from genome assembly GCA_013397295.1 of Polioptila caerulea. Classification (NCBI taxonomy): domain Eukaryota; kingdom Metazoa; phylum Chordata; class Aves; order Passeriformes; family Certhiidae; genus Polioptila; species Polioptila caerulea. Next base: position 598,237 of record VYXF01013111.1, on the reverse strand, counting down.
GTAAGAAATGTTTTGTGAAAACTGTTCTTCTATTTAGTGCATGTCTTGTCTTTTACTGTTTCATATGTGAGTTCTGCTGGTATAGGAAGATCTCTTCACTTTGCCCTACATGATTTTATACCAGTGTTGGTGCCTTCCATGTGCATGTGCACAGGATCCATACATTTCATTGCTCTGTTATATGAGGTGTTTATGCCAGTTGTGAAAGGGCACAGTTTCTATTTTACATTATGGTGAAGATTTGTTTACTGCAGCATATGTTGATGACAATTTTGATGAGAAGACTGTTTTAGAATTAGGTAGATGAGAGGAGGTTTGGGTTCCAAATTTGTTCTTCAGTTACACTGAGCCTTTTGCACTGAGGTAATTATTTCAGTTTTTGAAAATTAGACCACAGCTTCTTAGGTATACGATCTTTAAATCAAGTTTAGATGTTATTGAAAGTAGTAATGCATTGTGACTATTCCAGAAGTTTAGTAACAGAAGTGGTTTAAGCCTTCTCATCTTCTGAAAGAATGCTTTTTAGAATAGTAAATATTAGCTTTTGCACATATTTTAATACAGAAAAAAAACAAAAAACAATATTACCCTAAAGATATATATTATATAAAGTAAATTTATAGTAGTGATTTCAAAATGTAGCTATAATTTGTTGCAGAAGGTATTTAATGCATTGATTAGGAAACTTTGGTCTGAGGATCATGGAAGTTGTGATTATTTGCTCTCCTAGTCATAATAAATGGAAAATACATTCTGGCTAAATGGCAGAATGATATTGCTTTCCAAATTGTATAAGTCACTATAATGTTAAGAGGAGAAAGTCACTACAAATACGATTCATCCTGTAATAGCTTTTTGTATGAACATTGGAAAATGATTGTCAGTTCTGAGAGAAGGTGTGCAGCTGTGTTGCCAGCAGCATGTCTGGAAATGAAGGATGGAGATGGAGAGAGAGAGAGAGGGAGAGAGAGATGAGAGAGAGAGAAAGTAGTTCTGTATGCTCCACTGCAAGGACAAGAGCTACCACGATCAGCTGCAAATGCTGAAGCAGAGCTGCTGCAGCAGGGACCTGTTGGATTTCCTAATGGAATACCACTTTGAGACAAAAGGAGGACTTTGTGTTAGTAGCCATCACTGCATATAAAAAGTGGTCTCTGCTTTATCTGGGTAAGATTGGCCTTTTCAAAAACCTTGAAGTGAGCAAACAATCTCCAGTGATATTTTCTACAGAAATTTGAACTGAGTCATTTATATTGCCCTAACTCAAAGGAAAGCTTATATAACACAGGCTGTATTTAAGTATAAGATTAAGGAGCTTAGGTAAGCATGTAGGCTTTTTTGTTATTTTAAACTAATTTGCTATAATATTTTTTCTGATTTGGGAAAAAAAAAAAAAAAAA
>VYXF01013111.1:585393-596729 GCA_013397295.1 Polioptila caerulea | reverse complement strand
AAAAAAAAAAAAAAAAAAGCTTCTAGATTCACTTGCTGACTGGTTTTAAAAAGGCTACTTGTATATGTCATGACCACCTAAAGGAAAGAAGGGTTTGCACTTAAGCCTTTGTGGTAATATGTTCTTTCACAAGTTAAAGTAAATGTGTCTGCAGCCTTGTAAAATGTTATAGCTCTCACGTATTAAAAGGCTTCTTTTGGAAGTTACTGTTCATTGCATCAGAACTAGTGGTGCAGAACACAGACCAGAAACTTCCTTGGCATTTTAGCTTAAAATGTCAGACAAAAGGCAGGCTTGCATTAAAGTGTGTTGTGGTCTGGATGGGTGGGCATATCCACAGACATTCTGAGTTTGCTGTGACCAGTGTAACTGCTGGCAGGGTAGGCTGGGTGCAATCCTCTACAGCCCCAGCAACATTTCCAAGTGTTTTAATGTGAAAACTGTAAAAAACAGCTAAGGGCAAGTGAGAGAGTTACCTGTCTGCACAGCTATATGCAATTAATGTGATGCTAAGCACATTTTAAAGAAAAGCTGAAGTATGACATCCAAACTACTTCTGCACTCATACAGGCTATTGAATTTTGAGTATTGTAGCCACTAGGTTATAGTCTAAATAATCTTTTTGGAATAAGAGAGTCATTCAGAGTATGGGCAGGGAAATTCAGGGGAAAATATCCAACTAGCATGTTAATCAACTTTTTGAGGAGGTTTACCTATATCACAGAATGGCCTGCTGAGAGTAGGTGTTTTAGTAGGTGTTTTACCATCTTTGTCCCAGATACTGTTGGATGAGTACAAACAACACTGGCAATGCAACTGAGCAGCAGCCAGATGTACCTCTGCAATGAAAATAAACCCTAAGAATTACAGATTTGAAAAACACAAATGGAGAAAGGGGAGCAAAGCCCTGAAATGCTAACACAGAGAGTGAAAATAGGACTCCATTGCTTACCAATTAACAGTTTTGGTGGAAGTTTATTCTGCAGTTACATGATTATGATTCTTCCATGAGTTTCCATTTCTGAGAACTGATTTTTAGGATTGTGTTTATTTATAGTATTGTGCAAAAGAATTGCAAAATTTTTCCGATTTTATACGTAGTGATGATGAGTTTGTGTTTTTTGCGCATCATAGGTGTACATGAGACGGATTTGTGTGTAATTCACACACTGTGCATATGACAACTACACTCCTGATCATGAAATTTGTGAAAGAAGTGCAGGAAGAATGGCTAACTTAGCCTGTGTTGTATCATGACTCGCAGGAGTCTTCCCATTTGCTTTAGTGAATGTCTGTAGGGAGAGGATGCTGGCTGCATCTTCTGAATTACAGAGCCAAGAAGTGGAAGAGAGGATCTTTTCTAGAGCTGCTCATGGCTGTGAATCTTTAGAGACAGCTGTTTAAAAAGCAAAACAAAACAAAAATTACTGGCAGCATGAAATGTAAGGACTCAGAGAGGAAATTGCCTAGTGTTCAGTTTGATAATAAGCGCCATCAATTTTGGATGTTCACAGGATTATGTTCTGTGTCTCTACAATTAAAAAGAAAATAAGAAAAAGCATCAGAGAACATTAGCATAATTGTCATAGTGCAAAGGCTTTGCATGCAGTCTATTAGTATTTTTCCTATCTGTTAATTAGCAAAGGAATAATTTCTACAAGATTTCTTAGATAAGCACTGGATTTCAAAACCTATATTTGCAGAAATAAGACCAGAGGCTCTCCAGCTTATGAAAGGAAACAAACTCCTTGAATTTTCTGTAAAATAAGTACACGAGTGAAAGAAGTTATTAGTGAAAGATAACAAATTGATTTGAGAGATACAGAGAGACGACTGGAAAGATGATCATCTTAGAATCATAAAATCATAGAATCATTTAGTTTGAAAATAAACTTTAAGATCATTGAGTTTAACCATGAACCTAACATTGCCAAGTCCAACACTAAACAATGTCCTTAAGGCCCACATCAGCATGTCTGTTAAATACCTCCAGGAATGCTGACTCAACCACTTTCCTATGTAGCTTGTTCCATTGCTTGACAGCTCTTTCAGTGAGGAAATTTTTACCACTATCCAATCTTTACACACTCATTCCCAGCAAAAATGAGGCCATTTCCTCTTGTCCTATTTCTCTGGACTTAGGAAAAGATACCAACCCCAGACTACAACCTCTCTTCAGGTAGTTGTAGAGTGATAGAGTCTCCCCTGAGCCTCCTTTTGTCCAGGCTGAAAAAACCCAACTCCCTCAGCTGCTCCTTGGAAGATTTGTGCTCCAGACCCTTCACCAGCTCTGTTTCTTTCTCTGGACATGCTCCAGCACCTCAGTGTCTTGTACTAAGGGGCCTAGAACTGAACCCAGCACTCAAAGGGTGGCTTCACCATGTCAAGTAGAGGGGGAAAATCAGAGCCCTGGTCCTGCTGGGTGCACTGATTCTGATATAGGCCAGGATTACGTTGGCCTGTTTGACCACCTGGGCGCACACTGGCTCATGTCCAACTGGTGTCAACCAGAACCCCCAGCCGCTTTTCTGCCAGGCAACTTTCCAACCACTCTGCTCCCATCCTGCAGCATTCCATGGGGTTGTTGTGACCCAAGTGCATGATCTGGCCCTTGGCCTTGTTGAACCTCATCCAGATGTTCTTGGCATTGATCCAGCCTGTCCAGATCCCTCTGCAAAGCCTTCCTACCCTACAGTAGATCAGTGTGCCTGCCCATCTTGGTGTCATCAAGTGATTGAGGAAGCACTTGATCCCCTTGTCCAGATCTTGATACACCTGAGATACAAACACCTCTTAAATCTTATGCTCAGACTAATTTTGAGTACTTATACAGCTGGTATGAGTACTGATAAACCATAGCAGCAGGCAGCCTTGGCTTCCACCAGGCACAAAAATATTTATCTTAACCTAAAAACTTTGAAGCTTGAACTGGACTTCCCCTTAGCTGTCACACTATATTTTTGAGTTTGGTAGTATCAACACTGCCTATTTCCGTCTACAGGAGTTGTAGAGTTTCAGAGACTGTTACAGCTGGATTCTGGAGTGTCCAAAATAAATGAAGGCACAGACGGTACTAATTTGAGAATATACTCCCCAGTGGGTCATTTTCTAATCTGCAAACTGGGGCTGTGTTTTAGGCCTGTCCCAAAGATGCCTATTGATACCATAACATTATCACATGTTATGCATCTTTGGCTGCACTCCCTCTATTTAACAAATGAAGATCAGGATATGTGGGCATTTTGAGAGGGGCTTTTTTGCTGTTATTTTGTTGATGTCTGAGATATATTTATTTACATTACAAAACCAAACATTATGATCCATTTGGGAGAGAAAGATAGTAAATATAAAGAGATGTCAGCATGCTTGAACATCCCAACACTGTGTCATTAAATCTCATTCTTGTTGGGGATGATTCCCATTCAGCTGTTGTGCAGTGCAGTCAGAATGAGTTCAGTGTCTGTCCACATCTGTGCAGATATTCAAATTGCCAAAAAGAGTGAAAGAAAAGGAAGGCGAAGGAGGAGGAGGGAAATATGCCTAAGGTTACAGACTGAAATACCGGTGAAGCTACTGTGTTAGTTTAGTCCTTTTTCAGGGATGCCACATTGCCTTCTACTGCCTTTTAACTCTCCTGACCTTTACACAAAACTCAGTCATGGGATACCCTGAGGGGTGGTTAGTTCTTTGATTGCTGTGTTCTGTTATACAACTATTTTCACTCACTTTTTTCCAGTACCTCTGGGTTTTGTATTGCAGTGCTAGAGTTACTTTGTAACACAAAATCACTTGTAAATCAGTCTTACAGCTGCATTCAATTATACTTTTCTAGGTTTAATATCCTTATGTTGTTTACTGCTTAATACAATTTTCTCAATTAATTTTGACAGTATCATCCAAAAATTATCATAGTGTTTTTGGTTTTGGTTTTTTTGTTTGGTTGTTTGTTTGGTTTTTACTCATTCAGATAGTATATTTTTCCTGGAAAAAAAAGTTCTTAAAAAGTAATATTTAAAGACAAATGGTTACTCTTTTCAAGTCTGCCAAGTATATAGATTGTGTTGCAATGTGCATGTTTATTAAATAGATAATAATACAATGATAATCTAGTAAATCCTAGTAAATCTAATCAAACAAATGTAATAATTTACTGTATGCTTTCTTCTGAACAGCAGAATTATTCAATTCACAGTAGAAAATGTATGCATACATACATATATGTCTAAAATTATACTTTAGCTCAAACTCAGACATTAAACTTTATTCCTGAATAATAGGATTTATTTTTTAATGCCATATTCCTAGTGCCTAATCTTGGACTTAAATCATTTTGTGCTGTGAAAAAGCAGGACAAAAACAAAGAACTCCTGCCCCAAAGAGCTGACAGTCTCACGTCTGAGCAGTGAGACAAGAAGAGTTGAAGGAGGCAGGATGGTGTTAGAGCACATTCTCATCTTACCCTCCCTTGCTGGGTTCTTTGCTGGAAGAAGGAAAACTATCTCTTACTAGAGTAACTGATATACTTGGAAAAATCCTCCAGAATTTCACACACATGGCAGTCTGAAACAGACTCTAAATACATCCTGAAATAATTTTCTCTTGACTAATTTATCAGATGATTTTAGAAGCAACAGAAGATATTTCTGCTGAACACTGTTTTACAGTAACAAAAGAAGAGAGGGCATTCTAGCAAGACAGTTTTAAGCCTATGTTTCAAGGAGTTTAATAAACTTTTGGAAGGAGAAGTTTCGAGCTGTTGTGAGAGCCAGCAAGGTGTGTGTTTGAATCTTTGAGCTTGTTGAAGGCATGTAAAACAGCCAGAGCTCTTATTTGAATTTAAAAACTTGGTCTTGCCTTCATTTTGAGGTGCCAGATATTTTCAAAATAGTAGGTGAAGAGTTACAGTATGCACTCTGGAATGTATAGGTGGGCTTTAATGGGATATTTAGGAGGTAACTTGTTCTGAGACAGACAGCATGTGGCCTCCTCTGTGCTTTTTGAAGCCAGTGGAATCGTTTCTGCCTGAATAGGTTGAGGTTGGACTACCTTAAGGGAACAAGGTGCACAAAAATTTATGTGGTTTTATTATGATATATAATTTTCTTTCTCCATATCTGGTTTCTATAATTTATTTTATCTGTGGATTTTTGGATTTTGCTTGTGTGGGTTTTTTTCTGGTTGTTGTTTGGTTGTTGTGTTTTGTTTAGTTGTTTTTTTAATTGTCTGGTTGTTTTGAATTTTTTTGTTATCATGGGGTCTTTTTGTCATTTTATTTTGCTAAATGATTTTATTAAGTGTTGCTGGAATATTGGATATAGTTTCATGCCCGTGTTAGCTCTTTACCTTCATTTTTTTTTTACCACCTCAAATTATCGTAGAAACAGAAAAGCCAGATCATTTTGCCAGTCTGAATGGCTGCCAGAGCTGCTTCCCAGGTGCTCTAGGAGTCTTGGTGCTTGGAAGAAGTAGTGTAAGTGTCTGTGTTGTTGGCCAAGGGCTGGTTGCCTATAAGAAGAGCTGGCCAAATATGCAGGTAGGTGATTCAGGAACAGAATCAGCTGTGTCTTAGTTCAACGTGCATTTGCTGAGGAGGCAAACAGTCTTCTTGGAGGTCTGGCTGCCCTTCATCCTTACTGAGCCAGAAACCTTAGGAGCTCTGCTTCATATCAGTACTTTTGGCAGCCTTGTTCGGGGAAAGGAAACACTGGACAGACAGACCAGCTGCCAGCAATACTGGTGGAAATAGTCCTCATACTGCCCTTAGACTTTAAAATATAAATAGATTATTTTGGAAAATTTTGCTTATATTGGACCATCATTCTTTGCTGGGAAAAGGCTTACACAATAGATTAATGGACATTTCCAGTTCGAATAAGGCATCAAAGAAAGTAATTACCACCCCTCCTTTGAGTATGGAGAACTTCCCATGGTGCAATGCTGCATTTGGAGATGAAATTAATGAAGATTTGATATTAATGTTTTCTCTTTTGTACAACCATTTCTCTTTATTTCATGATTACTCCAAATTATTTTGTTTCTCTTGTGCTTCTACTTTGTATGTCCAGTGGAGATATATTTATATGTTGAGAATGAAGGAATATATCCTTATTTTACCTTATTTTCATTTTAGCAGTCAGTAAAGCATCTTTGTGAGGTGCATATGCACTAAGACAGACTAAAAATTCTGTGTTTACTTTTTCCTTTTTTGTTTGTTTGTTTGGTTTTTTGGGGTTCTTGTTAGTTTGTTGGGTTTTTTGTTTTTTTCAGATGCAGAATTCATGGAAATCACTAGTTACAACACAAAGGGATTGAATGAGTTTTCAGTTTCCTAAGGTCTTATTCTTGCCTTGAGTAAAGGAAAATGCCTGATTTATTAAAATCAAGAATTCCAAATGTAAGTATTGGTAGGAAAAGCAGGTATTATATAGTAGGGCATTCAAGGATCTGTGTGGGTTCCCATTTTTTTGGTAGAAATTCTGAAATTGTTTGAATGTTGAAGTATTATGATTTTTAAAATAACTTCTGAAAGGTTTTGGCGTTTTATATTGATCTTCTAAAAGTTAAAAAACTCTCAGCATTAAATATTTTCTGAAGAGCAGCATATAACTGTTATCTGTCATGCTGATTCAAGTTAATGTTAGCAGAACTAATGTTTTCTGATATCTTCCTATATTATCTATATATAAAGAATGGAAATAAGGTAGGACATCCTACAGTATTGAAGATGTAATGAATAATTAGCAATCATAGAATCCTAGAATTGTTAAGGCTGAAAAAGACCTTTAGGATCATCAAGTCAAACCATCAAACCAGCTTCACCTCAAGTTCCAGTGAGTAATTTGGAAAAAATGGGCCTAATTATTTTATATTTGGAGTTGAAATTTATTGAATTTCTAATGGAGTGAGTTAAATAGGTAATCTTTTGATATTAGTAGCAAGATACACTAAGTCAGTAAGATTCAAATATTTCTTCTAATTAATTCAATGAATTTAATTTTATTAAACTACTCTAATTTCACTGTCTTTAGATAACAGAAAAAAGTTTCTTACGAGTGTTCCACATGTCTCAATGAAATCCATTGACATGTTTTAAATCTGGCTGTGAGTGTTCACATACTATAACTCACTGCATAGTTCTATGTGTTCCATAAATAGAATGAATATTTTAAAATGGTACATGTGTGGATTTGGAAGAAAAACTGAGCTGTCACTACTGGAAAATTTGTGCTGGCAACTGTGATAAAGTATCACATTTAAAAGGATTTGGGGGGAGGTTGTTTTGTTATTTTGACTTAGAGATTGTGTGAGGATGAGAACCATTGAAGCATATTGCACTGATTAAATGTACTATTTGGGAGTCTCAAATGTCACAAACCATATGGAGTACCAGGAACATTCATCACTGTTTGAAGGGACCATCTAAAGCCTTGATAGCTTGGCCCAATGATAGTGCCAGTAAAATAGTGAATGAAAAGAAGATCTGGTAGAATGAAAACAAGTAAAACAATGTTAGAAGCAAGAGAGTTAGACTGGTAAAAAATTACAGCTCTCTCTTCCTCCTGTATATCCTCCTCCTCTTCTGAAGAAGTAAGACTATGATTAGGAAAAAAAATACCAGTGCTATTAGCCTTACCCTAGCAATGAACAGACATTGAATCTGTATATATATTTAGGAATTAAAAAAAAACCCAAACTCTGTATGCAAGAGGGGATGGCAACAAATTTTATTTCACTTGAACATGTGAATTTTGCGAGGGATTTTTCCTCAGTAAATAATAACAGTGATCAGTCTAATTTTAGTGGAGAAGGGAAAGACTGTTATGGCAAGTTGATTTTTAAAATATCAGTAATATAGTGTTAAGGGAGAGGAGAAGGTAGCTTCCTGGAATCAGTCCACAGATCTAAATAGGTTGTTCACTCGCTTGCTAGGCCATATTTTAAATGTGTTTTAGAAAGAATTTAAATTGAGTGGGTAATAATTTTCAAATGTTTGAAATCTTTAAAGGAGTCTGTTTAAAGTGTCCTTATTCCTCTTCCTTCTAGTATCCCACATTGAAGCTTTGTGTGATGTAAAGGCAAACCTCATTTACCATTCTGGGAGACAGACCTAGACTTACTGTTTAATGTAAAAAATACATTTTATCAAAAAGAGAAAAAGTACGAGGAGATCTCACTTTTACAAGAAAATATACGAAGAATTTAAGAAATAATGTAACTAGCACATTTCAATGCTTAATCACATCATGTTTCTCATTACTAGATATCCCTGTGTTACCAGCACTGTTCATCACAAATCTAAAACACATCCCTGTACCAGCAACTATGACAAAATTTCAAGTGACCCAGCCAAAGCCACTATGGCTTTTACTCTAAAATTAAAAGATAGAAACTTCTGTGCAGGAACACTCTTCAACAGAAATATATCTCTTTAATAATTCCCCTAGCACTATTTTGTTTGTGTTATTCAGTTGTAATTGATTTTTTTTTTTTTTTTAATTCCATGAGACAGTGCTACGTTATCTTTTTGTGATGAAGTTTTTATTGGTAACAAACTCTTAGTACTTAACTCTTAAGTAGTCCTTGGTTTAGTAAACACAAAGAAGCAAAAATGCATTTTGATTACTGAAATGTCAGGGATAAAAGGAAAAATATTGCAAGATTATTGCAAGTCAGTTGCATAACAAACATAAGTAAGTAGTAAGAATACCAGTAGCTTTAAGACCTGTAATTCAGGTGGAAACCAAGCACCTTTATTAAATCATATTTTGATCAAGAATAAGACATAACTGCCTATTTTGGTTTCCCTGTATTGTATAGGCGTAGCACAATACTTTTTATATTCAATTATGAAGCGTTCTAAATTTAAATTACAGTTCAAAGATGCTTCATAAAAGTAGAAAAGTGCACTTTGAATAAAAATACTTTCTAAATTCATAGTATATATTGACTTCATTCTAACATGCAATTTAACATTAAAATGTTGTGCATAGGTAATGGAAGCCTCTTTAATTTTCCCATAAAGAAGCCAATTTTCTCCCTTCTTTTTCCAAAAATATATCTTTAAATTTTTCTGTATCTGAAACTAGCTAACTTTTTTTTTTCTTTTTTCTTTTTTTTTTGACTTATGGAGGAGTAGAAGTCAGAAAATAGTGTTTTACATAATTTTCAAACAATTTAGGAAAATAAATCACCAATTACGTACCTGTGTTAGATATGTATGACATTATTTGAAGTTCTAGACATAGTTCTTGAATATTTACAGATTCAAAATATTATTCTGATTTATGTACATGAATTATTGCCATCTATGCTTTGAATAAATCAGAGCACCAAGTGATAAAATGATTAAAATGATTATTTTGAGCCTTATAATCAAGTCTTGCCTATAAACTGAACCTGTTACAAAATAGGCTGGGATATGAACTTTAAATATGGTGAGTATTCCATGCTGTCTTCAGTTAATCTAAAGTGAACTAAATTACCTGACCATAGAAATCTTTGGACTAATGGAATAAGAGTGTCTGTAGGAGAAGCTATTATAGGTTGTTTTCCCTGGGTAGATAAGCTCAGAGCCAGTAGAGGAGCTGGGTTGAATCTGGGTCATCTGACTCCTGCTTGTATAGCCAGTTGTCCCCACTAAAAGCCTCATCTTGTGGAATTACATGGTGATTTTTTCTACATTTACACTGTGTTGTTAAAGATTATTATGGGATATTTGTGGTTACAATTCTATAGTGTCCTACTGAGACATCTACTCAGTGAATAAGTTGCAGTCTCTAAAAACTAAATTATTGTCCCATGGTTGTTTTGTACTTTTCGTAATACATGTTCAATATTTTAATTGTTTGACATAGGCAAATAACTTTTTTCCTAGCATCTTTATTATCTTTTGGAGTAAAATATATCACTTGCATGTTTCCTCTTTGAAAGCTGGGTAAAAATCCTATTTTGTGGCAGTTCAGGACTGAACAGATGATGTAGACTTCAAGAGACAAAATACACTTGTGAAATCTGTAGCTAGGTCATGTAGATCTTGTTACAGATTTTAGACATGACAGTTGCCAGGTAAATTTTAAAAAAAGTAATGTAAAATTCACAGTTGGCTATTAGTGGATACCAGTTTCAAGGCAGAGGGAAAGATTCTGGTAGCTAAAGAAGAAACCTACATTACAATTTCTTGACTTTTTGTATGGTTTTGGGGAAAAATAGATGTCTTGGATGAGGTCTAAAGGAAACTGATAACTACCTGCCTAGCTTGCCTGGTACTGTCTGCAAGAAGCCTGTAGGAAATGATAAACACAGCTGGTTTGTCTGAAACTCCTATTCTCCCTGGAGATCAAGCTCCTTTTTCATATGATCACAGTATGTTCAGGATAGCACCTTCCTCCATTTGCCATCTGCAGCCTGATAGGTACAACAGAACTTCTGCAACCCTGATCAATTCTTATTGTTGCTCTTAGCTGGAAGGAGATATGTATCTATGTTAGCGTGAGATGGTGAGTGGTACCTACATTTTCTGTCTTGGAGATTATGGCTTTTCCATATGAGCTTCTTTCTCACCTTGAGGGGGTTCAATTGCAGCTGTGGGGATGGAGGCTGGCACCTGGGTGTCAAATGTGCTGTGGTGGGCAGTCCCAGCTCCTGTGCAGCTCTGCAAAAACAGTTGTTCTCTGCACAGCCAAGAACTGCCAAGTTGAGGAGCAAAGAAGGGTGAGAAGCATCATGAGTCAGTGTCTGCTGATTAAGATTTTCACCTGGGCTGTGGGAGGTCTGGCTTCAATTGCTGTTCTAGCAGATGCTGCTTAGGTGTAGTCTATGAAGGAATTAATTTAAGGATAGAAACATTCTGATTGATGTGGTGTTAGAACAAAAGAAGAAAACTCTAGGTGCCCATAGGTTATGGGACAATGATAGAGGAAAAATCCTGTATGCCCAGAGACNGACTCCTAGAAATTTTGGACTTTTGTAACTAATTCTTGTTTTTATTCCAAATTTTTACCAAAGCATCAGGTATTGCATATTAAGGGAAAAAAAAATATGCTCATTGTTCCTTAAGCTCTCTTCTGAGTCACTCTAAGCTTTCTGCGAAAACATTTTCACTTATATGATATATGAAAGACAAAGGTTTTTTTTTTGAGCTATCTGCAACCAATATGTTAAACTACACAGACACTCATATTAATTTTAACAGGAAAAAAAAAAAAAACTAAAAACACAATTTGCAACAAAACAGACCAAAAATGTTAAGAAAGAGTTTATAAAGTTGCATAACACTGCTATGAAACAGCAGTTGTATCTGGGAGTCTATAAGGTGGTTTTGACATCTATAAATATAA
>VYXF01013111.1:542740-584883 GCA_013397295.1 Polioptila caerulea | reverse complement strand
AAAAAAAAAAAAAACTAAAAACACAATTTGCAACAAAACAGACCAAAAATGTTAAGAAAGAGTTTATAAAGTTGCATAACACTGCTATGAAACAGCAGTTGTATCTGGGAGTGTATAAGGTGGTTTTGACATCTATAAATATAACATTTATTTGGACACTAGGCAACTTTCTTTCATTATACACCTTGTAAATTTATTGTATATTGCTATATATATGTATTTATTATATTTTTTTTGAGATTATAAGCACTGTTTTATTTTGAATAACTTCTTTTAATGCTGAATTTATGCATTAAAATAATCTATTCTGGCTTAAAATTAAGATACAATTAAACAATTTCATTGTGTCCTGAGAGATACTTAGGGTTTTTAAATCATTGTGGGTGTTTTTTGGCTGATCTTACCATCTGGGATAGGATTTATTAGGAAAAACTGTATATAAGTTTTTGTTTAGCTAATATACTGAAAATAAACTTGTGCCTGACTACTGAGAAGCGATGTTGAGAACTATAAAACCAAAAATGATCTTAGACTCACTGAATTGTGTAGGCTGGAAGGAAACTCCATATGCCATCTTTTCCGGCTACTTGTATAAAGCCAATGCAGTTAGATCAAATCCTTCAGGGCCGTGTCTAGAATTTGAATATCTCCCACTACGGAGATCCTGCAGTGTCTCTGGGTCATGGTCTGCTGTTTGAGCTTTTGCAGGATAATTTTTTCCTCCTTGTATCTAATTGGAGCTTCCAAAGTCCACTGACTCTTGCTCTGTACGCTTTGTTTTCTGTACCCTCCAACCTGGTAGTTGCAGACTCCCAAGCCTTCTCATTGCCAGGCTGAAGTTGTGCAGCTCCCAGGCTCTGCTGTGTGGCCCTGTGTTCTGTCTCCATGACCAGCTTGGTGATTCCCAGCAGATTCATTTCAGTGCATCTATTTTTTGTTGTACTGGGGAGCTCAAAAGTGGGCTGGGCACACCAGATGGAGTCTCACAAATGGTAAATAGGATGGAAGGATTATTTCCTTATATCTGAAGGTTCTACTCATGCTGATATAGCCCAGGAGGCTGCCTGCCTTTTTTGCTCCAAGGGTGCACTGCTGACTAATGCTCACTCTCTTGTCCAGCAGGACCTCACGTCTTTGTATACAAAGTTGCTTTCTAGTCAATCAGCCCTTCATCTGTGATATGGTATGGACTTATTTCTGCCTAGGTGAAATATATTTGCCTAGGACTTGCCTATATTTGTCAAGGAATTGTAGAATTGTTTGGGTTGGAAGACACCTTTAAAGGCATTCTAATCCAGCCCCTGTGCAATGAGCAGGGACATTTTCAACGACATCAGGTTTTCAGAACCCCATCCAAACTGACCTTAAATGTTTCCAGGGATGGGGTATGCACCACCTCTTTAGGCAACCTGTTTCATTCTTTCATTACCCTCATCATTAAAAATTTCTTCCTAATGTCTAGTTTGAATCTACCATCCTTTAGTTTGAAACCACTAAGTCTTGCCCTGTTGACAACAGGCCCTACAAAGAGTCTCTGCCCATCTTTCTTACAAGCCTCCTTTAATTGTAGAAAAGCCACAGTAAGATCTCCCCAAAGCCTTCTCTTCTAAAGATTCAACAACCCCAATTCTCTCAGCTTGTCTTCATAGGAGAGGTGTTGCAGCCTTCTGATCTTTTTTGTGACCCTCCTGTGGACTCCTGCAAGCCCATGTTTTCCTTGTACTGACGACTCCAGCAATGGGTGCAGCACTCCAGGTAAGCTATGGTGAGAGCAGAGTGAAAAGGCAGAATCACCTCCCTTGACCTGTGGCCACATTTCTTTTGATGCAGTCCAGGGTAAGGTTGGCTCTCTGGGCTGCAAGTGCACATTGTCCAGATTTTCATCCATCAGCACTACCAAGTCCTTCTCAGCAGGGCTGCCCTCAATTCCTGCTTTCTCCAGCCTGTGTTGGTATCAGAGCTGCAGTACCTTATTCTTGGCCTTGTTGACCTTCATGGTGTTCTCATGGGCCAACTTCTCCAGCTTGTAGAACAGCATGTAATATTTCAAAGTAATGCTGCTGACAGATAAACCTGTTTGTATCTTCAAAACTCACCAGCACTAACTTGTTTTTTATATAGTAAATGACAGCACAAAGAGTATTCTCTGGACATTGTTTGCAAAGAAAATGAGGTTAATTGCCTGTTTGCACTTCTATGTTTATTACACTCATTAAAGCTACAATATCCAATTGTTAGCAAATTAGTAGTGCCCTATCAGAATTTTACTTTGAGGATAGGTTCACAGTGACAGTTTTCGGGTCCCAGTGGCAGTAGTTCTCCAGAAAAAGTAATGTTTTTGGGCTCAGAAAACAACTTGGAATTAAAATCACTTGAAAACTTTACAAGCATTTGGTTGACAGAATTAGGGTAGTCCTCAAATATCTGTGTTCCCTAACTGCTTGTTTTGTTTAAAAAGAAAATAAAATAAAAAGACATTTTATTATCTTAGACTTACAAAGAAAATAGACGTTTTTCATGACAGGCTTTCTGAAAGAATTCTGTTTAGATCAAGCGTGATCAAAAATAGTTTTACTTTGGTTGTTTATTGACTTAGATGACAGAGGGGGTTTTTTTGGTCTCTTGCTTAGCAAACTGAAGCTGTTAAAAACCACATTGCATTTGATTTCAAATAAGTTCCTTTCTTGAGTAAACTGAGAAGCCTAGAATTACCTTCTTCATGACAGGTTTTTACATATGGTGTTCTGGGTGCCCATTTCTAGTAACACTACTGGTTACCGTATAGCAATGCAGAAGACACCTGACATATTTTTGTAATATGCACATTAAATAGCAAAAAAAAAAAAAAGTATTGGAACATCTGTTCAAATCAGGAGATTAATTCTAATGTAATGAAATTACTAAGATATGAATTGAGGTATATTTCAATGCAGGCTGATAAAGTGATGCTATGAAATTGCATTGCACATTGGAGTCTTCTTTAAGAGGTAATCTAGAAATATAGCTAAGCAGGAAAATTGTTAGATTAGACCTTTTTAAATAATTTTAGTTTTAGTTTTAAAATATGCCAGTCAAATGTTTTTAAAATTTACACTTTCTTTCCTACTATAAAGTAAATTTTCATAGCCCAATTGGTTTACAGTATTTGTCTGCTACGAGGTCCTTTGGTAGACCATGGTCGCTCCCTGAATTTTACATAGGTCAGCCTCTCTACAATAGTGATACAATTCTGAATGTATTTGGCCAGCAAAGCTGGGAATAAGGAGGTAATTGTTCACTGCCTGGTACTATGGGGAAGACAAGGAGAACACTGAGAAAGGTTGGCTCTCCTCAGGTTTTTTGTGTGCATCTCATGGTTGGAAAACAAATTATTTCTCTGCATGGGAGTGGATTTTCATCAATTTAGCTGTTTATTGACATGTTTTCCATGGGTTTTGGTGTTTTTCATAATTGTGCACCAAAATTGCTACATCACTGTTCACTGCAGGATGAAGAACTTGTGTAATCATAGCTTTGATTATTCAGTAGATTCATTGAATCACTTCCTAGCCCTGCTGAGCCTTGTTTTGCAGAGTGTTCCTTAGGTCAGTTCTGCTACAAGCTTCAAGCACACACCCTGTATGCGCAGTACATGAAGACAATTACAGGGGTCAATATTTTATGTCACTGAGTGGTTTTTGTTATCTCATTGGTTTTATATAGTACCTCAAAAGAAAGTGCCCTTACTGTTTTCACAAGCTCATAACCTTTTAAAATGTTTCACTTTATTATTGAAAATATTAGTTGTTCTTTCTTCTCTTCCCAAGGTTTTCTGGGATAACCTATATTTAATTCATGAATTGTTAATTTTTTTTTTTTTTATTTTCTTCCCCAATGAAAGAAAGTGTGTGCTTGTATCTGCATGTGTGTATGAGTACAGGTTTGTGTGCTAAAAAGGAGCAAAATGCCTGGTGCCTATTACAAAGTGAAATTGGATACAGCTTTGCTGGATTTAAAAAAAAAAAAAGTGTTTCAAGCAGTTAATAGTCACTCCTGGGGATTCTTGGTAAATACTTACAATACTTTAGGCTGCAGCTTCCCACTAAAATCAGTGTTTCCTTCATGAATTTCCTATCTCAATTTGAAAATTATGTAGTTGAGCAGAGCAGGCATAATTGTTTCTCTCCTCTTAGTGGAGGTGGGTGCAACTACTCGCATACTTCACAGCTTTCACTTTTTCTGTGATGATCCCTAGGAGAGCTTCACATTGAGATATTTCACTGTGAAAATGGCTTTCTTTTGCAGGCAGGGTCTAACTACTATTAGTATTTTTTTTCTCAGTATTCTGCTTATTCTAGGGAAACTTTGTGAACAATTTTAATTTCTGGACGACTGGACTGGCACATTTTTACTAATTCTGCTTGCAGAATAGAAGAATGATGTTTACAGAATGTTGAATCATTTAAATCTTTGCACGTGTTTGAGACTTGTTTCTTTCTACAGCCCTGGCTACATTCTGAACTTGTGAGAAAAAAAAAATAACTCCGCTTCATGTAGTGACAGGGGAAGTGGCATCTGCTGCTTGCCTGAGTAGGCCAGATTTGGGAAACACAATATAAACCAAAGTATCAGCAGAAGGGAGAAATCTCCTTTCTTCAGTTTCAATTACCACGCCAAGACTTGGAATTGGAGGGTGATTCAAACCTGTTTTAATGTTCCTGTCATTAGGCAAAGGAAATTTATCCATTTCTTTTTATATAAGGTAGAGAAGGAGAAAATTAACATAGAGGTGATACAAAGGTTAAAAAAAAAAATCAATTTCCTGTTTATTTAAGACCTTTTCAGCACTTACAGGCATTCAAGAGATATGTCTAAAGGAAGAATTATATTTTTTGGATACACATGTAAACCAACCTTTCTTTTCAATGAATACCACAACAAATATAATCAGAAAATGCTAGCAGAGCACACGCTTACAATCTTTTGTGTAGATTAAAAAAAAAAAAAAAAAAATCCTATTAAGGCTTTCCTTGAATTTCAAATGATTAAAGTTTAACTCTTTTACAACCTCAGTCACACCCAAATGGAGAATGAGTTTTAAAGTCTGTGACAACATTTTGCTTCACTTTTTTCTTCAAAGAAAGAGAGGTGCTAAATGTACAAGACCCAGTTTTTCTAAATTCTCCAACTGCCTGAATTTTTCAGCGTTTTTGAAGTTTGCCTACTCAGTCTTCACTGACTGGAAGTCTACAGTGGTAGTACAGCTGTCATGCATGTATCCAACCTGCAAGATCCTATTGCATCTCATCATAAGAGTCAGGTGAGGATGAGGTGGGAAAAATTTCATTTTTGTTTTAATTAAAAGTTTAAGAGAATTAATAGTTTCTTAATTTCCTTTCACTCTCCCCCTCCACCCCTAGATATTAAACAGGTAAAATTAGATAGGTTATCTTTTAATTCTGTCACTTTGATGTCTTCTTATGAATATTGGAACTGTTATCTTGAAGTCCTATTCTCTGCACTTCTGTAAAAATTACAGTCTACTGCAGTAGAACATACTTGTGAGGAAACTAGGAAAGATTTAACACAAGAGGTCCAGAGCAATAGATAAAATTAGAGAACTGCATAATGCGTAATAGCAATTTTCTTCTGTAAAAATACTCATGTAAAATTCACATATTCTTCTCAAAGCAACGATATTCATATTCCTAGTGCAGTAACTAGACATGTCTTCCACTGGGAGGATATTTTGAAATAAGATTTCCTTATACCACAGTAATTTCCTGATTACAGACTGGGATTCTTTTCTCCTCTCAGTAACATTGTGAAGTAGCAATCTGCTGAAGTCTCAGTTGTCCCTTCATAAAGCAGTAAAGCTGAGGACCAGCCTCTCATCCCATTTCTGTCCCCAAAGCTTACCTATTATTCCTAATGCCTTGAAAAATACATTCTTTATTTTCTGCCAGTGTGAGTTAATGGCATGACCTTCATCTAAAGAGGGGCAAAAAAAGTTAAGGTAATTGCATGGTGCATAATCTATTCAAGCTGATGTAGTCAACAGTACTGCCTGAGAAGTGTTTCCCTTCCTGTGGCCTGGGACAATGCCCCCTTCCTCCCTGGTGACTGATAGTGGTATGTGGTGATATTGGTTAATATTCTGCTCACAATCTGCAACTCAGATATTCTCATGGCATCATGAGTGGTAACTTATAGAGAGTGGTAACTATATAGAGAATATATTCATACTTCTTCATTTGAAACAATACATCCTGTCTTGCTGCATATCTTATTTTCTGTCTTTTAACAGTATTCTCATTCCCTGAATCATCTTCATAGGTCTATGATTATCTGTTTTTCAGGCATAGCAACCTCCATGGTTGCATCAAAGGGAAATCTGCTGCAGAAGTACCTTTGTGTTTTGGGGATATTCTTTCTTTCATACATCTTCTCTTCCAATAAACAACGTTGATGTAGTGTGTTGATTTACTATGGGAGTATTTGCATAATAATTTTAATAACCAAATGAAAGTGATCCTCAGTACTGAACAGGTATAATATTAATAGTTTTAGTTTGTATTTTTAGTTTGTAATTTTTCATGTTTTTATTACTTCTTGAATCTTAATCTCTGGAACAGGATTATGTCTTTACTGAAATAAATGGCGTGCTGCAAGTTGCTTTTATTGAACTATGTTTTAATTTTAATGAACTGAAACGTAATTGCAAGTGTTTGTTATATTATGCCAACAAAGTACCAATCATGAACTGAAGACTGACATTGGAGTGGACAGTTTGCGATTATAACTGTATGTCAAGATCTTCATTAAGATGCACATTAACTAAACATAATTGACTGTAAGGCAGCTGGACAGTGGTAAAATATTTATTAATGAATCTCTTCACTGCAGTATTTTCTGCCTCAAGGAGAACAATAAAAGTGTCCATATTTTCTTTTTAATACCATTTAGTAAATGCTGTCATATTAGGAAGCAAAATTATATGATCACATGAGGGCCTCATTTTTTCTGCTTCTCCAGTTTTCTAGGGCTATTAATTCCAATACTGAAAATTTATGAAGGAAATAGAGCAAAGAGTTAATTGTAGAAGAGGTTACCTGTCCCTGTTTCACTTAGAATTTCAAAGCAAATAAAAATAATAGCTGATTTTATTCCATTAAAAGTTGGACTCAAATAGCAGTTGTCAATTTGTTGAAAGTAACAGTGTATCTTTTCAGGAAATAACTGTTATCCATCTTAACCAAAGCTTCATTTGTTCAGCTTTTTTAAAAAGAAAGACTAAATCAGGGAAAGTATCTCATACTTTTTTAATTCTTATTATTATTTTGTAAGTATTCCAAAGCTTAATGATCTCACACTGATGTTTCTGAGATTTCTAATGGTTTCTAGTCACCAAACTGGTTTCATTTTTCTTACCAAGTGTACAAATCTACCTTTTAGGGATGAGATACTTAAAAATATACAACAATAATGTCTTAAATATATGGTGTGTCATCTAGTAGCTGTTTTAGATGTATCTGCAAAGTAATGTATTTTTGAAATCTGGATTTGTATGAACTTTTCGTCACATAATATCTGTATAATATAATGGACTAGAAGCAATAGATTTATGATTATTGGCCTTTTGGATTATGTAAGGTTTGAACCTTTCAACAGCAAAGGAACAAAGATCTCAATTTTCTTTAGGAATCATAATTGCATAATTGCACATAAAAAGTCTGTCGCAACAAATGAGAAACAATGCAATAGTGTTGTGTTTATTATCACCAATTTGTACCGTAATCTCCCTTATACACTTTCATTATAAAGTTTTAACAGCTTAATATACAAGAGAATAGGAATGGCTGTAGTCACATAAAGTATTTGGTGTTATTGCCCCTCTATTTCTTTTTACATAGATCTGTCGAGGCCTTTGCTTCACACAGCCTTGTAATATTGCAGTGTTAAATAAGAGCAAGGGAATTGCACTTGGTGAAGTGATTTCAGGACACATAATTCAATGTAGTACAGTGATATTTGAGTGGCTTTTGTTGGACTTTAAAACTTGATATATTTTAAAACTTGATAGGCAGAATTTATTGTTTTAGATGCAGAAAACTTTTATCAGTAATTTATTATTTATTTTTTAAGTGAGTCTTGTTCTATGGCTTCAGAGAAAAAACATACTTCTTCCTTCAATTTAGATTTTTGAGAACAGATAGAGCTATGAAAAAGATTTTTCTTGGTATTTCATGCAGCTTAATGTAAATAGTTCTATTTAGTAGAGATATTATGAAAAAAAAATCTAAGAGGTGTTTCTTTTCTTCTTGCTTTATTATTCCTTGAGTTCAGAAGCTTCAGCTCAGATGTACCATCTGTTGGGTATTTTCCACTTTTTTTTTGTTTTTAGTTCAATTTTCCCCCTAATCTTTAATATTTTCTGATTTTTTTTTTTTTTTTCAATAAAAAAGCCGGATACATTTTCTCCAGTTCATGAGTTAGCAGCAAAAGACCCCAAAATTGTCTTACTTTATTTTTTTTGTTTGTTTTTTTTTTCTTTTTGTTGATAATCAGTACAGTCTTTCAGAAGTGTGCAGCAACATTTTGTGAGAACCTTCATGCTAAGCTATCCTCTCTTTCAGCACATTTTTACTGTAATTATGTCATTAACAAAAATAGTCAGGTCTGGAAGAATTCAAAGCAGCTTTCTTTAACAGTAGAAACAGTGATTTTATATATATATCTTAGATTATGTATTGTCATATATAATGTCTTTTTATTTTTTTTTCTATAATATATTGTGACATTTAGATATTGAGTTCTTAGAAAATGTTTTTCTTGTTAACAAATTTCTATTTTTTTTTTTTAATAGTAGCTTTTTATCTCTGGCTTGCATTAGATGGCTTGAGTCAGCAGTTACCTAAGACAACTTTGTAGGAATGGAAAAATTTTATTTCTTGTCATTTTTTATGGTAAATTTCCTCACTGCTTACTTGGAAGTGAGGAGCTGACTTTTCCTATCCCCAAGGGAGCTTATGAACAATTATGTAAAGTTCTTCTGTTTCTATCAATTCTTCCCTGTGAAGTCCTGGTATGATACATTTCCCATCACTGCTTCAGCACAACAGCTCTCCACAGGAGGCACAAACAGCACCAAATTCTGTTATAGGACTATTCAATCTGTGTTGCATCCATCTAAACCTGCTGCAAGAGCTGTCATGTGAATCAAAAGGAGTTGTAGCATTTGAAAAAGAAAGAAAATAGTAGTAGTTACACTAGCACTTCAATTGTCATAGCTCCCAGATAAAAAATTCCTTAAAATACATTGTTTGCTTGTGCTTTTATTAGAGTGGTACCTTCAAAACACTGTATGACTTTGCCTTGAAGAGAGAACCAAAATATGAGAGTTTGTATTAAAGGAGAAACCTGATTTCTACTCATATTGTTTGAATAACTAAAGGAGGGTGTAAAAACCCTACTTATATGTGCTATGGAGAAAAAAGTGGGCTTTTTATCTATCTCCTACTAATCCCATAAGTAGCTGTCCTGATTCCATACTTGAAAGGCTGGCCTTTTCTTCAGGTAGACATGTTCTATCTATATGAATGAATTAGAGCCCCAGAACACAAACAGATTACCCATTGCAGAAAGTAATAGGAATTTCCAGAAGTAGCTTATATCATGACATTAATGCTATTGCACTCTTGAGTCTGTCAGTTGCCCAGTGTTTATATGGTTTGTTCAGCATTATTCTTTTTTTTCTGATAATATTTTTACTGTACCAAAATTATGATAATCTTTTTAAACAGTTGATTCTCAATGACCTAATTTTTAAACTGCTGAGCATTCATTGCTCATACTGAAGAAAATCTGGTTAAGAAAATGTCTGTTTTGCAACTCAGTGGGGTGAGGATGTTTGTGGTTTTGTATATATATCTGACTGTCCCTTGTAAATGCTCCCTTGTACATTGTTACTGAGATTTGGTTCATAGTGTCATATTTTCTTTTTTTTCTTGTAATAAGCAGGGCAGTTGTGCTTCTGTTCTGAAAAATATAACATCGTTTTGGGAAAAAAAAACCAACAACTTTTAAAATTGTTGAATGATTTAATTACTACTGACTTATTTTTGTAGAATTATTTCTCTTGGAAGATACTATTAAGTTCATTGATTCCAGCTATTAACCCAGAACTGCCAAGCTCACCACTGAACCATGGTCCTAAGTGCCACACCTACACATCTTTTAAATACCTCCAGGGATAATCACTCCACCACTTCCCTGGGCTTCTTCCTACAACTTTATTACTTCCTACAACTTTATTACTTCCTAACTGAAAAAAATAGTTAATAATCCATGGGCTGTACTGGCACAGGAAACTTTCACTTCATGTCTTAAAACTAGACCCCAGGATCACAGCAGATCTCCCTGAGTGTGTCTAGGCTTCATATTGAACCTTCGGTTCCCTTTGGAATTTGTCTCCTATTAAAATCACCCATCCTTTTTCTTTATGGTTATAGTTTTGATGCAGGGAATAGACTACCTTAACCCTGCTGACACTTTCTAACTCAATGGACCATCATCCTCCTTGCTGTTCAGCTTCACCTGCAGAGCCTCGTGCCTATGGCTCTGGGACACGGGGCAGTCACGCAGGCAGTGCACCCTCAGCACCAGGGAGGAACTCGCCCCCATTGCCCCTATCCCTTAAGCCAGAGTGTTCAGGCAGGTGGAGAGAGGACAGGGAATCCTCCCTGCCATGCTCCCTGTCTGCATGTTGAGCTTGTACCAGGAAAGGCAGCATGCGATTCCAGTGGCATCTCTGGACTCCGGCATTCTCTCTCTCAAAGTCCCTGATACTCCTCACCTGCTCGCCTGCTGCTTTGAGCTCTGGCAATACGGGCAGGAGTTCCTGTGCCAGGCAGGGGCAGTGCCCCTGGCACTCCTGTGCTCACTGCTGCTGCCTGGTGCTGGTGTGAGAGCAGGGCATACCCTGCAGCCTGGCACTGGCACCGGGCTGGCAGCACACGGCCCTGGAGCTCTGGGCAGCTGCAGAGCTCAGGGAGGCCATGGCTTTCTGCTGCATGGACACCATTGCTCCCTCCTTGAGCTGCCAGGGATTCACTGGCTTTTCTTTAATTTTTCTTTAATTGTAATTATTTACTACAGTGAAGAATTGTAATAAATACAATTTAAATGCTGCCTTTTTGTTATATAATTTATGGAACACATTTTTAAGAATATATGAAAGGCATCTATCACTAGTTTTGTATTTGCATTACATTTGCATATTTTAATAATGTGTTTCATATGAACACGTGTTTTCTCTTTTATGTTGGTATCGTGAAGTGGACTTTAGACAACAAAACCTGTTCTGTTAATAGGAATTTTAAGATGACATTCTTATATCTTGTTGGAATGGAGTGTAGGAGGTAATGCTTAGTGCTATTAAATTTATCTGGCAGTGTAGATAATGCTTGTATTAAAAGTCACTTTTTTATAAAGCTATAGAACAATACCTCTTGGGAGAAAAATACACTTCTTTTTTTAATTGTGACACATTTTATTGAGAAACTCTTGCACTTTTTTGTCAAGTTGGTTCATAGACTATGAATCTTTTGTATAAGAATTACAGCTCTTTTCAAAATAACCAATACAATCAGTAAACACTGGTTAGTGTTAAGACATTATAGTATTATATAGAGAATATTCTTCTCAACTTGTGTTTCTAGGTACAATTTAAACCATTACTAAAACTACTTCTGCATGGTTCCATGAACAGCACTGAATATATCTAATGGTTGCTTAATAAAAATATAAAACTTCTAGCATGGGCGCATTTTTCATCACCTTGCCATGCTTAATAACCAACTACTAAATCATTTATAAATCATTATAAGTAAATCAACAAACCAGAATCAATAACATAGAATTATTAGTAGCCTGCTCCTTTGGAGAAATTGTTGTTCAAGGAAAGAAAACTACTTTTTTCCTTCCATGGAAAATTAATTTCACCTCTGCCTGATTTTTTTTTTTTTTCCCTTGGCAAAACTAGATTTGTAAGAGGAAACTAATTTTTTCTTTTTATAGGGAAAATCTATGAATGAGAAGAGTAAAAAATTAACAATGATTGCTGGACCCAGATATATTGTATGATTTCTCTTCCATCAGATTCCATTTGAAGGTGACCACAGTGTATACAGAATAGCAAATCTAGGTCAAGCAGCCAGATTAATGATGTCTGGCATGTAATTGTGTACATTACAGAAACATTTTATTTTCTTTCTTTACATATTTTCTATACATAATATTACACAGTTTACAGGAAGGTGATGTTAGTTTATGATGTAATTTTGCATCAAGAAAACATTGTAATCATAAAGCGCTTCTGCCATATCATGAAAAAATGGCCATGTAGTTTGAATAATCCTTCTTCAGGTTATAAAGAGAGGTGTTCACTTAGTTAATGACTGTCTGAACCATTCCTCCTCAGTCTCAGTTTAAAAGAAATTAAGTTATTCTTTCACTGGAGATACTTTTAAAAGTATTTAAACTAAAAAATTCTAAACAAAAATAATCACATATATAGGGTTCTTTACACATTAAAGACAGCTGTGTTATATTTAACAGCATACTGTGTTTTGCAGAAATAATTGACATATCTATTTTACTGTCTTCTTGCCTTGAGGATGGTGTATCTGAGCAATACATGCCTTAAAATTTATGTATAGTTATCAGCCATGATTCTTTAATTATTTGGGTAGGGATATTTCATTACTTTCTTGTGTGATAGAGCGCAGGACACCAGAAGACAGGACTCAACCTTTCTGAATATTTCAAGTGAGAAGTAGTTACATGATTGATTCATTTGGGATCAGTTATGGGCAAAATAACAGTCTGTGTAATAAGAGACTGAAATAAATAGAGTTAAGGGGAAAAGATGTAGCTAGGAAAGAGTAGCAGGCTTTTCTAGGCAGTTAACATTTCATCGATGAATTTGTTTTTCCTGAAACAAGTTTGGTTGATGTATGGCAATGCAAATGTAGCATAGTAAACTATGTAAAATTTGTAAAATGTTCAATGTCGTGCCAGCCCAAATCAATTGCTGATCATATACAGATTTTTAAATGCAGAATCAATTGGTCAATGAGGCAGTACACATTTTGGGGAGGGAGATTTGAAATAAAGGAAAGATATCAGTGGTAAGTCTTTAAATTAGACTACTTTTTTGTAATTTCTAATTAGTTTAGAATGAACAGCAACAGTGACAACAGAGTAATTGAGCTATCTGAATAAGTAGAGCAAAGTTATAAATAAGTATTGTGGAGTTATTTCACCTCAGTGTAAAGCAGTAGCAGAACTGATACTCGGTTGTGGTTGTTCTTTTTCATACTGAAATTAAAGAGTGAAAGAACCCTAAAACTGAACTTTTAGTAGGAGAAAATGATATATAGTTTCAGATGCATTCAAATATGTTTAGATTATCACAGATATGATTGAGAGGTGGTTTGCTAACTGTGTCTAAAACACTTAGTAATAAAAGGCTTTTTATTTTAGCAAAGCAAGTTAGTAGAAGCTGAAGCCAAAATTCAAATTAAATATGTGGCAAACACTTTCAGTGGGGAGGTGATTAACTGCTGGGACAAATTGCCAAGAGAAACAAGTGATTTTTTCATCACATGAGATTGTCAAATTAGAACTAAATAACTCTCAGGAAATTGTTTGACTCTTGCCAAGAACAAATTATTGGTCTCAGTTCATTGTTAACCAGATGAAATTTTAAAGCAGGTGGTTGAGATAGTGGAGCAAATAATTCCTTAGTTTTGTAATGTAAAATCATAAGGAATACTTGCATTTGTTGAATTATCATCAACATCGGGAACTTCATTGTAACATGCTACAATTTCAATTGGTAGAGTGTTGTTATTTCATGGCATATTCCCATGCATGCTATAACATTCAGGACATGCTCACTTGTTATCTACTTCATCACATCTGGTTTCAATATTTAGAAGCAAATGTTTGGATAGAGTCAATAACTGTCAGTAGAACTAAACTCAGTAATTTATGCTAGAAGAAAATATTAAATTATGTCTTAGAGGAGCAGAATCACTGAGTATCACCAAAATTTATTTAATGGGTCAAATGGGAGGGACATGCCTTTAAACTTAGGGAATTGTCTTGGTTACTACGTGTGGCGCACACACACCTTACTGCAATATGCAAGCACATGATGCAGAAATAATTGAGGGAATTAGTGCAGAAATCCTGCAGTCTCTTTTCAACTCTTCTTTTGTGGTTAGATGTATGTTTCAGTTGGCTATCATTGGATTTTCTTCAGTACTTCCACCTAAATGCTGCAATGTAAGTTAAAAATATTTAAGTGCCTGAAAGATTAATTGAAGGAGTCTTTATTAAGTGCATGAGAATATTTAATGGTGTGATTGTATTTTCTTAGTGATCATTTGGGAAATTTCAGATTGAGTTAGTCTGCTGAAAAGTGTGTGATTTAGTAGATACCTCATGTCTACAGTCCATGAACAAGCAGTGGGAGTGACCTGAGCAGGACAATCTGTAGGTTGATCTTAGTGATGTTTCAGTAGGCATTGTAAGACTGTTTTGATTCTAAGTTTCACTGTAAGGATTTTAATAACAGGGCCTAATTTCTCCACCATTTAAGTTCTGCACATAATTTCAAATATAGTTTTATGTCTCAGAGATGCAAAAATATTGTGCCATGTTGAAGGAAAAGTGATGCAAAGTGAATTGGATTGATCTGCCAGCCTTAGCACACATGCCTGTGCTTTCCAAGCTATTAAAAAAATTAATAAACTCACTCCTTGAATTAATGGATGGGTTTGCAGGACACCATCAGACATAAATTTTGAAGCTAAATTATATTTACATTGCTATTTGTACTGTAAAATTAGTAAAGGTTATTAATTCTATCTGGTCTTGATATTATCAATTTTATACCATAATTACATGCACAGACACACACAACCTCTTGAGAGGAGTGCTGAAACGCAGATACTTAAAAGTACATGAAGGGCTGAAGCAAACGTTCACAAGTTACCCTATCTATCTGTTTTATGTTTTTTTTTTTTTCTTTGCCTGTTGGCCCTACTGCTCATCTTGATTGCAGGATGTGGTCACTACATTTTCTGTGATTATGCAGTACCCCTCAGAGCATAAGGAATTTCTGTCCCAGCATTTTAAAGACAGAATCCGATAGTGACAAAATCAGACCCACTGTCATGCCTCTGGATCTCTGCTGCAGAGATTTTCAGGCTGCCAAAGGTTCTTTTAATATCATATTTTCTTAGCATATAAAAAGATGGTGCAGTTCCCCTCTCATCAGTGATGACATCATGCAGGACAAGATATGAAATGTTGTGAACAGTGCCATCATGTGCACATCTGATAGATATTATTATGAGTGAAGAGGTGTGTATGGAAACAGTGAAGAGGAACATCATCTATAGGATGTATATATTTTGAATGTGTTTTCACAATCAATTTTCCTTTTTTCTCTTTTTTTTTTCTTTTGTTTTGTTTTACAGGGTTTTTTTTTTAGAAACTAGTGGAGATTTTTTCTCCCAGCTGTGAAATGCAGACTCCTCCAAACCTCTGTCTGTATGTTCCTTTACTTCTTGGCTTTCTGTTGGCTTAGAAGAGGTTTCCAGCCTCCTACTAACTGCCAAAATACCTTTTAGTAACTATTTATTTTTAATAACTTGTTCCATGGTCTTCAAAATAATTTTTAGAGAATTATACTCAGATTGAAGACAAGTAAATTGACAGGAAAATTAAATTTGAACATAACTTTCTATCATGGAGTTCATATTTTAGAAATCTATTCCTGTTTGAATCATTGTACTTTGTTTTGCTTTACCTACAGTGTGGTAAATATATTTACTGGTCTTTAAGCATCTGCTTGCTGCAGAGTGGCTAGTGGGACTAACAGTGTCACAAACAAGGAATATCTAGTCATTCATCACTTGACGTGTCCTTATTATTATAAGAGGTATACTGAAGAACTGAAGAAAGATCTGAATTTGCAATTCTGGTTTCTTTTTTTGGCATTTACACCGGGGTAACTGAAACTAGATCATACCCTGCAGAAATTAAAGATGAAAGTTACTAGATTTTTCAGTTCACTTCCCACCACACATTTTCTCCTTTTAAATCTCCCCAGGGAGGATGCCTCCACTGCCTGTATCATGAAATTATAGCATAAATTTTATTAGTGATCTTAAACAATGAATCTTCTTAGCATTATAATATTTTTGTAGCATCCTACTGTATTCAAAACATCTTATTATTGTTATGTTTTTTCTGTGCTACTGTAGATGTTCATTCTTTCAACCTTTGACTTAGTTGCCAAATTGTATCCAATTTTGTACTTGACATATGACAAAGGAGCACAGATATAGCAAACACATGTTATTTTTCAAATCTTGTTTTAAGATAAGATGGACATATTTTTTATATATTGTATTTTCATTGTTTTTTATCCCATGGCAAACAGCAGTGCAGCTCAAAGTCTATGCAGCTACCATCAGTGTACGTAGTTTGCCAGTCTTAAATGCTACTAATTTCTAGCCAGAAAATGTCCTGCAATTTCATTGAATCATAACTGAAAAATTATTATGGTGACAGGAAATTTAAACAAAAATGTCATTTCATATTGCTGTAGAAAAGCCAGTTTCAGTGACATTTTTAGAATTATCAGTGAGAAGACATCAATCTGTGGTGACAAGAATTGAACAGAAGTGTAATCATGAAAGTGTTTTGGGTTATTTGTTTAACAGCAGGGGTTGTTGGGATGATCTATAGATGTAAAATGTTGAAAAAATATATTTATTAGTAATAAATACTTGCTTGATGACAATGAGACTTGGTGATACATGCTATAAGCAGTTTCCAGTGGAAACTGTAGAAAACAAAAAAACCTTAAAAGATTTTTCTTAGTGAGCATAGAAGGCTTTCTTTTCCCTCAGAAATACCCAGAGAATCTACATTTGAAGTCCTACACGGTAGTTTTTTTACTCATTAGTGGAAATGAAAGTGCATACCACATCCTTAGCTCTTTTCAGCTACCTCATTAAGATTGTGCAGAGTGTAAAGTACTAGAAATATAGACTTAATCTACCATTTCTTCCACTGTTCCTCAAACTGTACTCACAGTAATTGCTTATTCTGCCTTAGAGACTGGTGTGATTCAATCAAATCGCACCATTTAGGTTGGGTTTAAATTTTGGGCAGTACAGATCCTGAGAATATCCACTGAGAAAACATGCAAACAACTGTGATGAAATTTAGCAATTAGTGAAGTTCTGCTTCAGTTCCTAGATCTTACAAGAAGCCTTTAGGTAAGTAGTATCTCCAAGAACACGCTAATGGGGGATAATGCTCTCCAAATCACTGTTCAAATGAGGGGGGCATCCTGCTCCCCACAGATTCCCGGTACAGATGGGATAGTGAAGAACTCTGCAAGATTTCCCTATGGGTGGCACATAGTGGATATAAGCATCAGTTCCACTTACTTTTTTTCAAGTTAGTAGTGATTAATTCTGCCTTCCTTGGATGGGTATTTCTCTTCAGTGATCTCAGAGATCGGAGGCTGCAGCTGACCTGAAGTTCAGTGTATATGTCACTGTCTTCAAGCTCATGCTAATGAGATGTGTCAGGGTTTCTGTCCCTGTGTAAAAAGGAGTTCAGCTTCAAATAATGTAGACAAAATGCATATTTTGCAACTTGCCCTAGAGAAAGAAAAATAACATTAACGTCCTTTTGGTGGTGTGGCTCACTACAAACTGCAGTCATATTTCAGTCACCAAATAACTAAATCAAGAATTTGTAAACAAAGTTAAGTAACTGCAAACTCTGTGAGCTACTACAAACAGGAACATAAAGGAAAGGTGAAGGAGGAGGCACATCTTGAAGTCAATGACTTTGACTGGAGTACCAAAAAGAAATGAAAAGAGCTAGATCAACTTCAGGGTACTTCCAAAACATACTTGTGAATCTGCAATCAGAAAAACTAGCATTAGTTCCTCCAGTATACACAGTCAATACCTTAACCTATTGTTAGATTAGAGATGGATCAGTGCTTTGAGCCTTCAAACAACTTTAGCTTTTCTCATCTATCCTTAAGGATATTCCTTTCAAATCAAAGAAGCAGGAAAAAATCCAGATCTCTGTGGCTGAGTCTTTATAATCCAATATGGTGTATATACATATTTACAGCCTCCTCCTCTTCATTTTTCTGTGATATGTTATCCTCAGAAAACACCCTTTATTTTTTAAGGCACTGGATTTTATTTAAGCCAAGGCTTCCTATCTTTGCCCCAGTGTATGCACTAGTTCTTCTTACACTTTTCCAGGCAAGCTGTCTCTTTATATTGCCAGGACGAGGCCTTTCAGGAAGAATCCTTGTTTGTCCGTATGACAACAAAGTGAGCTAGAAATCAGCTGTTTCAACAGATTGTCTTACTGGATAGCAAAGCATGTGGGAAGCAGTTTGTCTGCTGAACTGGAGCCACCTTAGATTAACATAGCTGTCTTATTTTCTTCAGATGCCTCCATCCCTAGCATATGGAGTCTGCACATCTAGTTGCCATCTAGAGCTTAATCCTGAAATCCACCAAACTTGCAACAAATACACCTGCCTGGTGTGGTGATGCTTTTGTAGGAGACCTTGTTCAACTTTGAGTCCTAAGATTCTTACAGATGTGTGTTGTTTTGTTGAGACTACTACAAAGAGTAACAGTGACATGAGAGAAAGAAGGATCACTTGTATCTGGTATTCCTTCCTCAGGAATTTACGTGACTCCAAATTCACAACTTTTCCTCCTTCTGCTTGGATGTCTCAAACCTAAGACCAGAGCAGAGTTCTGATTCATAACCAGTGTTATGAAGGGGTGGAGATGTGTACTTCTAAAGCCACATGGACTCTACAAAAAAAAAATTTTTTTTTTTTTTTAAGCAGGAATTACAGAATGACTTACCTTTATTTTACTTTGCTGCAGAATTATGAATGAGAAATCAAGGGAATATATATATTCCTCCCAAGTTAGAAAAGGCCCTCTGAGCTTTTTTATTTCATCTCATGTGTACTAGCAGAATGGAATGATGTTAACTGAAAGAGGTCAGCATATGCTCCAGCTAATCATGGGTGTCAGTAGAGCTCTTGTAATGTTGTTATAAAGTACTTTGATATCTCAAAGATGTGCTCTCTCTGTTTCTCTGCAGGCCATGTAAGCTGAATTAGTTCAGAATATGTTTTTAAACAAGTCTTATTTCTTCTTACAACTAAGCAGAGTCAGGATACAGATTAACTATGCTTTGGTTCACAATTTAACGTTGTGTCCTAAGTAATTTATTTCTTTCAAAATAAATTATTTAAAAGCAAGTGACAAGGGCAAGATTGTTCTCGTCCACATAAATCCTTTTAATTGCTCCCATAACATATAAAGCATGTATTGAATTTTTGTATTAAAGAACAATCAGAATACATTTGAATCTTCTTAAAGTAACTTACAGTATCAGGGGTATACATACCACATTTGTATTTACGAACTTTATCTGTTTATTTTATGAGCCACTGTGTGTAGATACAATAATTTAATCTTTAGTCTGACAAAGAAAAGTTTGTATTCCACCATGGCAGTTTCTCTCATTCAATTAACAAACCAGTCACAGAATTATATAAAATATAGTATAGATTAGTTCTTAATGGAGTTATGAAAGTGTAGTATCTTTCTATCACCTGATGCAGCTGGGGGAGGAGCCTGAAATTTATTACATTTTTGGACTGAAGGTTAATTTTCTTTTCTTGTTGTTGGGTTAGGTTTTTTTCCCTTTTATTTTTGTCTCGAGTAAGATGGACAGACTCAAATGGCAGTCCTCAGAATACTTACTAGCCCAAAGGCATGTTTCCTACTGAAATAAACTCATGTTCAACAATAGCCTTAAATTTCAAAAATCTTAAACAAAGCTATTAAAATACAGGCATTTGTGTATAAATTGATGTCTCTTTATCTATTTATTTTTCACAACAGCTTTTCCTTAGCATTGCTTTAGTTACTTGCTGTACAAACCTGTAGAGGTAACTGTATAGATGTGCAGGTTGTCTTACTTTTCAAACCTGTGTTTAATTATTGCACACATTTGTGGTCAAAATGTTTCATTTCACTGTTTTGTTTGCCTAGGCTATGAATTATCATAGTTAGGCCCCAAAATAATCTTTAGAATGTAATTAGATGATACACATTTAAGAAGATACCATTTCATTATTTGAAAATGCTCAAGATAAATTAACTACATGGACAAAAACCCTAAAAGTTTAATCTGAGCATGATCATCCTAGCAAATGTATTTATGTGATAGGAAACTAAGAAAAGGAAATTTGTTCAAAACAAATTAGAGAGTAGGAGCTCAAAATAAATGCACCAGAGGCCTTCAGAACCCAGATGCTAGATTTACCAGAGAAAAGTAAATAACAAGTAGGAAAAAAAATTGCCAAAAGTGATAGTTACATTCTACCCAAAGACTGTAATTATACATTTTAAAAACAGAATTATAAACCAAAATAACTATTCAATGCTGCTTGAAAGATTTATTTTCAGTTCAGCAGAATTTTTAAAGTGTTTTTGTTAGTCAAAAGCTATTGACATATAAATGCAACTAGTATTAAAGAAGGTCAAGATAATATAAACCATATCTTTACAAAGAGGCATACACATATATTTGCAGATGAATTAAACCTTTCCCTCAAAGGATGTGATTTTCAGATTTGTAATTTTTTTTTTTTTTTGTGGAGTGACACTAACACCAGACGGAATCTGTCACAATTTCCTGTAGTAATCATCAAAATCTGGTTCAAATCTTTAAGTAACATGGAGAAAGATAAAGTTTTCAAAATATTCTTGTCTAGTGTATTGACCAGAAGAGAAGACTAGGATTATTGGTTACCTGCTGCTAAATGATATTATTGTTGAAAATCTTCTTATTTTCTGTGTTCAGGGGATACATAATATATATTCACTTAGTGCTTTCATGAAAACTGTAGGCTTCTCCTCATCATAATAATAACTGAAATTATCATAACATAATAAATAGAAGATCAAGATTTCTCCTGAAGTCCTTGATTTAAAGCTTAATTTTATAAAAACCTTTAAAGGATAGTAATGATGGGATTAGCCCTATTAGGATAGATTTGAAAAATATTTTTTTAATGCAAGAATGGTTAATATATATATATATTTGTTATTAAATTGTTGTTGGGGAAAAGAAAAAAAAAAGAGGGGAGGGATGGAAAATTTTATATACCTTATGTCTCATAAAGCAGTAAAGTATTTGTGAGATTTGTACTCTGCTTGTGACTTTTGAATATATTTGGAGAGCAGTACTCAGTGAGATCAATACTAGCATATGTGGTTTTATGGCAAGCATGTAGCTGGATTTGCAGCTGCAATGCCCTTCAAGCATTTTCTAAAATGGTATTTCATTTTAGTATGTTGTTGCTTCTGAAAAGTATTTGGGTTAGTTTTTGTTGATGAAAAAACTGTTCATTGATGATATTGACAGTTTTAAAGGCAAGCACAATTTTAAAAAATGTATGGATAGTTATGTTTGTTATGATGCAGTGATCCTGGACAGCATTTAGGAAGTGCAAAACTCACATGGACTGTCACTCTGATGAGAAATTGGTTGTGTAAGGCATCATACCATGTATTTTGCAGATTTTTTTCCACATATGGCACATATAAATGTTGTCACATCATTAGTCCTTTGCCTAAGGAATTTCATCAACATCAGCTCATTTCTGAAACTGAACACCAGTTCAATTTAATAACTCAGCAATATTATGTTAT
The DNA here is from genome assembly GCA_013397295.1 of Polioptila caerulea. NCBI lineage: Eukaryota > Metazoa > Chordata > Aves > Passeriformes > Certhiidae > Polioptila > Polioptila caerulea. The sequence continues at coordinate 563,035 of VYXF01013111.1, read as the reverse complement.
GTATTATTATTTCATGGCAAAGAGATGGCCTGATTTTACGTCAAATTCTACAAAACCTGACCCATATTCTGAATAAACTTTTTGGGGTAGGCCACATAAGCCAAACTTCATCTGCTGGATGTCAGTGGTCCACAAGCTGCAGCAGGTGTGTGCAACCACACTACAGTAAAATTTACTATTAACCTCTCTGCTGCTGTGTTGGGTGTTTGCAGAGAATTTTGTAGAGTACAAAATTAGTCCAAACAGCCTGGAAATTTCTGGTTTATGTTCTTCAGTAGAGCTGTTTCAGTGTTACAGAAACAAGCTAGATGAAAGGTGATAGATGTGTTCCTTGCTTTGCATTTCACAATCAGTAGAACACAGTTCAAGGAGTCAGTTTTCATACTTCTTTGTCTGCACTTGTACAGCATTGTGAATAATTAGGGTAACAGTATGTGGTTTGAACTACTGTGCCAAGTTGTCATGTATCTCGTTTCATTGATACCTAGGGATAGCAAAGTTTTCTGAAAAGCAGAGTATCAGTGGTGTGCACTGATGTTAGGAAGGACAACTGATCTTTCTTAATTAAATTAGTGTAACAAAGTCACAATAGGGGATGCTTATATTTCCATGTAATACAGTCATTGCCTTATGTGTACCTGATTTCTCCAAGGAGTGTCTCAAATGCACTTACTGTTCCTTAATGTTATATTTTATATTTGGATCTGTGATTTAGATGACAAATGTGAAAAAGCACATGTTGCCAGAGAACTTTCAAGAGACAAGCTGTGAAGTCTAAAGAACACAGGTTATTCCAGCTAAGGTTGGCAGCAGCTTCTGCTTAAAAGTTTTTCTCCCAGCATGTGGTGTTCAAACTTATACCTGCAGAATATAGGTTAGCATTTGACTGATACAGATTTTTATTTTCTGGCTTATTACAAAGAGATGGAAGTTTTATTTTCTTACTTTCTCTTCTGGTCAGGCATTGGAGCAGTTGAGAGCAGTCCAAACAGTTGCAGAACAGGATCACATTCAAATTCCACCATTTTAGTGATCTTTTCAAACTCTCTTTATGGGGACATGTAAATTATTACCATAGAAGAATCTGTTAAAAATTGCACCAAACCATTTGTGTTGGCAGCATGAATCTCTCAACACTGAATTTGGACTAGTTTCTATGAGCAGACAGTAGTATCATACTGGGTCTTACAGTTCTTACTGAAGTCAGTGGAAAGACCCTGCTGTGTTCCCGAGCAATACTGTGGAACGTTCTGGTCTCTGAATTCTTATTCACCAAAACTCGTTATATGTCATCTGATTTAATTGCTCTCTCATAAGCATGTGGCCTTGTGCTGTATCTTACACAAATTAGTTTCTTGGCTTTGTGTAGCTGGGCAACACAAGAGTTAACAACACAAGTTATTGCAAACATCTCTTGTGTCATTGATATTGACAAGTCTATGCCATACTTCTTGAAATTCAGACTGATGTCATTTGTGGCCCCTGACAATCAAAAAAGAATATGACAAATAAGACCACATGCCTGAAGTGTATTTAAAGGAGAGAAGATGTACTATAGTACACTTGCTACTTTCTGTTGATGAGTTAGTTTATTTTAAAGGCAGAACAGGTGTTTAAATTTCAGTGAAGCAGTGATGTATGTTTTGGAAAAAACACACCATTTTTCTAAAACATTAAAAAAACCCCAAACAACAGAAGAGCAGTAAAAAACCCCAAAACTTCCCAGCTAAAATAAAAAGAAACATTTCAGACACCAACAGTCATCAATTGCCTCTAAAGTCTGATAAGTTTACCCACGATGACACTGACTTGTTGTTCTATTGTCTTAATATATAATTTCTGAAGTCAGCATAAAAAAATGAAACTAAATACTGCAGATGAAAGGAACAATGCCTCATTGGGCCAATTTCTCTTGGCTTTCTTTAAGGACCTTCAGTGAAATTGAGAGTAGCAAGTGCAAAATGCTGAATAAAATTTGTTTCTTGCCTCCTTATAAAGTACAAGGCAAAATGTTGGCATTATTACATTTTCATTCAAGCTACACCTCCAAGGACATTTCTTCAAATCCTCATTAAACTCATTCAGAGTGATTTCCTTTTTAACCAAGGTCAGGATGGTTGTCTTGCAAATCTTTGGACACTGTGAATGGGAATTCATAAATCCTGACATTGGGAAACAAGGTTGCTCTTGCCCTACATTTAATGAGGAAAAGAAATAAGACGGAAAAAAAAAAAAAAAGAAAAGAGAAAAAAAGCAGGCTTCTTTGCCTGATGTTGCTAAAAGTAAGATCTTTCTTTTTTTTTTTTTTTTTTTTAAGCAGGTCACAATGCACTGATGATTTCTCCTGTGATATTCATCATTTATATTCCCAGTAAGCTGCTATGTTACCTGTAATCACTTGTCAGCTCTCCTTTTCTATGGTCTGTTTAGTTTGTTAGCCCACCAGTTAAAATATATCCTGAATAACTTCTACGTTAAAAATAAGAACAGTTGATAGAATTGTTACTTTAGGAGAGATAGGTTTCATGCGAAAATAATGGGGTTTTTTCATAGCTGTTTTAAATAAATCAGATTGTGCACCCTGTTGGACAATTGTAGTTTACTTTTTGTGTTTTTGTTGGCTTTTAATTTGTTTGTTTGCTTTTATTTCCTTTTGGTTGTACATTAAAATTCTTGGCAGGAAACCTGTTATTTTTAATTAAGAAGAAATTATTTGAATTAAGCAGCCAGTAGGAACATTTTGAAGTGGACTCTGGAACTTGTGGTTTTATAGCAGTGATATTCTGTTTTTAAATAAATAAAAAAATCATAAATGCGAGCTGGTATAGTCAGATCATTTAACATTGCTGACCAACTGCTACTAGTGAATGGTTGTTTTCAGAAAAGATAGAACAGTCACAGCAGGAAAATGCTGAATAAATATACTGGTATCAGTCTTTGGCTGAAAATTCAATGTATTTGTACTAGAGTGTAGATGTAGTCATTCTAATTCCCTTTGCCATAACGACATACAGGTAGTAAGATTAGACTGTCTCACTGTGTGTTGTGTTCCTTTGTTGTTGCTGTTTAGAAGATTTTCATGTCTCATATGATGGGCCAATTTTTTTTTTTTTTTATATTCAAGGGTTTGATTTTTTTTTTCCTGATTGAAGTGAATATGAATATAAAACTTAATCCTTAAAAGTCCATAGTATGGTAAGAATGCTAAGGAAGAAGGTGCTGGATTGTTTGCTGCTACTTAAATACAGCACAGAATTTGTCTTGTCTTCTGGAGACAGATTTAAGTCCCGTTCGCTAGATGGAATTGTAGCTAACAAAATAATTTTTTTAATTAAAAGATTTTTTTTAGCCATTCTAAGGATATTTCTGCATCTTCCTGGGAACCTGAAAAGTTCATCTATCTCCTTTACTCAAAGATCTGTTTGCTGTCTCCAGTTTCAATTGCTCTTTACTTAGTTGAGAGAGATGGTGTTGCATGTTGCCTGAAAAGGATGTAGGAGTTTTGGGGTTTTTTTTCTCTTTCTTCATTTTCATTATGTTGACTGCTGAGTAACTCTTTAGCAGCAGAAAAACTTGATGTAAGAGAAAAGGTATCTTCATATCAGTAACAGGCACTGTAGAGCCAGTTCTCTGCAGACCTCTATCCCACTTACATCTGGATATTAAGGAACGGCCACATACCTTCAGTCAGCAAAACTGCAAATACTTTCCCATATGGGAGAGTATTAAATAGGTTCTTTCTAGTGTTTTGTTTTTCATAAGACTATACTTTTGATTAAATTACAACTGTTGTAGTGATTGTTCAGCATCAATTTCAGTGCAAAATGAATGAAAAGCTGTGATAGTTTTGTGTAGCAGATTTGTGAATTCAAGGAGTCTGGCATACCGAGCAGAAGTAGTCAGCCCAAATTCTGTAGGTATATTAGGCAGATTTTCCCAAAACTCTCAGGTATTTTAATCTGAAGAAGGAGAAATATAAAATACAAGTTGTTTTTTAACACCAGTGTCACTCCACTGTATTAGTTGCTGCACAGTTGCAGAGGGTGCCTGTGCTTACTGGGTTTATGTATAACTCCATTCACTTTACAATAGGATGGTTAAAGTGCCAATTAGGCCTGAAGGTATTCAGGACCCTTGGAACCCAATGGCTCCAAAGCCGAGGCAGATTCAAGGAACCGGTGATATGGAACTGCGTATGAGCTCTTCTTGTCAAGATAAGTGGTGTACAGCAAAAAAATTTGAAAAAGAAAACCAAAACAATCCAAACAAGCAGAAAAGAAACCAAACAAAAGCTCCATTACTGAGTAACAAGCTGTATTCTCTTTAATATCAGATTTTTTTTAACATCAGTAATGCTAAAATTTTATATAATACCGTTATACGCCAGTTATACTTTTTTTATAAACATATACATCCACTGTATAAATGTGATTTTGCACAGAAGGTAGTAAGAAGAATTAGTATTAATTGTGAATTTAGCTTTTTTTTTTTTTTTTAGTTAACATGTCCACAGAGACAAAATAAACCTGACTTATTTTCCCTCCAACAAAATAAAGGTTTTTTGGTACTAACAATTGTAAGCCTGGAGATTACCCATACCCAGACATTCACTGGGTTTTTTTTGGGGTTTTTTAGGGGGATGGTTTGGGGCAGTGGGGGGAGGGTGAGGAAGAAGAGGGTGGAACCAAAACCACAAAGAAAGAAAAGACAAACGTGATGATCTTAAATACATAACAAACGTACACACAGCAATCATGGGATTCCAAGGGAGGGTGGGCAAGGAAGAAATGTCGGAATGTTTATCATACAGCTGTGCCAAAAGTAAAGGCTGAATGAATGAGATGGAGATTAAAGCCAGTAGTTCTGAGCCTGTATTCAATCACTGCAGTCACTCTGTTTGCCTCCTGCATGCTGATGAAGTGTCATGAATGGTCCCATGTACTTTCATTCCAATATATTTCAGGCAGTAGTGATTATTGCTTGTACTCAGCTAAAGCTTGAAATAACTGGCAAACTCTTGCTTAGCAACAGAAGGGCTCATCTTCTCTCCCTTGGGACTGCTAACTCAAAAATGTGCTACTTTTAAAAGTTAAAGTTAGAAGGGGTAGATGCTTTTTATTTATTTTTTCCCACGATAATTTAAAGGAGAAAGCCCAAACTAAAGCCAGCAAATGACTTTTTTCCACAAATAATTACTGATTAGTTTATGAAGTTTGAATCCAATTTCCTTTATGACACATTAAACTGTCCTGTAGTTGGACAATTTTTATACAGGTATAGCTTTCAAATGTGCTGAAAGAATAGAATCACTTTACTTCCTTTAAACAAAAGATCTCACAGTGTATTTTGGTAAACTTCTTTGGAAGTCATTCATGCAGCATTAAATCATTTAATGTTTGTGCTTATTTTTAATGTTTAGACAAGAGTTTGTATTTTTCAGTGATCTCAATCTTAAAAGGAAAATGACTGCACATTTGTTAAATAAATGAAAAAATGCAGAACATTGTTTGAGCTGTAGATTTCCAGCAAGTGCACTGAAGAATTCATTAAAAAATACAGCAGCATTATTCTAGTGTGAATTATATGCTGCTCTGTGGTTTTCTATTTTTGGTTACCACAAGATGGCAAAGCAATGAGCACACAAACGCAAGGACGAGTGAGTTTCATAATAATGCGTTCTGCATTCACACTTTATGCACATCAAGAGAGAATCCAAGCACAGCAGGGGTGACCATCAGTCCAACAGTCTTTTGAAATCAAAGTACTTCCTCAACAATGTCTTTCCAGTGCTAATTCCACACTTCTATTGTGGTTCTTCTATTGTGCAAAGTAAAATGTTTACACTGTCACTGGATATAGCCCCATCACTGGAAAAATAGAAGTCAAAAATTATTCAAATTATAAAATATATTTGTTTTATTTTATGTTACTGGTTCTACTTTGTGTTTAAGGCTTAAATATCAAAATCCATTTCCTTTGTCAACAAGAGACTTTGGCAAAGATTCTAATTTTTTACCAACTCCAAGAAAGTCTCTTTACTTGAGACTTGTTGCAATGTGGAAAGGATTGGTTGCCTAGACAGCTTAAAGGTTTTCTCTTTTTTACTGTTTCTTTTTTTTTTTTTTTTTTCCCCTCAGTTGCATACTGATCATGCAGTAACTATTATCAGTGGATTTTCTAATGAGAGGGAGGTAAAATAACTTGAGACATGGCTTATCCCAGGACAGGATAGGGTGGGATATGCATTTATAGCCATGCATTTTATGTGTGTAAGAATGCATATACAATCTCAGTAATCACAATGAAACTCTGTCTGTGTAGGAGAGGATCCAAGACATCGGTTATGTAATGTTTAAAAGAGAGGAGAAAGAGTATCTAGGTTTTATAACATTTTCCTGACAATGCATAAGTTTATGTGTCGGGTTAAGCACCCAATCCAGTCTTGTCTTTTATTCTTGTCTTTACTGCTAAGCTTGGTGAAAAAGCTTATAAGTAGGAAGTGGAAAAGGGAACCACTAAATGCCATTTTCCATGGCATTTGGGAAAAGCCTGCAGCCCACAGGTGGCCCCTTTACTGGGTTAAGAACTGTCTGGATGGCTGGTTCCAGAGGATGGTGGTGGATGGTGGTGAACAGTGTTGCATCCAGTTGGCAGCTTATCACTAGGGATCAGCGATTCAGTACCTTTATTGATGATCTGGATGATGGCATCAAGTGTAAATTCACAGATGACACCAAACTGGGTGGAAGTATCTATTTGCTGGGGGGTAGGAAGGTCCTACAGAAGGATCTGGTCAGACTAAATCTGGATCTGTATAACTCTAAGTTTTTTGAGTATGGAATATGCCACTAAAATTTCTGGATATTCATAATTTATATTCTGCATTAAACATAGAGATACTACATATATACAGTGTTTCTATCATTGATACATATTGTTCTGTATTCTCTTAAGGAGTTTAGCATTGTCAGAACTAGTTTATTTATACACCTTACTCTTATTAAGTCTTTGGCCAGCTTCAATTGATTGAAGATACCAGAAAGCAGGTATTAAATGTAATAACTTTGGGATAAACTTATCTCATATCAACAGGGAAGTTGTGTTATGGGAAATTGATACTAATATCTGAAATTGGGAAACAGTAGAAAATAGAATCTGTCTATTTGAAATTGCTGGAATAGATATGGTGTGTCTAATGTGTTTTAAAGACTAAGTTGTCAGCAGCTATGCATACAAGAGTATAGATACTGTGTGTACTTGTTTATACCCACAGTGTATACTAGTGTATTTTGGAACATTAATAATTTAATCCTGGAATGATTTAGGTTGGAATTTGTGCCTAGTGGTTCTCTAGCGCAAAAAAAATTTAAAAAAAAAATAAATAGAGAGACCATAGAGTTGTCATACAGTGCACAGCCAAGTGCAATACCGAACAATACTCTGGTTTTATATGGACCTCTGCCTCCTGATCTCAGAGCACCCTTCTGAGCTGATGCCATGACTTGTGGTACATACTAAGTCATACAAAATGAATGGTTCTTAAAATAGGGCTTTCAGTTGGTTTAAGAAGTCATTTAATGCAAGTCCTTGATTAGAATGACAGTTATTTCAGACGTAACACAAATTTGCTAAAGGACTGGTGCTGGGAGTGTGGAGATTTTTATGCTGCTGACTTTTTTTGTCCATGTAGTTAGTGGTAAAACTTCCATTGATTTTATTGGGAATGGGATTAGTCATCGTGAAAAGATTCATGTTGTACCGAAAATGTACCACTGTTTTCACTTACGACTAGGAGAGGATTTCAGTTCTTTAATTCATTAGGTTTTAGCAGATTAGAAGAACTGAATTTTGATTAATACCACATCCTTGCAGCTTCAGCTCTGGGCTACTGTGAGTTTGATGGTGGTGTAGTTTCACTGCAAACAAGAACTCCTGTAAACAAGAGCAAAATGGTTAGCTAGTACAGATGATATATGACAACATCAGAAACTCAATCCTAGTCTTTTGATTGCCATACTTATTTAGAACCAAGACTGTGTAATCATTTAATACATTCCTTAAGTTCTATGATAAAAACACAGTCACTGCTTTCTGTATATAAATAGGCTCATGTTTCTCTTGCAATGTGGTTGTGATGTTCTCATTATTACAGAATTACTGTGTTCCTCTGCTGTTGTCCACCCCATATCAGACCAAAATATCCACATTGATGCATCAACATACACACAAATAATGTGACGCATAGTAAGAGTTGTGATTAATCATTCAGTTCACTGTGCTTACTTGCCCCTTAGGTATTGCATACTTGTGTTGCCCTATTTTCTGTAGAGATAGCCTGCCCAATCTTTGATCTGAACAATTGGATTTGTCTTAGTGTCATAATCACTCTCCCTTTTGCTGTTGCTGTATAAATTCTGATTACCTATACCTAATTAAAGTAAATTTATTTTGTTTGAACTTAATACATTTTGGATTTGAGGCATTTAGACAAAAGGTTATATGGCCTTTCAGAAACCCTTTTTTAATGAAATATTTATTGCTAGCTTTTCTGTTCTGGTTCCTATCAGCTTATCCTCAGTTTTCATTCAGGTTTCTGTATTGCCATTGGGAAAATTAAAATAAGAAGGGCAAGCCATAAGTGATCAACATGACCATGTATATCTCATATATGTACATTAGTTGCTTGATATCATTCAAGTTTTATTACATTTGGTGAATGCAAACATTCATTCAATAAGTCTTGCTTTACTGCTGTCTTAGTCATCCCTGTGGGATCATTCTCCTCTCTGTGAGTTTTATACTATCTTCTGCTTACATACCATTACAGTATCAGTGTCACTGATCTAAACAACTGAAATATATTCACCAATAGGAAGGCAGATATTAACAGTTTTCCTTCTGCTTTTCCTCTGCTTGAAGAGCAACATTTAGTTACACTCAGTGCCCTTTACCTTGACAACTTTCTTTTTGTCCTCTGCTCCAGAAAATTCTGGTCAGTGCTACTTCAGTGTGACCCATGGAGCTGATCAAATCTCACATCTTAGCTTTTCTTATTAGAGTCTTAGCTGATGAAAGATGGAATATAGTTTATAATGATTTCTGATACACTTAATCCCAAATTTGAGAGGAAAATTTAGTGTCATCCACCAGACACAGTAAGAACACTGAAACATTGTCTACATTCAGCACTGTGTTCTTAAAAGGTAGATGAAAGCAAACAATCCAAAGCACAGCCAACATCAGACTCAGACCTGACTTTTTTTATTTTTTCATTTTCTTAGAAATAAGTGGGGATTTTTACACAGGTAGTTTATGCTTTGATTTTTTTCTCTGGGTTGGACTAAAAGTTGTATATTGTAAAGTAAAGATATTGTGTCCATTGACTATGGTATGATAAAGAGGACATTCACTCTGTGTTACTGTACAACAGTATGGTGTGAGGAACTGTGGCAAATTGCTTATATCTTATGGCCAATAGGAGAAGCGATGCCTTCTGCATAGCCTTCAACACACATTTCTGTGAAGAATCTATTTGTATGTGTGTGTGAGTTTATCCAACTACATACTTTTTGTGTTTAGAAAACCTAATTGCAGTCTATTCTACATCTAAGGAAACATTTCATGATGGTACACCAAATTTTCTTAGCAAAGCTTCGTAATAGCAAATTTACTTCATCAAAATGCTGAGCAAAATGGTGTCCAGTCTCATTTTTGTTCCTTTTTATTAAGGACCTTCTACTAAGGAAGTATTATTTATTAGGCATTCCTTGGGAAATTGATGGCATAATTTAACTTTTTTATTAGCTAGTAAAGCTGATAAGCAGTACATAAAAAGATGGACCTTGTTATAGAGGGAATAATAATAATAATAAAAAAGGTTAATTTAAAGATTATTAGAAGGTCATCAGTTTATAAAGACTTTTTGACATTGCCTTCTATGATATGAACACATATCATACCAAACAATTTTTGCTTCTGTTGATAGATTTGTTGGTGTTTATTTTGCATCCACTAAGTCCAGCAGAAAATGAATTTGTACAGTTAAAATATTTTCAAGTTTTCAGTAACTTGAGATTAATTCTTCATCTGATATGAACATATATGACATACTTTCTTTAAGCAAAAGCCCCTCTATATGTTGTAGAGTTGAAATTATGGAGTTGTGAGTGTGCAATGGTTGAACACTTAGTTGTATAAATGGAAGGCACTTTACCTGATTAATGGGACACAGGAGGAGATATTGTATATGTCTCTAATCTTGAGCCCTTTACTGATTGGTAAAGGTGGGTGGGATGACAGTCGTTCTCATTCACTGCTCTCTCTTTGGGTAGCCTTGGATACATGAACAACTTAAAAACTCTTTTTCTGACACCCTCCTCTGAGTTGTGCAGAAGAGAATCTTATCCCATAAATGGTTATCTTCTTGGAGGACTAGAAATAAGGATATAAAAATCACAGATTTTTTCCATGAAAACTTTTCATTTCAGCATGCACCTGTTTCATAAGTCATTTTGAGCAAAACAGATAAAAATGGAAAATGCAGCAATGAAACTGGCCCATATAGAAAATCACTCCTCCAAGCCTGCAGAACATCTGAGAATAATAGCCAGCATACTCATGCTTCTCTGCCACACTTGCGTAAAACCCTGTTCCCAGACAAACCTTTTAAACGAAAGCCATCACTCAAATTAATCAGTAAAGGAGCCTGTCAAGTTCACTTCTGCTTGGTGCTGACATTCTGTATTAGTCTAATAGAAAGGATATCTTTCTTTTGTATTCTATATTTGTCTTTTCAACTCTCACCTTGGTGCTGTACCTGTGGTAGTGGGGCTTGTGTGCCCCACATGTAGCCATGTGTTCAGCACAGCGCCTGCATGAGGGCCTTCCTTGCACCCTGCTGTAAACATGCAGGAGCTGCTCTTGTGGGATCAGTGATGAAAAGGAGGACAAAGCAAGAAGAAAAAGCAGACACAGCAGGTACTAGCTGTGCTGTTCTGGTCCTGATGATGTTCTTGACTTGAGCACTCATGCTAGCATCCAGATTAGTAGAACACATGCACCATAAACTTCCTTTGTGGATCGCTGCAGACACACTACAAGAGATGCAAATTCTGCCTGTTGGAGCTTTGGGAGTGAGGATCCTTTGTCTGCTCAAGATTCTCAGCATGAGACTGATTTGAATTCATCCATAATACTTCTAATTAATGTCATATTTTTCAGTGGGACCATTTCTTCTTGGGTATAGTAAGGCATTCAAAATTGTTGAAGTTTGTTTCCTTCTTGGATACAGATATTGTTCTACTTCAGATCTTCTTTTTTTATTTTTTTTTCCTAGTGTTTACTTTTGCTATGTTACTAAGATAAGTTTATATTTCCCTGTGAGTATGTGTGAGCTGTTGTACCTATATGTTCGCAGCAAGTGCAGCATAACCAAGTCTCGAGAGACTTTATTTTAAACTGAGAATGTTTATGGACTTTTCCAGTAAACAAAAAAGATGGCAAAATAATTGCCCTAGCTACTAGAACAGGTTTTTGATATCTAGTGGCTTCAGGGTAAGCCTGCCATCTAGATTACCAAAAAAAAACCTGCATTACAGTGCGATTACTAGAAAGAAAATGTTTTAGAAAACGTTTTAATGTTTTTTTTGTCATAGTCTTTTGCAAAAAGGGAAGAGTAGTGTTACAGGCAGTAGTGAAAATAAACAGCCTTATTTTAAAGAAATAATTTATACCTAATAACAGGACAGTAGGTTATTTAGTGTAATCATACTTGCCCTACAAAAATGACAAATTTTCATAATTTGAACTTTTTAGCCATACAAAGGTATAAGTTAGTATATGACATGTTAATAAGGCTAGGTAGTGTTAGGCAGGTGTTGTCTTCAGCTGCCTGCTTTGGCCTTCATATTTTGAAACTTGATAAAGGCACAGATGAATGGCACTTTTTTTTTTTTTTTTTTTTGCATAGGACATAATTTAGTTCCTCTTGGATGGTAATTAGACTTTGGGGTTATTGTTTCTGCAGTTTAAGGATTGAGACATATCAACAGGATTCAATAAAACAAAATTTCAGTATGTTAGTTCTCTCCTGCCATGACCTTTACTGGACCAAATTTTACCCAGAACCTGCTGTTGAACCCAGACTCTTGCAGTGCATATCTTGATACAAGTAGGATGGCTACTTGTATGATGATTTTTTAAAGGCTTTTTATTTGTAAGAAGTTTTCAAGTCTAGAATAACAATCAGGTAGTCCTAAAATAGTGGTTTGATAGTACAAAGGAAAGCCTGAGAAGTTAAAAACACTGTTTACCTGAGCGGCTACATTATATCTACCTCTGATATATAACTTTATCTGCATGTTGTTTCAAACTGATTTCATGCTCCCTGCAGTGACATATTTTGCTAACACAACAGACTTGTTCCTTCCTGACATACAGCTCCTGGCTCCAACAAATGTCAGTAGCTTTTTAGACAAACCTGTGCTTTTTATTCCTGTCTTTCTCAAGAGGAATATCAGCCTCCCTCCAATAACATTTTTCCCCCTATGGCTATTCTGTTTGTTTTATAAACAGACTATGTTTATTTTACATGTAGAGGCTGGTAAAGACATAGAAGGATTTTTTTTTCTTTTCCTTTTTTTTTTTTTTTTAATTTTTGATTTTAATTTTCTTTTTCCTTTTTTTTTCCCTCTTTCTTTTTTTTTAAACATTTCTTAATATTTTTAGGAAAGTAATAGAATAACAGCCACTTCCTGATTTATGCAAATAAGCAAAGCTTTGTTCAATCCTGAATTCCTGCAGTTATTTCCTTTCTGTAACCCATCGAGGCCTCCAGAAGCAATTAACCAACCTTTGGAGCTGCAGGTCCCCCTTGGAGCACCTCTGTGGAGCTGAGATTTGCAGTTCACACTGACTTACACAGAGGCAGAAGCTACTCAAAGAAAAAGGACTCAAACACCTTGTCATTTCTAAAGATACAGAATGAATTATGTTTTATAGTAATAAAGGAGGAAAAATTAGTTAGAACTAGGTTCCTTTGTACAAATGACTTGTTTCCACATTTATTCATACATCCTTGACTTTTTGAGCTTTTTTCTCATCTGGAATTTCTCTTTGTGTACCAATTCTGATTGAGAATTCCATTTGGAATTGAAATCTTGCAGTTTGTTTTTATTGCACTTTGGTTTTACATTATTTTTTTTTCTCCTTGTGTTTTTAATAGTCAGATATAGGGGAAATTATTCTTAATTATACAACAAAACATTAGGCAATTACATGCAATAGCAATATCAGGTGCAATAAGTTAGGGCATTACTCTTATCTGGGAAAAAATGAAATCTTAAAATGGGCCCTGAATGTATCTTGAATCTCCACAGACTTAATTTTCTTTCCTGTGCAACTACTTAGAAGACCAGGATCTATCTTAATTAAAATTTACTGCTTATTTCAGAATGGAAGAGCTGAAAACTATTTTCCTATCTTCCTAATGTCTGTGCTGTTTATGTGCTTGAGATGGCTAAGTGGTAGTCTGAAAATTGCAGTAAGATTAGTAATTACTAGGGGGACATAATATGCTGTTTCATTGCAGTGGAACTCTGAAAAATATTTATACCAAATGTTCAAAAGAGAAGGAATTATTCTTATTTTTCTCATTATTCTAAATTTTACTTAATTAATTTCTACAGTGATTTTTTCTTCATAAAATGGGCACTCAAGCCAGACCTTTTAAGACTCATATTCTTCTTTAATACCACTAAAATTAAAAATCACTCCTTTTAAGATTTAGAAGCTACAAAGGTCACATTGTGATGTTGATTCTCATCAAATATAGCTCTGAACGTGTAGTGAAGTAAATGTAAGGAAACTTGTGAAAAAATTGTACTGCTTTTTACTCTATTGGGCACCTGTGGGTTACACCAATTGATTAGAATTATCCAAATTACTTGGTTTTTTTTTAGTAACATCAGTCCTGTCTTCTACTGACAACGTAATCATACCCTCAAGAAAAACTAGTAAAGAATATTTTACATAGGTTGTCCAACTCTACTAGCATGAAAAATTGTTTTGTGTAGTATTACTTAAATTGACACAGCATTTGTTTTAATAAAACGATGTAAGGTCCAAAATGATATATAAAACATCTTGGAAATACTTTTAATGTCATTGACTTTGAAAAGAGGAAAGGGAAATAGTGTATTTCCTTGAACATATTCTATTGGAAAATTGAAATGTCTTTGTATCACATAAGTTAACAACTGAAATTATGTTCTTATTGGATAGTTATTCTCAAGTTGTAATTAGTTTGGAAAACTTTTCCCCATACTGGTTTTTGCAGAAGCTTTGTGGAGGCTATTCGGCTATTCTTTCTTATTTAATGATAGCTGGATTTCCACAAATTTTACTATTGCAGATTAAATATGAGCGTGGTTCTTTGAGGCAAATCAATTCCTTGCCATAATCTCACTCATTATAAACTAAATTTTAAAAAGAAAATGTAATTGGACTGTCTGGAATTGAATCACGTTCTGTGTAAGAGAACTTCTTTCAGGACATTTTCTTTGAGGAAGGATATATGACAAAAATTTGAGTTCCACTTAATATGCTGTTTTATATTTTAAATTGAATTATTTTAGAATATTTGTTACTCAGGTTAATGTCAAAATGCAGATAATGACTGACACTAAGTACTTTAGTTCCCCCTTATTTCAGTAGGAATTGTTGATCCTCAGCTCTGTTGAGGAGTTAGCTTGGCTCTGTTGTCAGAAAAACTTCAATATTGTAATAGAAAATTACTGAATGTATTCCTATGATCTGATTTTGGAACAACTCCTGCATTGTGTTCACTGACAAAAGCATATCTGAATCTAGCCAAGAATTTTAATACCATCTAACTTAAAGCATTTTGAACTAAAAGAGCTTGTGTTGCTAGGCATCAAATTGGTGATGCATGGAAAAATTGTTCACTGAAAGTATAATATAAGCCTGCATGTACAAATCACAAGGAGGTTTTCTGGATGAGCATGAAATCTAAACCCCTGGAAAAATCTGTATGTTTAGATCATGACTTCCTTTCATTTTACCCATTAAATTCATAATTTGATTCTATTTCTTCGAATGAATTTTAGGTAAAGCCTTCAGCTTTACAATAAATATAAATTTAAAAAAAAAAAAATCTGTAAATTGATTGTTTTAGTTAATGTGGATTATTTAGTTTTTTATTTTCTATTGGAGAACAGAACTATTTTTGGCCGCAGAAAATTAAAATATTTTTCCACGTACTCCCCAAGTAGTACATCTACTATTTAAGGCTTTTATGTATTGCAGAAAATGTAAATCTTTCAAAACCTGTTTTTTGTTCTTTCAACAAAGGCATATAGTTGACAGAAGAGTCTCAGTAATAAACATCAAAAATGCCATTTGCTTTTAAGCTTTTCAATAACAAATTATTTTATTTCAAGAATGCAACTACTAAACATCCTTTTTAAATGTGTTCTTTTTACCTTGAGATATTTCCTACACATTTGCTAAATAGGTGCACCTATATTCATGGTTCCTACACACTTCCATGAAAGTCTCACAAGGAGCAGTTTGAGGATTGATTGCAAATGGCCTTCATTTAGGAAAAAAAGCAAAAGGAGGGCTGTATACTGCAATTACTGTAAATGATTTCAAGATACAAGCCAAAAGTGCAGTCCTGTTAAATTTAAAAAATTAACAATTGTGCATTTTTTAAATTTTTGTTTACTTTCACTTGCATTTTTAATTCAGAATTCTGTGGTTTTCTCTTTTTCTGAAATAATTCCATTATTACAGAAACATTTTGTTTGTGGTGGGAGAAAGCAGGAAGAGATCAACTGGTATTTTAAGAATGCAGTTCTACACTATCAAAGAGCACTAAAGAATTGAAACTTTTATCTGTTTAGTAATCAGATGGTGACAAAATCAAATAAATAGCCAATTAGGTCTTAATTATTGGATTAAAATTATAAAATAAATATTAAAAATATTTACATATACATATATAATAGCAGTAGCAAAACCAAAGAAATATCTACTAATTAACTTGGAAAACTCCAGTTTTATGGTACTTCTGAAATAATCTTCATGCTTTGGTCATAAAACAGCAAAACCCAAAATTTTCTTGGGAAAAAAACCTTTTAGACAAGGCTCAAATGAGCCTATCTATTCTTTGATAATGCTTTTTTGTTTTTTTTTTCCACCAAGATTATTTTGTTTAGGTTGGAGGGTGGTGAATTGCATTGTGTGCTGCAAGTACATAAAGAAAATATAATTAAAATGTAGAACCTTTATGACTGTTCATGGACTGTGGCTCTTAATCTCCCAACTGGAAAAGCTCCAGTGAAACTCCACCCCTGGCTGCTTTGAGATTTCTTCTCTGGCTTTAGGAGCGAAGTGGAGCATGTTCAGAGGCTCACTGATGAACAGCCTTTTTTCATTAACATCTCTGAACGAGGTCACTGTGTTAACTTCCCTGGAAATGAAAGGTATCCTAATTCTTGCAATTCAGTACTTGCAAGAAGCATATTCATTTAGTTCCGTTACTTTTAACCTTATGTTTCTAGATTAAAAAAAATTAGTTCAAAAGCCAAAGTAGCACATGTCATCTAAGTGAGGTACTCCTGTAGACTTACCCTCTACCTAATGAAAGACAGAGGACATGATCTACACCAGAATGACTGACTCTCTGGAGATGGCCTTCCACAACCTTAACTAATACCTTTCATGCTTTACAGCCATCTAAAGCCAAGTAAAAGTGGATGTACTCTCTGCTGCAGTGCTCGGTATGCCTACAATCTTTGCAGCTTCTGATACAATCAGGAGAAAATATTTATGTCATATATATAAAAGCTCCTGTAGCTCTACAATAACTTACAATTTCCTTCTGCTATAGAGAAAAGAAAGGCAACAGAAAAAATATCTATAGCAATTAATTTTGTGTAGGTATCCTAGTTTTCAAAATTGATAAAGAAAATAAGGTCACTATGCCTGGAAGAAATTATCATTTCTGAAAATCAAAGCAGTACAGATCCAAAAGCAGAAAATACCATTAGTTATTATTATTTATACTCATAGTTTTCAGTCCTTGGAAAGCTCATTGCCTTCACAAATTATCTTGACATAGAGCTTCATTGTTTTTATTCTCTTGAGTATAGTCATTATTTGCCTTCACTGTGCTGTAAATCTGGTTCCTTTCCTCTGAAATGGAAGTTTATACAATTATTTGCCTAGATTTTATGATTTATGATAGCTTTCATTGAAAGAAATAATTGTATAAAGACCCATGGATAGTGGAGAGTATGGAAACTCATACACATACATGTGTCATACCTACACTTCAACTTTTTTGTGACAAAAGGCATCAGGATCTAAATACTCCTGTGATTATCCTTTTTTTTTTCCACATGATTACCAAGACAGTTATACTCCTTAGGAGCAATACATCTCCTGCAACCCAGAATGCAATATGTTAGCAACAGGGCAAAAAAAAAGAATGTTTTGAATTTTTTTTTTCTTTTTTTTCAGTTCAGCGTGTTTGAGTGTAGCTGGATCTCCCTTGTCTTTTTCTAGAAAATTATGTGCCACTATCTTTCTTGCTAAACCTTTGTATTCTAATCCAGTATTTTTGGACAAACAAAGAAAAAAGCAGCATATAATAAAGTCCTCTAATCAGTATGTTTATCCTAGGATGTTTTTATTAACAGACTGGGTAGAAAAGAGTAGAAACAGGGGACTGACCATAGCTCATAAGTCTAGTTACCAGCAGCCACCAAACACTGTTGTGATAATGTTCACTATTGTGAATATAATATTTGTGTTTATAAGTGCCTAATGTATATTATTTACATATGTCATGTATTTGCATGAATTTGTAGTACCTTGTTCCATACCCACCCTTGAGATCTTCATTTTTTTGCCATTTTGTGATTCACTGCAGTGTAAGAGTCACAGAAACATAAAATTTAGGTGCCTTAGCAGTGAATGAGACACAATACTAGTGACAGTCTAGAATACTTTGCTGTTCCACACAATAAGCATCTTAACTGCTTCTGAGAAGAATAGATTGGGTAAACTTGTATTCTGAATGGAAAAACAAAAGGAGCATAGAAAAATGGCATTGTACCTTTTGACTTAAAGCCCATTCATATATGTTTCAGGTTGGTTTGGTTTAATATTTTTTAGTTTTGATGTTTTTATAGAATTTTTACTTGTTTCTCTTTTTACTTAAACAGCATAAAAATTATTTACTGTGAATATTATTTAAACTGCATTTTTTTATAAAAATGTGATTGATTTTTTTTCTTTTTTATTAAAAAAACTAAAATATAGAAAGCTTGAGATTTGCAGATAGTGTTGCACATGTTTACTACTGCACTATAAACCCCAGAAATTATATGTGATGCAAAGTGATAGTTGGATTTTTTTTTCAGTCTTTCTACTCATTAAAATTCAATAATATATCTTTCCTGACTGTAAAATATAATATTTTGGTATACTATGAGCCTACTATTGGTTGCACCAGAGGAAGTGCATTGCTTTAAAAGTATTACATTAACTTCAAAGTAATGTTTTTCATAAAATATTTTTTTTAAATTTTGGTTTGCTTCTCATAGCATAGTCCAAATAAAGAATTAAGTAGTGTGGATTTCTTTAGTATTTAGGAAAAGCTACCTATACTGGAGAAGTCAATAAAAAGTAAGTAATTACTAAGCTAAGGGTGTGGTATGTTTTAAGCCATTTGACAGTTACACAGTAAATTTAGTAAAACAAAAAGAAAATAAAATAACAACTACATCAAATATGAGTCAGGAAGAAAATTAATTTCCTTTCAGTTTAGATGAAGCAAGAGCCAAAGGACTGACAGTTTGGCAAACATGGGTATGTTTTGAAAGGCTTTTTCCTTCAAAAGCAACACACAAAGCAGTTAAGACCTCATTGTATTCATGGAAATTTTGAGAAGTTTTTATTTGCCATATGCTTTATCATTTCCTTTCCGAAAGTATGTAAAGAGCATAACATTTAAATTTCATTGTTGTAAACGATTGTTCCTTTACTTAGGCAACATAAGTAAAAGTAACCTGTGTAACCTCAACTCTCTGGCTTTTACAGAACAATAATCATTTTCTGACAGAACCAGTTTGCAGGGTTTTCATATGTCCACCACAAAGAAAAATTGTGTGCCACCTCAGTTTTATTATATCCATCAGCTGGCTGCCCATTTGTTGTGGAGTGTCTGCTGTGACTTAGGGCCCTGGCTCTATTTGGCTGTAATAGATTGCCTGTAGTGCATTCAGTGACTCTGGTACCTGTTGCTGTTTTTTTTCAGGTCAGCTGGCTGCAGGTACATGTGAGATTGTTACTTTGGACAGAGATAGCAGCCAGCCCCGAAGGACTATAGCCCGACAAACAGCTCGCTGTGCGTGTAAAAAAGGACAGATCGCCGGCACAACAAGAGCAAGGCCAGCGTGTGTTGATGGTAAGAAGCACAAATCTATTCAATCAGTTTCTGCCAATACAAGAGTGGTGTCTCATAAAAAAACTAACCAACCAAACAAATAAATGCACAACAAAAAAAACCTCTATAGAAGAAATTTTCATGTTATCCTAACTAACAACAACAATAGCAATGAAGTTCACCCAAAGGGTAATACTCCTAATAACACAGATATTTCAATTACATTTTTTTCATTGGAATATTTTTTTTTAACTTGATATGCAGTTGAATATTAAAAGCATGGTACTGTTATATTCTACATGTGATTACAGAATCAGCAGTGAAATGGCATTCTTTTTTCCCCTACTTTTTATTCCTTAAAACATTAAAAAAATGCAGCAAGCAAGCCTCAAAGGTCTTATGCCACTGGGAGGCTAATGTGACTGCTCCTGTGTGATGTTTAAGGCTGTTGAAGAAAACACTGATGCTATAATTGGGATACAGTATCTGAATGTACATAACATGTCCAGTATTTCTTCTCTCTTTAAAATTATATTCTGTATGATTCACTGCAGATGCACTGATAGCATGTAGCTGGAAAACTGCTCACAGACAGGGAGGTATGAAAATGTTTCTCTTTAAAATAACTTTTTGAGAAAAATGAAATTCTCTGTTACATTAACAGTGGGAGAGTCTTTAAGAGAGGTCTGCTTTGCAAAGCTTTTAGCAAGCGTTAATATTAAAAATGAAATTGAAGACATATTGAAAATAATGATGTAAAATTATATGTTTTGATCTAGTCTCCATCAACAAAAAAAAAAAAAAAATGCTTACGTGTACAA
>VYXF01013111.1:503636-542694 GCA_013397295.1 Polioptila caerulea | reverse complement strand
TAATAAATTCATGGCTTTGAATACTGTCTGGTTTGAGTCCTCAGATAAAAATATTGTGGAGAACAACTTACTGTTGCCTCAGAATTTGGTCATACCAGTGATTATCAAAGGAGACAGCTCAAAAGGAGATTTCAGAGCCAACCCACAAAGCTAAATATAGAACATCATGCACATTCTATTTTTGCATTTTTCTTTCACTGTTTTTAGTACTCTGTAAGATAGTTTCTTAGCTGTCTCTTTTATAATATAATACTATAGCCAGTAGTTCTCCTTTCATGTTTTATTGTAAGATCATAAGACATAATTGCTTCAGAAAGGAATGATTTTATTGTGTCGTTTATAGTTACAACTTTAGGAAAAATGTTTACTACCAATTAAAATATTCAACATATTAAAACAACAAAATTCTAAGCAAGAAAAAAAGAGTTTTGCACCAGCTAATGGGAAGAAAACTTAATTTTTCCTTAGTTTTTGTCTATGGTTAGATTGATTTGCTGTAACTTGGGTATCCAAAGGTAACTGCTAGCAACTCCAGTTTTTATTTATACCCAATAAAGAGCGAAAGATACCTTTTTAGTGTAATTTATCTCAACTGCCTAAGATAAGTCAAATGTATCACTCTATGTTATGCACTGTTTGCCTGCCTTGCCTTGATACGACTGTGAGTGTCTTAAGATGAAATTTAGCTGGAATGTACAGGTCACTAAGAAGGCATGACTGCACCTCATCTTTCAATTATTACTTAGCTTGTTTAAAAATATGAAAGCTTTGAGTTAATTTGATATTTGAAATTTGTTTTTCTTTCTTTACTCATTTCTTGGGGGAAACTCATGAAGAAAGTCTGTTTCAAATTCTACTTGTGCTTTCAATGTGTTTGATCATCATTTTATGAAAGCAGAGAGATGAATTACAGGATCCATGATTAGAGATCATATAGTCTGAGAAGATTCTTTACATAATACTTCATG
Organism: Polioptila caerulea; assembly: GCA_013397295.1. Classification (NCBI taxonomy): domain Eukaryota; kingdom Metazoa; phylum Chordata; class Aves; order Passeriformes; family Certhiidae; genus Polioptila; species Polioptila caerulea. The sequence continues at coordinate 541,726 of VYXF01013111.1, read as the reverse complement.
TTTGAAAAATAAGTGGGAAGTTCATCAGTTGAAAAATAAAGCTTCCCTTTAATGCTTGTGTTTAAATACCATAATTATTTTTTTAAGGCTGACAAGGAATCACATGGAAAAGATGAAGGCTAATGGGTACAAGTTTCTCCTGGGGATATTCCAATTAGACACAAAATGATAATTTTTCAAAATGAGAAAAATCAGCCTTTGAAACTCTACAAGGAACTGGTGGATTCTCTGGTGTACACTTCAGATTCAGTTGGACAGGGTGCTGTGCCATTTTGTCTAAACTAAAATTTTTGCCTAAAAAGGTTGGACCAGATGATCTTTGAGGTTCCCTTCCAACCTGGTTTTCTTTGATTCTATGACATAATAAGATAGAATAGCATGGTTCTTGATTATTTTGTGAAATGCTTATCATTAGGATGTTGAGCCCTTTGCTAAGAATAACTACAGGATATGTAGGACATGCTACTTTATTTTCCTGAGCAATGTTGGGGATGTTTTGTAATCAGAGCTCAAAAAGGTTAGCCATACCTAGAACTGTATATCAGCCCTCCAGTCTAAAATGAAGGCAAAAGTCAAACCTTTGATCTGTAGGTTTTTGTCATGAATGAAGTTAAAAATATTAGTTTTACATACCATCAACATAATTATATCAGAAAGAATAAAGAAGCAATTTATCTTGTCTCTAACCTGCTTGCAAGTGAAGCTGGCAGATAAATTGGCTACTGACTGACAAGTATCCACCTGTGAATTTACCAAGTTCATAGCTGAGAGAATGAACACTGAATTCTTCTATATTTTTATGCACATTTCTAGAATAATTTTTTCAAACACAACTACTTAATGCTTTATTTTGAACATGACATGAAGGCTACATAAAATTATGTAGCAGCAAGCTGATTTTGTCTCCAATATTAAGTCAAACACTGCTGGAAAGTAAGAACCAAACATAATTGCTGGGGGTTTTTTTTTTGGTTTTTTGGTTTTTTTTTACAATAAAGAATCCCATTTTTGAAACAAACAAATACATCCATAGGATGTAGAATGTACTTTTGCAAATTTTTCTTTGTATTAAGTATATAACTGCTATTTGACATTTATTTGTTTGCTATCAAAAAGGAAAAAAAAAACCACACAAAAATAGGTTATTTTCATTTTATTCTTTATATAGTCTTGATTTTAAAGAGATTATTTCTAGACTGAAGGTAGACCTTAGACCTTTAATGAGAAGTCATATGGGAAGGAATTGGGTTTAGTAATTGAGACCTGCTAACCCAATAGTGAGAAAATATTAGCTAACAATTGTTGCATCTTCTGGCAACAGTTTAAGAATTCAGTATCAATGCTGGTAATTTTTACAACCTTAAAATGCATTGTGTTGTACCTGGCTACTATTTGTATAATATTCAGTTGAGAAGTACCTTAGAATATATTTAATTGTGTAATGTATTTCCCGGACCTTTGAAATTCAAGTGTCAATTCTTTCAGCAAAGATTTTAAATTAAAATTTAAAGGCTCTTAAACCTTACAAACATTGGGGGATACTGCACTTGTCAGCCTAGCTCTTAGAGTAAGTCCTGAGTTGATTATCAAATCTGCTCTGCTTTCCACTGCTGCATCACCAAAGGTCTTTTCCTAAGAAAGGAAATGCAGTGAGTGTCAGATAGATAAAACTGGAATTCTTAGAAATGGAATTACAGTGTTTAGAACTTGGTCTGAGCAGTACATGAAAAACAGAGATTTTCTTGAAATATTTCCATGTGATGAAGATGGTGGATTTAATTTGTATTTTTTTTTCTAGCAGTCTTTAACTATGGCAGATTGCTAATGTATTCAAAAAAAATGGCATCAATATTCACTCTGATTTAAATCTTGATTTAGTGTTGATTGCTTCATTTCTACACCCACAAAGTCATAATGTATATTTGCTATGTTTGGTTATGATGTAATTTTTATTCATGAATGTAGGGTCTATGATATTATGACAGCAGTTTGCCTGCACTTTTCATTATGTTATTTTTTATTTGCAACTGGTGTTCCCTTGTCCGATTTTTGAGATCAAATTCCATAGCAATGACCTCAGTTGCATTAGTTTGATAAGATATTTTATTTCAACATAGCATCTGGTTTATCACCAGTGTCATTTCCCTGTGTGTCAGTTAAGCTTCATCGGTTTTTTTAAGCTGGAATCAGTGAGAGATTGGAAGATAGCAATTATTCATTGGTTTTGTACACTTCCTTTGCTAATTCAAATTTTTTTTAAAGCAAATGATGAAAAGTCCTTGATAAAAGTTTGTGTACAGATGCACCCATGATTTGTGGTCTTTCACAAGAATTGCATAAATCTGAAAATAAGATTTTTTTATGCCAAAGCCTTTCTTAGAATATAAGAATAGTAGCCAGAGAAGCGTGCAAAGAGCTTAAATGTTCAATAATACCAGTACGTATGTCCAATATCTATTTATAGGTAAAAAAATAAACTGCAGAAAATAGAAATTCTATTTTTGTTCATTACATAGAAACAGTTGATGAGAGGAAAAGTGATATGAGAGAATTAGATTATTTGCCTGAGAAAATCAGGATGGCAATAATTTATTTGCTTACCTGAATTCAGTGATTAGAAGATTCTTGTGCTCTGGATTTGAGTACCAGTTACTTTTATGTCCACTAGGTACTATGAGAAATGCCAGGAGGTCAATCCCAATATAAAAAATCTTAAATTTGGACAGTTGTAGCTGTCAGATAACTCAGATAACTGAATTCGAAGAGTTAAGACAACTTTTGTTACAAATGTATGGTTTGTGGTTTGATTGGTTTTCTGTTTGATTGGTTTTTACTTTTTTAAGTTTTAGTAATATTTAATTGCTTTAATTGCAAGCATTGTAGCAATACTGGTTTCGATAGGATGTTAGTGTATATAAGTTGTTCACACACTATGATTAACATGCTTTTCAGTTGGCATTGATTGATTTTGTTTAACACAGACACTCAGGATCTACAAGGAAGCCACATTAGTTTCAATCGATAATTCTCTGCTCTTCTTATTATCTCTGGGACTCTGTAGGGAGGTGTAGGGGTCAGAACTGATGATTAATAGAATCCTAGGTCATGCACTTCAAACAAAACTGCTTAATAACTGGAGAGCATCATTCTAAAGAATCTTAGACATATTGCAGGGAGTAAAAAAAAGAAGAGAACTATAATTACTTTAAGAAATGACATTTTTTACTTTTACATTTAATATGTTTGTTATTGTAATATTTGTGTTATTTTACCATTATTTTATTGCAGATATTTTAAATTTTCCTTCACTGTAACCATTATACATTTTTCTTCGTTGCCTTTAAGAAATGCCTCTTTAAGACAAGTAAAACCAAACATTTTTTATTATCCTTTATAAAAGTTGTGAAATTAAGTTCAAACTGAGCTTTGATATCCCTAATTTTTTTCCTACATGCCCTAGCAACCCCCTAAATGCTTCCTGAGATACCTGACCCTCCTTTCAAAGATGATACATCCTCTTTTTATTCCTAAATTCATTTGAAACTTCGTTGCCCATCCAGGCAACAGTTTGCATCATCAACTCATCTTTCGGCACAAGGGACAGCCTGTTCCTGTGACCTCAAAATACTTTTTAAAGCATGCTCACCTCTCCTGGACTCCTTTGTTTTTAAGGGCTGCTTCCTAAGGAATTCTTTGAATAAGTCTCCTAAATAGGCCAAAGTCTGCCCTCCAGAAGTCCGATGGAAAAGTCTTATTGATGCTACTCCTAATTTGATCAAATACCAAGAATTCTGTAATTTCATTATCACTATACCCCAAGCAGCCTCCAACCACCACATCTCCCACCAGCCCAACTCTATTTGCAAACAACAGGTCTAGCATAGTCCCTCACCTGGTGGGCTCACCCACCAGTTGTGGCAAGAAGTTGTCCTCCACACGCTCTAAGAACTTCCTGAACTGTCTCTTTTCTTCTGTGTTAAGTTCCCAGCAGATGTCTGGTAGGTTAAAGTCACCTACAAGAACAAGGGCTGGTGATCCTGAAACACTCTCCAGCTTCTTTTAGAATAAGTTTTCCACCTTTTCTTTCTGGTTAGGTGGACAATAACAGACCCTCAATAGGATGTCAGCCTTCCTGGCCTTCCCCTTAATTCCTACCCACAGGGAGTCAACTTTATCATTGTAAGTTTCAATACCCATGGAATCAAAAGCATCCCTAATATAGAAGACCACCCCTCCACCTCTTCTTCCTCTCCTGTCTCTTCTGAAGAGCTTGTAGCCATCCAGTGCAGCTCTCCAGCGATGTGAGTTGTCCCACCACATTTCTGTGATGGTGACTACATCATAACTCTGCTGTTGTACCATGGCCTCCAGCTCTTGTTTGTCACCCATGCTGTGTGCATTGGTATACATGCACCTCAGCTGGGCTACTGATTTCACCTCTAACTCAGGCTTACCACCCTTGGGCCTGCTTCCAGACAGCCCAGCTGCATCCCCTTCCCCCTTCAAACCTAGTTTAAAGCTCTTTCAATGAATTCTGCCAGTTCATGAGCTAAAATCCTTCTGCCCTTAACAGAGAGATGCAACCAATCCAGTTCCAGCAGCCCAGGTGCTGAAAAAGTTGCCACCTGATCAAAGAATCCAAAATTCTGCTGATGATGCCAACTCTGGAGCCATTTGTTAACAATGTGGGGTCTCCTATTCCTTTCATTGTTTTTCTCTTCCACCAAGGGGACTGAGCAGTACACTACCTGTGCTCCTGCCCTATCAACCACCTGAGCCAGTGCTCTTAAGTCTCTTTTAATTTCCCTGACACTCCTCTTTTCAATCTCATCACTGCCAGCCTGGAGTATCAGCAGTGGGTAATAATCAGAGGGCTGAATTAGCCCAGGGAGTGTCTCAGTAATATCCTGTACCCAGGCCCAAGAGAGGCAGCAGATCTCACTGTGGGATGGGTACAGTTGACATATGGGGCCCTCTGTTCTGCTCAGAAGGGAGTCACCCACTACAACTGCCTTTCTTCTCTTTTTGAGTTAGAGGTGGTGATCCATCTGACAGATATCGTATAATTGGTCATATGGTTTTCTCTTAGTTAGTCCTGAGAGGAGCAGGGATTGGGCTTGATGATCCTTACGGGTCCCTTCCAGCTTGAGATATTCAATGACTCTATGATTCAATGACTGGACCTGGTGTAAAGATGCAGACCAAGATTTTGCATAATGTTAGTCTTTTCCACAGAGCAGTTCATTCTGAGAAGTAGCAGGGAGTGAGTACTGATCACAGCTTATAAGTTGGGCACAGTTTGTGGTAAGGAAAATAAAGCCAGGATAAGAGTGAATAAAATGCAATTGAAAATAAAATACTTCTTGTACCTATAACAAAGACCTGGAAATACTTTTCACTTATAAGCATCCTACTTCGAGGTTAAACCTGACATCAATATACTATTTTAAGTCAAGAGATGGCTGCTTTTTTAAATTATAGGGCTGGGAAATATTTAGGAAAGCAGAATTATTTATATGATTTGGAAGGTGGCCAGAAACCAGGGGTTAGCATTGATACTGTGCAAAGAGTGCTGAGACAACTTTAATTGCCTCTAATGCTTAGTGTCTTGCTTTCACATTTCATTTGAAAGACAACACCTTCACCCTCCTGGTGTTTGATTGGATGCATTAGTTCATCGATGCTAACAGCTTTGTTTCCTTTACTTCCTTGACACTCCTATGCAGTCATCCATGTAGTCTAATCCTCTTTCATCTATGTGCTCTGATGGCAGTTTCAGCACAGAGAAATGGTTAGAGGTTATGTGACATTAGATTGTGGAACAATTTTCTGGGGAAGTGACTAGAAGCCTAATTACTACAGACACTTTAAATTGAACTGGACAAAATAACTAGAGAACATATTATGCATTAGCATAAACATGCACTGAATCACTGGGTAGAGTTTTCTGTACTTGATATCTTGCGGCAGGGCACTATCAACAACCACAGCAGTCTGACTGCAGTCTGATTCATTACCTAACTTCAGGCAATAGGTCAACATGACATTCCTAAATTCAGGAGTTTGGTGACTGCAAGCTCCTCTGTATCTCCCTCTGCAGACAGGGGGCTGCAACGGACATTTCAGAGATCATGTAGCGGGGATATTGGAATCACTTCTGAAAGCTTGTCTCTTCTCCTTTTATGGCATTAAAGAGAACATAGGATGACTAGCAGATACATTTTCTGCTTGAATGTAATGTGAGTAAACATTTCAGGCCATCAGCTGGACAGATTGCCTTCTGCAAAAGCCAGTGTCTTCACTGATTAGAGGCAGTTTAAAGAAAAAATGTAACATGTTTATATTATCCCCTTTGGTGGTCATGCTACCTTCCAGTTATTCCCAGAAGTGTGGAAAAAGAGAAACTTTCAAAATTATTCATGTGTGATGGTGGGCTTCTGTCAGGGCAACATATTAGTCTTCAGTGACTGTAAGAGAACAAAGAGAGAAGAACCTTTGTAAATACCCCTGCCGTCAATGGGTATTTACATTTTAGCTAAATGACATTATGTGAAAGTAGCACGCTCAAGGTATATGCCAAAAAAATTGTCAAAAATTCCATTAAGCACAAAGAACTATAAACAAACAAACAAAAAAGTGAATCAAGAAAGGCTATAACATGGTTAGAAATGGCATTTTAAAGATATGTACCACTTTATTTTCAACTTACCAAAGGTTTAATATCTGTGATGATAGAAGATGTGTCAGAAGAGTCCTAGAAAATGTTAAAATTGATTGCTAAATTATTGACAAAATTAACAGCACTACTATATCCAGCACCTGAGACAGAGCAGTTAGTGATAGGCATTTTTGTATCTCTTTCAGAATAGTCTGCACAGTGCTGATTCAGAGAAAATATCTTTTCTGAAGACAGAACCTTAGAAAGCCTCATATTTATGGTGATACAAAGGTGTTGTGGTTCCCCTACAGTTATGGGATGAAGTCATATTGGAGGAAGAAAAAAATATTTTTGCCATAAAATCTGCCATTTTCATAACAGAAATAAACTTTTATATGTCTTTATTTTTTATTTCTCTAACTCGTTTTGCTTATGTGTTGCTGCTGTGTTATTTTACAGTATCACAGACATGTAAGATACTTAATAAGCCAGTTTCACACAGTCCTAGCCTGAAAGCTCTTGCAATCTGTTAATAGATGTCATTGATGATACAAGGCAATAGGGATATGGAATGGCTTCTTTTTGTTAATTATCCAGATTCCAGGGAGTAGAATAGGGAGGAAAACCTTCACAGCTTCTTTGTTCTCTCCGGTGAGGTGGAAGTGTTAAAGTAGAATTTCCATCCACTTGTTTCAGAGTCTGTCTTTTGAGAGATTCAGGGGTTCATCCAGCACCCTTCTGAGAAGTGCATACACAAAGATCTTCCACCCATGTTCATCCCTTTGTGAGGGCAGGTCCCAGCTCCAATTGAAAATGGAGAAAGATGTATCAGTCTAGACTGTGCAACACAAAGGAGAAATAAATTCTTATTTGGGAGAGGAAAAAAATAAAAGTGTTTCAGATAAAGAATAGAACTGATTTGGAGTTTGATTTTTTTTTAAGAAGGAAAGATCTCTAAATTGTCAGGTTTTTTTCATTTGTACTGGAATGTTTTGGTGCACTAACTTGCAGCAGCATTACAATAACAACATCCAATGGAAATAATCACCTGTTTTCTCTCCAATTATCTAATAGTATTATGTAACAGTCTATAAAATTGGAACAATCAGTTCTCCTGAACTTAAAAATAATGATTTTTTTTTTTTTTAATTGTACTTTTAAAGCTTAATGTCCGGGATATATGTAATACAGATTAAAATAATTCAAGAAAATGCTTTCTTTGGTAGGATAGATGTCTTCTGCACAAAGCAGCAAGCATATTTTACATTTCAGGCTTCAGCTTTGCATGCATTACTGAATTTTTAATTTTAAGCATAAAGGATTGAGGGCTTGCTAAGAATATTGACAAATTCTGAGCAGCTTTTTAAAAGTGAGTAGCTATCCTAGACGCAGTATTGACACTCTTGCTTTAACAGCCTTAAGTCAGAATTTTGATGTAAGTTTTGAAAGTCAAATCATTATATATAAATATAAAGCCAAGGGAAATACCAGCCTTGGAACATGGAAAAGAAGGCTGCAGTGCTGAGTGTAAGTCTCAGCATCCCCCTGCCCAAAATCTAAATGAACCAGATTTTGTATCATCTGGTCATGTACACTGACACGTCCCCCTTCTGGCTTACCCTGTGTTTATGTGGGGCAATACCTACTGGGATCCCTCTAGAAGAGCCTGCTGCCTGTCTGAAGAGCATCAGCAATTTGTTCCCAGCTAAAGTTTAATCTTCCTTCAGAAGCAAAATCATGCTATCCACAAAGTGCCTGGAACCCACTTTTATTGTGATCTGATTTTGTGAGACTGGATCAGGAACATATCATGCTTTAGCTAATAATATCAAGGTTTTCTCTGTGCATTTCATCTCAGAGAAGTTCAGAAACTCCCACAGATGTCTACCTCTTTGAATGTGTATTTTTGTATAGATTCTATCTGAATTTTTATTTGCAACTACACGCAGCCTGCTTAGTAACTTCAATGTGAATGTTAGAAGCTCCTTGTTGAAGTGGTGGGCAGCAGGCAGATAAACTGCCTCACAGTCTTGGGGCAGAAGGACACTTGGGTTAAAAAAAGCTTGATAGGTCTTCACTGCTAGAAAACACTGCTGGGCTTTTAGTACCAGATTTCCTGAAGAGCAATTCTTGGATTCTTTATGCTAATGAACTCGGTTTTGCAATTTTGCATTTGTCACATGTCAAAAGTGAAAGTCTTGGTCTGTATGAATATTTTAAGTACTTGACCTCTGTTCATTTAAATTCACATCACACTTTAGTTTCTGTAATTTCACCATCCTACACTACAAAGTGCTGAGTTAGTGTTGTCTTCCTTTACCAGTGATATGAATGGCATTATCTGCATTTGTTGGTGTTAAGCCCTAGACTTACTCGATGAGTTTCTTAAAGGGGCTTAGGATTTTTATATCCTGAGGCAGGGGCACAGGAGAAACACAACATTCTTAGGAGGTTGCACAGAAAACTTATACTGTCAAACTTTAGAAAATAAGGGTACTTGGCACATCTTAAAGCAAATATTCAATCGAAATAAAGCATTCCACATGGCATTGACTCAGAAACCTCTAACCCATCCAGCTTTATGTTACCCATATTTAGAGAAGAGGAAATTAGGAGAACAGAGAGCAGGGTAGGAGTGACAGAGAAAGATTAATAATCACTGCTTGAATTCCAGCACAATTATAGCCATTGCAAAATACAAATGCTGGGCCTTGACCATGTGTGTCTCTGTGAAGCTGTTTTCATCTGCTTAAGTCTCCTGGGGTGATGCCCTCCAGGTGAGGCCTCTGGTGTGCCAGTGGCTGACAGTCATTCTGGGCTGGACAAGAGGCTCCAGGAGATGCCATTCGGAACTGTGCATGCCCCTCTTTTAAAAGTTTAGAACCCTTTTGGTTAATGTAGCTGGAAACAAAATATATATGCTGAGTATGATGTTGCATTCAGTTCTGTAGGTGCATAGCATGAGATTTTATTTTCTGGTAATTGTATGATGTTTTTCATAATTATTCTATAATTGTATAAGTATTTACATAACTATATATCTCTATATATCTTACATATATATTATATATAGTATATATAGCATATATTATATATATATATATACATATATATACATAGATATTTATATCTTGTTTATGTATAAATATATAGTAAATAGAAAATCCCTTTATATTTATATTATTATGTGGCATTGTAGTGAATAAATTAGAAGCTGAAAGGCCAAAACACAAAATTCTTCCCCAACATTTAGAGCTTCTGCTCTAATATTACTTTCTTGATCAAGGATGACTTTGCTAGTAAAAAAGCCTCACTGTTGTACAAAAAGTTACCTAGCAATTGTAATTGTCCTAAGCTGATAATTATACTCATGAGAGTAGTTTCCAGGACAAGCCAGAGGACTCAAGTCAGGTTTAAACCAGTGTAAGAGCCCATCCATCTATTACAATGGCTAAACTAATTTATTATGAATTAAGTGGTGCCAGTTCTTTGTGTAGGAAATTCTAAAATGACATTGTGTTCAGCGTGCAAATAAAGATTATGGAAAGGTTTCTGTACCTGAAATTGTTTTTGCCTCTCTTTCAGATGTTGATGACTATATCTGGAACATGAGCATGAGTCTAGGTCCTATTATAGAATTTATAAAATAGCCTACCCAGACAGAGAGACATGATTCCTGTCTTGATATTCTTATAATTTAGGATTTGCATGCTTTAACCTCTTAGTCAAATTAAGAATGCTATTGAAGCTAATGAACCTGTTTCCTTGAATTTGAATTTATCGGATCAGTACTCTTTTGGATAGCTAGATATAATTTTTTAAAAAGTAATGGGATCAGTGCAGTGACAAGCTTCCCGTAAGAAAGAAATTTGAAGAAAATATTCAGATTCATGTAAAACTAATTTGAAATTATTTGTATAAATGGTTTCCCTTTTTTCTAAGTTTTTATATAACAATTGCTTTAAATGGAGTACTTTTCGCTGTAGTCTACTAATTATCTACTGCAGGCTTTTATTTGGTAGAAAATTTTATATGAGAAAGACTAACTATTTCTTAGTTTGCATTGGATTTTTTCTATACTCTGTTGTTTGTTTGGTTTTTTTTAATGTTATTGCAGACTGTTAACATAAACTGTTGGTTTTTTAAATTTTTTTAAATTTATTTTGAATTGAGTTTACCTATTTAAAAAATGAAAAATAATGTTCCTTTGATCTTTGAATTCATATCATATAATGAGATTTAGAAGTGTGACATCCTGTTAGAGTGCCCCTGCTAGCTTCAATATTCAAATCAATTTTGGAATATTCTTCAAAATTATGGAACTTAACTTAAATTTTAATTTGCACAATATTCAAGATTCAGATTTTCAATTCCTAAGAATACTGTGCCTATGTATAGTATTTTTCATGTATAATATGTTGCTTTTTATTTTTACTTTCCCATAACATAAAATGTCAAGATTTTCTGTACTGAAAAACAGTAAGATAATATATTTTAATGTAAATGAAAAATTACAGAAAAGTTGTGTATGATAATACGATATGCACATGCAATTATGAAAATTCATCAGAGTATATATATACCCACAGGATAAGCATAAAGAAAAAGAAAGAGATAAAGATTGAAATTAAAGAAGTATAAATTTCTTGTGACGTCTGTGAAAGAGAGGTTTAAGAAAATTATGAGAATATTAGTAAGTATGCTCAAATATATTAAAAAATTGGATTATTAGCAGAATTTTTTAGAATTTGAATTAAGATGTTTATTTTTTTCTTTCCTATATTGTACCTTTATGTTGTAAAGCTGAATCCACTTGAATGTTTTTCAAAAGATTTTGCCAATTGAAAAAAATAATTATTCATGAGAATTGAAATGGGGTAAACACTCTTTTCCTTCTCCTTACCCACACCCTCTCTTTTCCATATCCTTTGCATGCCCTGATTTGAACAGAAAAATCTTCCACTGAGTACTAGAGTATGTTTTCTACAAAGTTATTTGTGTCCCAGATTTGTTGACTCTAAATACTGTGTGATATCAGCTAGAAAATCAGCTATGGTCTTGGTGTTCAGCAATCTGCAGCCTTGATAGCCATCTGTGTCCATAATGCTTTCATTAATAGGATGTGCTATCATCATGCCAGAATTTCATTATGCTGCAGAGGCACAGCCGCTGAGTAAGGAGAGATAACCAGTAGCTCATAGGAGCTGCATTAAGAACAGTCATGGACATTTCGAAAAATATAAGGCATAACTACCACTGAAGGAATTTCCTGTGAGATTATCAGTAGCTGCTGAAAGCAAATTTTTGTGGGTTTTAAAATATATTATATAAGGATTCTTTATCTACCAAAGTATTTAATCATTAATCTCAGTAGAGCAGTACTGATACCAGTTCCAGGTATAGATTTCATAGTTGCCATTTTCTGGTAGACATTGAGTAGTGGAGTTGCAGATGTAATCACAAATAAAGGTCTTTTCTGAAAATAGACTGTTGCTGCTGGATTCATCAACATAGAAAGAAAATAACACTTTCCATACACTCACTAAAAAAAAAAAACAACCAAAAACAGTCTCTGAGATTGTCCAGTAACCTATTTACATTGGTTTTTGTAAAGACATTTTAGGAAGAATAATGATGTGTTCATTACTTAGTTTGCCATTGTTATATTCTTTCATCACCAAAAGTATATCTCATCTTCTATAGCAAAGTGAGACTAGGCTCATGTCAAAGACTTTCACTTCTTAGGGTAGTCAGAATAAGTAAGATTAGAAAAATAATTGATGTGTCTGTAAGAAATTATTTTCAAGGTTCTTATTATTGTTTCTCATGGGTACTGTGGTAGTGTAAAGGGGCAATCACAGTCTTTTATTATGCTGCATGCTGTAGAAACTCAAAATAATAGTTAATTATTAAATAGTTAATAATAATTAATCCTGAAAAATTAAATAGAAATAAGTAATGGGGGAAAGGGACAAAACTTACTAGAGAAAATAAGAGACCAAATAATCTTTTTCCATGTTTGTTCCATTTTATTAATTTCTATAGAATGTAGAGGAATTAAGTTGTGCCAAGAGCTGATAGAGCCAGATGAATACAATTTATAATCGAAAGAGTTTCTGAAGGGAAAAGGTGTGAAAGGGATACAGCCACAGAAATAACCCTGAGAAGTGTCGACATGCAGAGAAGCATGCGGAAGAGAAGGAAGAGTGAAGGGCCAGAAAAAGTCAACACAGAGTAGAGGAAGTCCTATCAGCATTTTAACAACATTTTTAAACTTCCAAAAATATTTTCTTTTGCTGTTTATATAGGTACTTATGTTATTTTTAGGATATTATCCTAGACTGTGTTTTTTTCATGTTTACTTTTGGGATTTTGCTTTGGTTTTGTTGGGTTTTGGTTGGTTGGTTGGTTGGTTGGTTGGTTGGTTGGTTGGTGGTTTTTTTCTTTTTGTTTTGTTATTTTAGAAGTCTTGTTGGATGCTGGACTACTGGACTTATAAAAAGAAACAGGAGTGTAGAAGAAAGAAATAAGACACAGAGAGACATAGAGGATGAGGAGAGGGTGGAGTCAAGGACAAGAAACTAAACACTGTGGCCTAGTTAAGTAAAATTAGAGGTTGGCTAATGAGGTGAATCAAAAGGCAATACAGAGGAACTGAATAATTGCAGTGGTAATAGCATGCCTTTCCAAGTGAGTAAAAGCTGTAATTAGCTCTGAATTTAGCTGAAATAAAAAGAACAGATATAGATTCACCTGAAGATAGAAACAGAAGCCCATTTTGTTCTCATATTTTTGAGTGATATTAGAACCTGAACCAGGAACATGAAACTGGAGAAGTTAATATTGCTATGTATCTTCAAATATATCCTTAATTTTGCTTTCTGCTGAGCTGCTTTTTAATTTTTTAGTATAAGAGAAATAGTGCTTGTTTTTACCAATAATGCATGCTTTAATCAGATAGAATAATTAAACTCCTAGAGGAAGACATTAGTGAAGAAGTTGAGTGGGTCATGTTGCTCAATTCCTCATTCTTCAGCACTTTTCTCACAAATCCATTAACAGATATTCATCAGTTATTCATCCTCTTACAAAAAGGAAATACCAACCATCACCTAAAACACAAGATAAATATGCCTGTCATCCAGAGTTACTTGACATCCAAATTGGTGTAGGACTTTTAATTGCATTTCTTTTCTTCTTGTGTTCAATGATAAAGTATCTTCAACATTTTGATGAGCAAACCTTTTCTACTGCAAGTAAGTGTTGTGCAAAGGTTTCTTCAGCTACTTTTCTCTCCCATTTATCTTGGGTAAACTTTTCAGCCCAGGGTGCCCTTCTTCTTTTGTTGTAAAGTAGTTAATCATATTTCTAAAAATAATGTAAATTAAAATATGAATAAATCTCATTGCTTATGTAGTAGGACAAGGACAATATAGATAATGTTTTCGTGGACATTCATCTTGACCTGCCTTATCCTCACTGTATGCTTTATACATATATGTATGATTTTTCGGTTTAAAAGATATGGATATGTCCTGAGCTTCATGAGACAGGGTGAGTGGATGGAGTGTTTAGAGTGGAGAAGACTGAAGTATGCTCAGTGTTAGGATGCGTAAAACAGAAGATGTGATACTAAATATCTCATATGGAGATATAGGTTATTTAATACAAAACTATTTGCAGTTTTGCCATAATGAGAGAGGAGTGACATCTCACATCTGCTTCAGAGTGTTTGCTTGCTGATAACTTCAGAATAATTAATCAAATGCTAAAATCCATTATTCTTCCTTCTGCCCTGTCATAATACTGACTAATGGTCTTGTCAGGAGTTTACAACTAAGTTCACAGAAGTCTTATTGGTGAGGATTGAAGTGTGTCCAGTAATGGTAATATTACATTAGTTAGAAGACAAAGTTAGGTGGTGAAAGCTCTCCATAGTCCATTATCCTGTTGTGCTGGAGAGAGGGAAGCTAATGAGGGCAGCAAGAGTTTGGCAGTACTCTCTTAACACTAGTACTTTCAAACAACTTACTGCAAGGTCTTCAGCCATTTGGTTGTCTCTTCAAAGTCTTCACAGTTTGTTGTATCAGTAAATTTTGTATTAAGTCCTTTGTTCTTTTATTGTCTCTTGTTGAAGCAATGGCTCACTTTTCCTGTGGTGCTCATAATTGTGTATGTGTACTTATATACATGTCCTCATGAGCTGTTCCAGTAATAAGACCTTATTTGTTCTTTTCTCTGAACACTTTTCTTTCAACTGCATCTTTTCAGTTTTAAAACTGCTAAGGTAGATACTGGGGCTTATGTAGCTTTGCAATGGTGTGCTTTTATTTTTCCTGTTTTGTTCTCTGTTCTTTTCTTAGTAATGTGTATCATTCTGCTTCCAATTCTGACAGTTACTGAGCCCTGGCTTGATGTTTACTTTGAAACATTTCTGACTTGATTTCCAGATCTCTCTCTGAGATTATAATAGCTAAATTAAAGTACATTCCTGTATATCTATAGCTAGAGCTATTTTTTTTTCCATGTGCATTCCTTTGTTTTTAGTGACATTGGATTTCACCTGCCAGTTAATCATCTGATTTCACAGCAGCATAAGATCTCTTTGCAGCTTTCACAATTTTCTTTCTGCCACTCAGAATAATGTATTGACATCAGCACATGCACTTCACAGTTCCAGCTCAGAAAAAGCTGCAGCATCACAGTTTCCTGGCTTTGGACATTCTGATTTCTGTTCATCTGTATTTTGTGGTGTTTATCATCAAACTTAACACCAAACAAGTTTTACAGTTTTGCAGTTTTTCTGAGTAAAACTATTAAACTTCAGGTTGTCCTTGGTCTTTTTTAATTTACTCTTTCTGATCTCCATGCCCCTTTGTAGGAATGCAAAATGCAAAGAGAACTTGCTTATGATAAGTTAATTCATGTAAAATAAAGAAATGCCTTTTATACCTAGTATTAGTTCATGCAAATTCACACAAAAAATGTGTACTGCCTGTTTACAAGAATCCTTTACCCTTAATAAAATACTATACCTGGAAATTTGTTAGTTACAACATGAGTCTTAGTTCAAACTCTCCGGAGTCAAGATTGTTGCTTTTCTCTGAAGTCAAAATACACTAAAACAGTAGGATGTTTTACCATCAGCAAAGTTATAAATAATCTCACAATCTATTATATGCCTTTGTAAAATAAGTGACTGTAAATCTGAGCTTCTAGCCAAAATGACTTATGACCTCATATCTCTAATATGGCATGTTGTCATGTTTTATACAAACTGAAGAGGATAGTCATTTTGTCAGCTTATTTACTTTGGGTTTTGTGTGTGGCATGTTAAAAAAACTCCATGACAATCATCTGTACAGAAAATAAGCCAAGTTTTTTTGATTAGTCAAACATTAAAATAAATTCTAGGAAAAGAGACAGAAAAAAGTTCCATTTGGGAATTCATATTCTTAAAACATTGTCCTTTCTTGCCACTGTAAAACTTTTTTTGATTTATTGTTTATTATGTTTTGCTTTTTTTTTTTTTTAGACTGGATTATACATTTTTGGTATCTGTAGAAGAATATTATTTTAATTCTGTTAGAGCAAAATGCAAGTTTTATAGATGTATAGGGGTTTTATCCTTCATTCTTACTGGATTTTTGTACACCTATTCCAGATGTTAAGGTGCTAAGTGCTTTTATGTTCATTACTGAATTAGTGCTAGAACAAGTTGGTTTAGTTTTGTTTGAAGCTTTTTAAGAGAATATAAAACCTATTACCTTTGCAGTATCTTCATTCACTGCTGCTGATTAGCAAAGATTAATAGTATTTTAAATTGTAATTTAATTAGATCTATCAAATAATTCAAACAGGAAATTAGTTCATTATGTATGCAGTTAATGGAATTGAATGTCAAGCTCATTATATAGTATTAAAATTTTGCCACATTTAGGTTAGGTTTAAGAAGAAATACTTGAAATAGTTGGGAGTCACAGCACATATAATGTCTCTGCCTTTGGGCATAGCCTAAGGCTCTGAACATTTTTAGCAAATGGAACTCTATTAGAATCCATTTTCATAAATAAAAACAGAATTTAAGTTATTCTTCCCAGGCATTAGCTATCTGGGACTATTCAGGAATATATTTATATTAGTGTTAATTTCCTTAGCATGCTAATTTTAATTTATTTCACATTTGTATGCTCAAGCACAAACTCCTCCAGGACCATCCCTCTGTCAATCAGCACATGCAAATACTTTCTTTTGGTTCCATTTAAGCTATGCTTGAGAGAAATTCAGAGAAGCAGATCTATGAAGTATTTCCAAGGGATTTCATTTCTCAACAGTTAGCTTTAGATTTGCTATCCATATTAACAAAGTAACATAATCACATATCCCTATAAGCTTATCTTAATTTTACATATGAAGTAAGAAAATATGAGTCTCTTAAGGCATCATTAGAATAGATTACCTTTCAGGGCAGATAATAAATATTAGTCTCATGAATTCTCTTCCAACTATTGTATCCTGGTAGATATCCCTTCACAATCCCAATTTTCCAGCAGTGAGGAGGATTTATATGGGATACAGTCCAGATTTTGGATTTCAAGCTATTTTGTCCTTGGTAGATATATTTCTTTTGTCTTTTTTTGTTGTTTGATTTGTTTTGTTTTTGTTTGGTTGGTTTTTTTAGTGACTAGTGGTATTTCTAGGTTTTTAGAAGAGAATGAACAGATGATGATTGTTGGTTGAGGAAGGTATAAGAAAACCAGTAGAGAAAGTAATTTTACAAAGGGTAGTAGTTAAATTATGGTGTTCAAAAAGCATGTATTATGTCACATATATGCACCAGGCTTGTTCTTTTTAGAGTGTTTGTGTTAGCATTTCTCAGATGTACATGAGCTAAGGGAGTAAGCAAATAAGAAATGGACTGATGATATTTTAGAACCAAAAGCACAATAAGGTGAACACTAGAATTTTGTTTCTGTGAACTGCCAAGTATATGGATTTAGAGGCCTGATTGAAAGTAGTGAAGTTATTTTTCAAGATTTCCTTCAGCATTTCATAGTGCAATAGTTTTTTAATACTTCTTGTTTTGCAAGTGGAATTTATGTAAATTTTCCAAAGACCATCTTTTCTACATACAAGTCACCTGTGCAGTTAGTCTTCTTCAGGAGTTGGTGACATACCTGTTTCTCTGGCTTCTGTTCCAACCTTGTGTCCAAGACAAGACTCATGTTCTGCACAGTCTCCTGTGAGTGTTCAGATAATCCAGTCATCCACAGAGTGCACTCCTATGTGTGTGCTGTTGAAGGTCAGTCAGAACTATCTTGTAATTTTCTACATTATGAAAAAACCACTGCGGTTTCTTCTGTGCTGTGATATATTATGTTTTCATGACACATTCTTGTCTGCTCTTTGGTAAAATCTCACCTGAAGATTGACAGGCAGCACTTCAGGCAGTGATATAGCAGAGTTTCCTCCCAATTATTTCTTTATTTCGCACACAATTTATGTCCTGGAAAATGTCCTCAAACGAAATGATTATTTTTATGTTTTGTAGCAAAGCAGGGGGAAGCTTTATTTAAAATATACTTTTAGTTCAGAGAGAAAAAACAAAGTCCTGTCTTCACGTTATCTTTAGAAATTCATAATTTTATTAATTTATTTTTATTTTTTATTAGATTTAAAAGATTTCACTAGTTTAATTTCCATCAAAGATCCTGTAACTTTTTCAGGATCAGAAGACTGGATTACAAATGTCTTCATCAGTAGAAGTCCAGTTCTGCCAGAAGCTTTGTTACAGGACACCTTTGTCTGAGGAAGTTCATGCCAATTTTTCGTAAAATGAAAACATTGTTTTCTGCAAAGTTTCTGTCAGTTCTGTCACTTGAAGAAGACTTACAGCTAGAATGCTGGCTTGGAAATATTAGTCTGTTTCTATAAGATAATAAACTTTGATCTTTGAAAATAATGAATGACGAAATTACTGTGCTGTATCTCCCTGAGAATATGATAAACTTTCCTTATAGACTGTAACCTTATCATCAAAAATTTCAAAGCCATGACAGGTCCTACACTCCAGGAAAGCTTTCTTTTTAGGGATGTATGTAATTAAGAGATCCCTATTTGCACAAATCCCATTTCCTGTGCAGTAGGATACCTTTTAAAAACCCTTTCTTAAACCTGTGGAAAATAATTCATAGGTAGGATTAATGAGGACTTGTTTTCTGGTCACCATTTTTTTTTTTTTAAGTAATTCCTGAAAGTTTTTGAGCTATGGTTCAAATATCAGACTGATGACTGTTGACCATATTCTACAAAATAACTTATTTCTGTGTTATGAAAAACTAGGTTAAAAAAGGCTATTATAAATTCTAAATAATGCAAAAACACAACATTTAAAGATTTGAGGCTTCTGTAAGTTTTTCTCAGTTTGTAGGACTTTCCTGATTGAAGAGGCACCTGTAATGTTTTTTTTCTTTATGAAGATGAATGGTGTATTCTTTGAAGAATGGTGAGATCTGTATATGGCTGTCAGCTGCAGGAATGTTATCATTTTCCCTTGAATCCCAACACAGGTAACTGTCTCAGATTGTGATTTGCCAATGATATGGATTACTACAATACCACTACCATGTTAGATTGTTTGCAACATCATACCAATCTCTCAATGAATTATGAGGATGAATCAGTCAAAATGAACCAGAGCTCTTAGTGCATAAAATAATACTAGCTTAATTATAAAAGCTACAATCACTTTAATGTTTTTCATATTTTATCTTTCTTTTACAATTTTAACATTTGGGATTTCTTCTGTAACAAATTAATTATTGTTTGCTCCACAGTACATACCAAATTGTAACAAAGAACTAAGCTTAACACCCTACTAGAGCGCAACCACATACAATATTTGTTTCTGTGGGTACAGTACCTATTTGCCAACTTTGTGCTCGAGTCCTTCACATACAAATTATATCTGTATGCATGCAGCACTTAGAGCCTTTATTCATGCTGCTACATTATGCTTTAGAATTCAAGATTTTAGGATTTGACTGTTTATAGGACATGAGAGTACAGAACATAATTCCTTTTGATTAGTTACTTTCAGCATTTGAGATGACAGCAGCTGAGATAAATGAGGGTTTCTTGTAGCTGACATCATTCTGCTGGGGTTACCAGTACTGGTATTACAAGGCTGGAAACAAAATATTTGACAACAGCAGATACCTCACTTCCGGAGCAGGAGGTGGAATGAATAGCAACTCAAAACACTTGGCAGGAGTCATATATTCCATTTTCATTTCTCCAAAGAGTTATTTAAACAGGAGTGAAGGAATATAAACTATGTCTAGCAAATCTCAGTGCCAGCGTAGAAGAACAAGAACACCTACTTGCATTTAGTAATGTAATGAACACTGGTGTTCAACACTGCCATAGCTTGTGCTCTTCCTGCACAATTTGGGTTTGTTACCCAAAAAATAGTAGGTGTGTTTCATGTCCTGCTGTAATGTTTCAGCTCCTTAATTTCTAAATGGTGTATCAACACTTAGTGTATGGTAGAAAACAGGAGGCAACAGGGGCAAGGATTTTTTGTCGTCACAGCTAGTCATGAATGATTAAAAATATCTCAGATTGTAATACTATATTTTGTTAGGTGGTGTAGGGAGGATTGTGTTAGTCAGTTGAGTCATTGGGTAGATGGAAATGTCATTTAAACTTCACTGATTTTCAGAAATGTTTCTTGGGTTAAGAAGAAATCAAAGGAGTTTGGGGAAAGGGGCAAGTTGCAGTCAAGCTCCCTTGTACAACACACTGCTGCCCCTCCTGGCACTGTCCAGACTATCACATAACTCACCTCTCGTCCTGTTTGAGTACATTAGAGTGCACCCTGCTGCTTCTTCTGCTGCAGACCATAATACCAACAAAGGCAGCAAGGCAGCTGAAACCATTCAACCAAACCCATCTCATCCAACCTTTGCCAGAGGTGCCCTATAAACAGAATAGAATTGGGTAGAATAGAAGAATGACAAAATCTTATTTGAACAATTTATTTCTGAAGTCTACAGCAATGCTATTATTTTCACACACTACTGATGGCATTAACTACAAGGGATGAATGTAAAAATTGCTGCGCTTCTAAATGAGAGTAGGATTACTGTAGATTGCATGAGAAAACAGCAATTTGATTGGATTTTTACACTGCTATCTTTACTCATTTCAATATTGATTCTATTTAGTGCAATGCTTATGCTTAACATCTGTATTTTGTGATTGGAAACTAAATTATCTGAACAATTTTCTAACATAATATGTTACTGATAATATAATAGCTATTCAGAGGTGTCATCTGATACAAAACTCAGTTAAAGTGGAAATTACCGTTATAAGAATAAAAAAATATTTCCTTCCATGTCCAATATGCTGTAAGTGTAAGGTAATTTTCATTCATTGTGCTTATGAAAAAACAAATGAGCTTTTTTTTATATATGTTAAGCTAGAAGAAAATATTTATTATTCATGGTTTTTGGAGTTTTTTCACATATTGTCCAGTGAAGCAACTACATATTCCATAACACCACTGGTTTCTTAACCAGATTGCTACAGACAAGTTTCAGAGAGACAGGTTTTATTACTATAATTTATCTTGAATTTCATACTTTCAAAAAGGAATGAAATAGCCCCTTTGCATAATTGTATTAATATGTTCTCCATGGAATCACATTTCATGATGCGAACAGAAATTCAGTATTGGATTAAATAATTGTAATATCCTCCTAGCTTGGTGGTAAGCTCAGACTGAGGTGTAAGTATGTATTTAAGTATTGTTAGCTTCAGCAAATCAGGCTGAACCAGGCTAAACCTTAATCAGTTTTTTTGTTTTATGACTTTCTGTATGTGAAAACAGTATTTCCTGAACAGCCTAATAATTTAGGATCAGCTTAATTAATTTCTAAGAAGCTAGGAAAAAAATGGACAAGAAAAGGTAAAAAGTTCACATAATAAATCCCCTTGCTAAGGAAAGTCTCAGAAATCACTTCCTATTAAAAGTTTTTCTGTGGTATCTGCAAAGTGAAAATAGCTAGTATAGAAACATTTTACATATGATCGTCTAAATTTCTCTGCCAGAGAAGGGCTGTAGCACACCAAGAATCACTACAGAGCTCTAGGATTGAAGGATCTGAGGCCATAGATATTCTCTCTTCAGCACTGCTGGTACAAAAGGAAAGTTTAGGTGGAAGCAGATGAAGCTTGCTGTATAACACCTAGTTCAACAGCTTGTGCCAACAGAAGGGATTTGGCTTTTATGGCCATGAGATTCACTCTGAGCCCTGAGGATGCCAGGGTTGAGAGACAGGATCCACCTGAGAAAGTGGGGCAAGAACATCCCTGTCAACAATAAATATCCTTGTCAACATCCTTGTCAACAGCCTGGCCAACACGGTAACAAGATTCTTCTAAACCAGGAATTTGGGCGATAAGTGAGGAAGTAGAAATCAAGAGTAGAAAGCAAATGCTTCTGAGTTTAGAGAAGAAGAGGGACCTCAGAAATGACAAAAAAATAGCAAATGGATATCTGCCTCAGGTATCTATAAAGACATGGAATCTAATAAATAGGCAGTAGGAACCAGAGCACCCTGTGAGGTCATGAAATGCAGATATCTGTGAGCAGTCTTGTTAAATTAATTATCTGGAGGAGCCAATGGTCAAGTCCGCAGATGCCACCAAATTGAGAGGATCAGTGGTAGAATCATAGAACCATTTAGGTTGGAAAAGACATCTAAGATCATCAAGTCCAACCATTAACTTAACACTGCCAAATTCAACACTAAACCACTTCCTTAACTGTCACTTCTACATGTGTTTTAAATACCTCAGGGATGGTGACTCCACCACTTCCCTGGACAGCCTCTTTCAAATCTTGGCAACCCTTTCACCTTTTGGGAAAGAAATTTTACCTGATATCCAATCTAAACATACCCTGGCACAACTTGAGGACATTTTCTTTTATCCTATTGCTTTTTACCTAAATAAAAAGACTCGTCCACACCAGTTTGAACACAGTTAAAAACTAAAGTTGCATTAAAAATTTTAAGTGACATTCTGAATAAGAATCTTTCTGTCCTATATCGTTTTATCATATCAGGAATGGGAGAGTAAAAGTCTGGGGTAATCCATTTAGAGCATTTTAATATATTTTCTTTCTTTTTCTGTTAAAACATATTAAAGTATTTGTAATGCAGAAGTATGAAAACAGATTTTAAAGCTCTGATTATTGCATTGTTAAGTGACAAATCTGTTTTTGCTTTTAAATTTGAACCCTGAAGTTTAGAAAATGAAAGGAATAATATTAATATTTTTGTTTTGAAAGCATATAAGCAACACATTTTTCAGGTTTTGTGATTATTATATTTTATTTCCCCATTAAATAGCCTATAGATCTGAGGAAAATGCCCTATGCGCACATATAAATAAGACATTAAATTTCACAGACATTGAGTCACATAAGAATATATCTTATGTAGTAGTAAGTTATTTTAAAGTTATTGGAAAAAGTAACAAGTAAAATAAATAAGATATTTAGAAATAGAAATGTTATTTCTCATCTTACTTTTCATCGACATGCAATTCCGTATTTGAAATTTTTGTGGTTTAACTGAGTGAAACTCGCCACAACTTCAGTGGATTAGAGCTATAGACATCTTTGAAATTATTTGTTAGTAATGAGATTATACTAGTCACCCCAGAGCTCTGATGGGAGCACTTCAGAGATGAAAACATTGGTGATGCTGACATTATACGAACATTCTCTTCTACAGAAAATGCCATACTGAATGTAGTCATGTGTAAAAGGTTACAGAGGCCTGACACAAAAAAATGTGCCATTTGTTAAAACAAATTGCCATAGAATTAAAAAAAAAATAATTACTGAGAATCAGATTGTTACCCAAGAAACATCCTTGTTATATCCTGCAAAAAGGTTTTAGGAAAGCAAGCAATGCTTAGTATGAAACCATTATAACCATTACATTATAGGAATTAGGTAGGGTAACAGATCCAAAAATAGTGAATTACAAAAGTTGTTCTGTTTTCTGTAACTCTTTTCACTACAGTTTACCTCCTGAGTTTTAACAAAACGTTCCTCAGAAAACTTTCGTTCTTTCCAGTTCTTTAACATCTTCATCAGCACAATTATACCATAGGAAATGACTGGTCACTTGTAGCCATATAGTGCATTTCTCACAAGGTGAGAAGCTTATTTAAATGCAGCGGTAAAACCATATTTTCCTCTCTTCTTAACCTCACATTTTGAGTCCAATTTCAGGACATATGAAAAATGAGTCTGTTTGTCTCTTTTGTGGACAGTACTCTACATCATAAAACATCATGAATTATTCAGATAAACTGGCAGGCTTTTGGCAAGACATTCTAAATCCCAGCCAGCAGACAAGCTGATTTACTTCATGGTGCATTCTGCACACCTGTAGAATTATGATATTTAGTGTACTGAAAAAGCTTATCCTTTCTTATATGCAGAGTAAAATATGGATAAATAAAATATTCTGTGTCCAATATTTATAGGTTTTTTTAACCTTCATTAAAATTAAATTCCTGTAAGTTCCTGGCTGATTTCTTCTTACTTAATATTTAAGATCATAAAGCAACAAATTTTATTTGAAACCTGTGTGAGATTTCCTGTTTTATTTATTGTTTTAAATCAATTAATTCTACAGATTATCAACTGAAAGAACATAAACATTTTAAGCATACCTCAGAAGAGAGGGTTTTCTTAGTAAAGCATTAACCATCTTGTTTGTTTCCCATCTTCAATTTGTCTTCACTCTGTCTTGCCAAAAGACACTGCCTTCATCTGTCTTTATAAGATATCTAGTTGTAAGAGGTTTTGATTAAATCACCACTCTATATGCCACAGTTAAGAAGGGATGAAAGAAAACACTGAAAGTCCATAAAAGCATTATAACAATCATTCGGACCAAAGAACGTGTTTCTGTGTAAATCCCAAACAGCTTTTATCTTTTATGATGTCATATTCAAATCTTAGAATAGTATATATAATTGAAGAAATATTTATAATATTTCTATTTCTGTAGTCTATTCCAAAGCTTAGAGGTAAGATAGAATAAAGAAATTAAAATAAATCAAAGCAAAGTCAGATGGTTGAGGCAGATTTTACACAAGACAGACCTATCCTCATAAAGTAGAATTGTCAGAGCAGATGTACACTGAACAATCTAGAGTTCTTGGATGACATTTTCTAAGTGTCTAAAAGCATTTCTATCACTATTATTGTTAAGTACTGCATTTAATAATATACTAATTATTTTTCCAGCTACCTTGCAGAGAACTTGCTACCAAGATGATTAGATATATGTATGCATTATGACTTTTTTGCTTTTGTTTTCTTTTCCCTGTCAGATGTTATCCGTAATTGAAAAACTGTTAAATACTTATAGACTCCAAATTTATTATATCTCTTTAGAGAACCTCCAGGTTGCATGGGTTTAATTCAACAAACAGAATGCAATTAACAAGGTGGCTTATAATTAAAATAAACCATGCAATATTATGCAGGGAATATAAAAAAGTAGAGGAGCTGATATGATATTTGTTCACTGGATGACAAGCCACTGCTGCCACCATTCTCCATAGGGCTGGCCTTAAAAGACTGGGGAGATCAGAGAGTCCAGAAAACAGATGGCTGGCTGTTGCACACACAGGCTCTAGAGAGATGAGTTTAATATGGGTTACCTGCAACATCTGCCCACCAGCTCTAGACCTATCAGATAGGTACAACATACTCTGTGGCAGAAAGAGGATAATTTATGAATAGTAAATGCATTTTGAAGAGTAGATGTGTATATATATGTCGTATAAATTCAGAGTTTATATTATTCCAAAGTAACATATATTGTAGGTAGACTGTGTCCAGTCAAGTGCAGAGTTGTGGGAGAAGACTTTCCTGTCTCCCCCCATTACTTATATTTTTTCATAAGGTTTACATTGGCTTTAATTTTGCCATTTTTGTTACACCCATGAAAACAAGCAGTCAGTTTAAGTGTCCTTTCTTTTATACATAACTAACAAGTATGATGCTCATCTGGAGCAGTCACAGCATTTATCTAATTGTGTGACCTCTACTCTCTGACACACAGAGTAGCTCTCAGCACTGAGTTCAGGTACTGGAAGCCAATAAGTTGTGTCAATGTGAGTTTATTTTATCAAAATTATCCACACTAGGATCTCTGTTCTTAAGGTTTCCTGTAAATACCCTTCACAGCTGCGATGGAACATCACATCCTATGGCATGACATTTGAAATAATTCCCCTAGTTTAGTAGTTGTTTGCGATTTCTTATGTCCAGTCTAAGGAACACTGAAGGAAGCTTAACTTCCAAAATGTCTTGAATATTACCTGTCTGAAGTTTATGACTAGTGCCAAAAGTTAAGGTATGACAGCTGACCAGGGCAAGATTCACATTCTGAAGTTGTCATTTTATTTTTGCAACTACATAATTAAGCCTTGCACTACCCTGGTAACACTGATATTTCAGCCACTGCAAAACACACAGGAGTTGTAAGTCTATATCTTAGAAAAGGCATTATCTAAAAGCACGTGAGTTCTAGACCAAGAATTTATTTAATTTTAATCCTTCCCCCCAACATGATAAGGACATGGTAAGACACCTGTCTGAAGTCCTTAGATAAGTTGTGGTGTGTACATCTTTCTGTTAAAGTGCACCAATACTCATCTATGCTATTTAACTGGAATTAGAACAAAGCAAAAATGTTCTTCATGGGGTCTAGAACTTAACTTTAAAGGCATTTTAGTTTCAAAAGATGCTATAGTCTCTTTTTATGTTTTTAATGATATACCCGGTTTGGAGTTAACTATTTGTATATCACATTAGGGGACAGAAGTTCCACTGTAGGTAATAGCAAAGGGCACATTTTCAGTTGATCAGATTCTGAAACTTTGATGTGTCCTCTCTACTAAGAAAGCTCATCTGTGCAAATTTGCTGGTTTTCTTTCATTTTTTTTTTTTTTTTTTTACCAAAATGCTTTGAAACAGATGAGTACAGCATACTACATGGATGTGACCCCCTAAGCAAATTTTTGATCCATGCATAATATTTTCAAGCCTTTTTTTGGATCTGTCTCACACAAGTGACTGTCTTGCCCGTGACAGATCTGGTTCACACCTTTGCTTCATTGTTGGTTTGGGTCTTCATTAATTAGGAGGATCAGAAACAACACTGTTTCTAAATGCTCAGGTTATTTACCAAGGTTGATCATAGTCTGCTCTCAGAAGTGAAACAATTTCACAGCACCAAAGAATCATTTTCCTAGTTATGCTAACAGGAAGTGTTTTGGTAGGGGGTTTGTTTTGTTTTGTTTTTTTCTTTTCTAATTTTATTTTTTTTTTAATTAAACTTCTCATGTTAACAGGATTGGGTCTTGAAGTGTGAACAGCAAGAAAAAGATAATCCAAAAATATCAGCAAGGGGGAGAGTTGACAGTTATCGTCGTATAATTCTAACAAGCTGATGTAATCACTAAATAACTCTGTACCATTGGCTGATGATAACCATATGTGTTGGTAAATGTTGGCATGTAAATCTGTACAACTGATAAAAATGTTTTAACAGGAAATGTTTGTAAAATGGCTTGAAAGACTAGGGCAGAAATTGAGTATTTGCTAACAAAACATGATTACTGTTAATGTCTTTCCCAGTTAGTTTTCCTGTTCAAATATTTTTTTTTCTCCCAATCTTTGCAACAAATAATCTTTCAAAGCAGAGAGAGAGAGACAGGAACAAAGTTCAGTCTGAGTTCTGTTTAAAGAATATTGAGATGCAAAAAGCTTGATCTGTTTTACTTAGTTCTTTGTATTTTCACTGCATTTTTATATAAAAAGTCTGTCATAGAGAAAGAAAATGTTCAAATTTTTAAATTTTATGAGAGATTTGGTAAGAAATAGTCTCAGAGCTTTTTGGGGGGTATTATTTAGATCTGGGTTTATCATGTGTATAGAAAATATATTCAAAATAATTCAAAGTATTCTTCTTTTTTAGAATTTATTTTTTCAAGCTACTAACTCCTTTATCCACTGAATTTATAAAGCTGCAGAAAGATGAAGCTGGTTTACATGAAGACAAGTCAGATCTGAGTTCACAAATACTGTTTCATATCCAACCATTTCTGCCACATGAACAGATGCATCTGAAGGTTTTCAGTCAGTCAGCATATAAGGCACTGGCTTTTATAAACTACCTTAAAGTAACGATAGGAAAAAATAGCACAGATTCTTTGAAATGCTCTTTAGCAACATTTGGATGTTGTATGACTGAAAATCTCCTGCTCTGCTACAGACCTAACAAAATATTTGGCAATTAGGTTCTCTTTGAATAAAACAGTTTTTCTCAATGTTTATTTCTGTTACAATAATAGCTTGTTGCTCTACATTTTGAAAAAAAGAACTGAGACATGAACTCATTTATCTTTTTGAAATCTCAACTATATTTCTGATATTGTCCTGGAGCCCCATTCACTGATTTTCAGGTTTCTTATTTGAACTTTATAGCGCTTGCCTTAAGCATACTCTAAATAGATTATAGCAATAATTAGGAAAGCAATAATCAATGTAATAGTAAGGAAAAAATAAAGCAAAATTTCCAGCAGTTTACCACGTGAAATGGAACTTTCTGGTTTTCATCTTCATACTCATAATGAGATAGTCAACAACTTCTGAAGAAATCATAGATCAGGACAAGATATTTTAGGAATGTATTTAAAACAATGAGTTTTCTGAACATAAATTACCATTCAAATATTTTGAATGGTAAGCAATAATTAATTAATAGCAGCTTCACTTATAGCAATTGTATGTAAAATACTCACCTGAAGCAATGTACAGATGAAAAAAAGTCTTTTTTCTCAAATGCTTCTCCTTTATGGAAGGGGCTTCTTTTTTCCCTTAACTTTTTTTCTCCTTTATTCTTTCCTGTCTGTTACTGATTTGTGTGTAGTTTCAAGAAATCTTCATACAGCCTTACAGCTTTTATTCACAATAATTAATGGAGTTTGTAGTATATGTTTGCTTTTTTTCTCATGCATTCCAGACAGTGGTGAACGGGGTAGTTACAACCTCTCATAACAAATGGCATCACTTTATTTTCAAACTTAGGTTACAGGAAACATATTTGGTTTATATTTTGAAAGTTTTATCATTCATTATATTATTTTATATTATATAGTATTTAAAGGAGAATGCTTTTGTTTTAGTTTTAAAATAAGTTCTGGTACTGAGAAGTACAAGAGTACAACTTAGATAAGGTAGTATTGTTTATGAAGGCCTCTACTCATCCTTGAACTTCTTGATGCACTTTCATATCCTTCCACAATTACAATAGACAATATTTTGAGGTAAAACACTTGCAACTGAATTAACATTCATGCACTATAACATAATTTTTTTTAATATTACAGATAAGCCTTCTTATCATTTAGTCAACTTTCAACAGTTTCTTCGTGTAATCTGGTTAATGTGAGTCTTGGCAGATCCATGAAAATACAGATTGCCTAAGAGAAAATGAAAATGGAGCAGGTAGACAATTTCCATCCTATGTCTCATTGGCATGCTCTAAAAAGTAGGAGATACTTTTCTCAAGATATATCACAGTTTAAGTATTGTTTTCACAATATAATTATAACCACTCTCTCATAACATCCAATGAAAGCACATATCCTGTAAATCTTCTCATTTCTGTTACCAGTATGTACTTGCTAAGGCAGCAGCAAAGTTCTTTTGGTTGAATCTTTGATATCCAAAATAGCATTCCCACTAACTCACACAAATTTGTCACATTCACTGAAGGGCTTTATCTCTCAGATATTCTATTTATTTGATATGGAGTAAGCCATTATTTGATAGCTTTATATATGAACTATTTAATTTTGACAATTTTGGGGTTTTAATTTTTTTTTTTCCATTTACAACTACTAGTGTATTTATTGTATGTAATCAGGCTACTGCTCACTGCTTTAGTTTTTATCTTAACTATTGACACAAAACTCATAATTTAAATAATTAAAACCAAACGTTTTTGCACAAAAACTTAGATTAATATGTTGTGCAAATCACTTGATGACTATAAATTCCTTACTTTTGTAATAATAATTTTGTATTCTCTAATATGAGCTTAAACTGTTGTCTTATGTTGCATAGTTATAAAACTTCATGTTTTTTCAAAGATTTTCCAATCTCTTTTAAGGTCTTTGTTTTGCTGCCATATGAGACTGAACTTAGCATGTGATTTTACCAACTCATTTGATATTATTTTAGGAACAGTGGTCTCACATTTAGAAAATTGTAGTTTTCTATAGTTTGTAGAATTGTGATAAAAAGGAAAGAAATGCTGTGGTTTGCTTCTGTTAAGGTGTTTTTTCCTCTTTTTTTTTTTGTTTAGAGTAAGTTATCTCAATTTTTTTTCAAAGCTGCCACATCTCCCCTATTTAGTGGCACATCCAACAACATGCTGTAGAGGAAATGAGGTTATTTATTCTTCAGCGTCCAAAGGTCCCTTGGCTTGAGAAGAATTACAGGGCAGGGTTCAGAGTATTAGATGACCTGTGAGGCAGGAAATGTTTGGAGTTTTTCATTTTGATTAGGTCATCTCATTCTATTTTTTTTCTTTTTACTTTTTTCTTTTTTTTGTAAGTGTTCAAAATATGCCCAGCATTGGTGTGTTTGCAGCTGTTTTTCTAAGCTAATTTTAGTCTCATCAATACAAATCTTTCCAGTGAAACTACACTGACAAATGGATGTCAGGCATGGTTGGATTTTGGGGAGTTGGTTTCTTTATTTTGAGTATGCAAAAGGTTTTTTGTATTATACACGCATCTTTAAGTTGCCTACCAAAAAGATGGATCTTTGGTTTTGATTGTTTCGAACTTCATTAAACTTTCTGGTTTTGGACTGAAATTTCTATAAGCAGATCATTTTAATTATCAATCACATTTTATGATTACTTTATCAGTCATTTTATCATGTGTTCAATAACTGCCACTACTGTGCAGCATTGGAAACTTTTTAGTTGACCATGTTCAGAAGCAAAATAGGTTTCTTATATGTGAGGGCAACAACAAAAACCCCAGTCCTGTAACTGCTCTCTTTATTTTGATGTTAGTATGTATTCGTGTCTTCAACATTGATACTACTCTCAATTTTTTTAATTGCTCTATGTCACTGATGTATATTTATATTACAGATATTACCTAGAAATGTTCTTCACTGCTTGTACACTGAAATGAAGCCTACTAGTCATTTACTTACATTCTTTTATATTTCATAGCTGACAAAATTAACCTAATTCTTGCAGTCAGTAAAGCAAAGTTTACTCAGAAACTTGGGTCCTTCTCCCTTAAAAATAATTCCCTAATATTTAAGATTTACTAATCAGGTTATCAGAAGGGGCATATAAAGGACTGTGATGTGGCATCACCTTGTTTTCATTATTAACTTGCCTTACCAGGTTTTCAAGGAGATTCTGCTGCAGACGAGGTCTAAAGCATTAACTTTAATGGATTCATCAAGATGAGAGAGAGAGAGGGTGATGTGTCCAAATGTGCATTGATTCGTCTCAAAAACTGGTAAAAATTAGAATGCTACCAAAAGCCCAGCAGTTGTAGATATATCAGTCTATAAAACCTGAGAAACCAATTCATTCAAAATTGTCAGATTAGCGTATCAGATGCCATTTTCAAACCCAATTAGATGTGTTCCTCAAACAAGGAGAAAGTAATTTCTCTAAGGGCAGATTTTATCAAGTGCTTCTCAATAGTTTCTGGATTAATGCTAAGTAATAAGTAGATTTATCACATTATTAACTTACTAATACCGTATCAAACAAGCATCGCTCTCCTTTGCCCTACTGTAATAGCTACATTTCTGATGTCATGCTTATTTTTTGTCTAAAATTTTAATTAAAATTCCAGACATAAAGAAGAGAAAGTGCTTTGGGCTTGTTAGGTTGTATTTTTTATTTTAGTTTTAACATCAATGTTCCTGTTTATATATATACATGTATATGTATGTATTTTTTTTCTCTAATAAGGAGCAGCTGGGGTAACTGGGATTGTTTAGCCTGGAGAAAAGGAGGCTTAAGTGAGATGTTATTGTTCTCTCCAACTATTTGGAAGGAGATTGTAATCCAGTGGGGATCAGCCTCTTCCCCCAAGTAACAAGTGGTAGGACAGGAGAAATTGGCTTCAAGTTGCACTAGGGAGGTTTAGATCAGATATGAGGTAAAATTTCTTCACAGAAAGGGTTGTCAAGCACCAAAACAGGGAAGTAGTGCAGTAAGCATCCCTGGAGATGTTTGAAAGACATGTAGTTTTGACATTTAGGGGCATGGCTTAGTGATGGACTTGTGTCCACCACTACGAACATTGGACTCAATGATCTTAAAGGTCTTTTCCAATCTAAAAGCTTTAATGTTTCTGTGTTTCTGTGATCTTATCTGTGTTTGCATATTTGAATGCCTGTTTTAGCTTTTCTGCAGGCAGGTGGCTACCCTTCACTGCCTGTCAGATCCTCTCTTGAAACATAAGCTC
Source organism: Polioptila caerulea (assembly GCA_013397295.1). Lineage (NCBI taxonomy): Eukaryota > Metazoa > Chordata > Aves > Passeriformes > Certhiidae > Polioptila > Polioptila caerulea. The sequence continues at coordinate 509,445 of VYXF01013111.1, read as the reverse complement.
AGAGTCAGCCAGTACTAGGAAAATACATATTTTTGGTATAAAATCTTGCATAGTTTCCTAAGGGATAGGATGAGTGAAAAGGCCATTGGTTTCATAGCTTTCATATGAGGCAGAGTACTATGGCTGTACTGTCTAGTCTTTGATCCGAATGTGGTTTTGGTATCTTCTGGAAATCATGGGCTCTAATGTTATTCCAGTGTTGGTGCTGTTACTCATGACTGCATAGGCCTGCACAACTTGGGTAGAAGCCTCTCCTAAGGCTTACAATATCACTTGTTTGGATCTATCTCAGTGAGGCTTTAGGTTACTCTTAAGACACTTTGTCTCATTCTTTTTTAGTTTTTTTTTTTTTTCCTGAAGTGTAAACTTTCCTCTGAGACTTTCAGTTGTAAAGATTATACATCATTATCCTCATTAAGAAACCAACAGGGAACCTGCTCAAAAACAAGCTCAAATGAATGAATGATCATAATTATTAAATTATTTTATGCTTGAAGAGTGTGTTACCCCCCTATCTTTTTAGAAAAAAGCAGTTGGCTTGTGTTTGCTTTGTCTGTTTATTTTTTCTTAAGGAGCTGTACAGAATTATAAGCTATTTTGTTCTCCGTAAAACAATACTGTAAATCTCTATGTCTTTATACTTAAGTTTGAGACTCATTTCCTTTTATCAGTCTTATTTTTAATGTACAACATCTTAATACCTGGTGCTGGAAACCCATGATTTATTTGTGATAGTTTGCTGCAGTGTAGGATTTTATTAGCTGTATTAATAGAAGCTCATCACCTTTACCTTTGATGTGGGAGGTGAAAGAGCTTAATTCTCTCTGACTCAAACAGTACTAATCTGCAAACACAACTGAGCCAGGAGATGTTATTTGTCATTCCCCTGTATAAACTCAGACTGAAAAAGATATATATATATATAATATTTTATTACAAAACTACTTACCAAGGAGATTATATATTTCCTTTTTTCTTTTCTATTTCTCTGAGGGATGCAAAAGTATGTTATATAAGCTGTTATGGTTTTGCTTTTTTTATTTATTACCCTGACATTAAGTGTAATAATAACCTAAAGGTCAGTAAATAAAAATGTTTTACTTATTTTTGATTAATCAATGACAATTCTGTCCTCTCAAAGCCTTTTCCAGTATGGTAAGAGTAGAAACATCAATTTCTATACATTTTTTTTTTTAATGATATTCTATAAAGCTGACTATGGACAAGTTACAAATAGAATCATACATGCTTGTAAGCGTAATTAATTTTCAAAGGGAAAGCGGGGTTTGAAAGGAAATGTAGAAAAGTAAAGAAAGGAAGGGAACCAAACTAATACTGTATGAAAACCATATTAGTTTTGGACACATAATTTCTCACCAGGTATACAGTTGAGATTTGTTTTACATCTTCTTTAAGTCTAATTTTCCTCTTGACTATAAACGTGACAGATTCTTTGCTGACTCTGTGATCTCTTGTGATGGGCTGCTGGCTCACTTATGAGCTGCCTTACTTCACTTGATTCATCCTGCAGAGCTCCTGTTCACCTTTGCTTTCACAGAATGTTATCCCAGAGAATTGATTCAAGTAAACAGAAGAGTCTGCCTTCAGAGAACTGGGGGAAAAAAAGCATTCCTCACAGCATATTAGAATAGTGAGGGATTGTCAAAAGGAGGTGGCCATAAATGCTCAGTTCAGATAACCTCAGTTACTCATGTGAATAAAAATTGAGTAGCGGCACTGAATTGGCTTCTTGTGGAAGTTACACTCCTACCTTATTACTAGAATGCTATGTTTATTTTATCGACATATACATTTTGCAAGTCTGCATTTATTTGTGCATTGATATTTTGACTAATCCATATTAATGAAATTATACACAGAAAACTGTAACTTAATTACATTGTAAGCAGGAGTGACACATTGCAAAGTCATCTTAATGTACTTGCACTTCCCTAGAGACTATTGGCAGCATCTGTTAATCTACTCACCATTGTATTAGAAGTGATTAGCAAAACGAGCAAAAAAGCCAAGACCTCCCTCTTATCAGTGACACAGCTGTAAGAATGTATGGCATTTTACTTTACATTGGGAAGAAGTCTGAAGTAGAAGTCTATGATACACAGGTAATGGAAGAATAAAACTCTTATTGTGTGTGTTTGAAAACAAACCATCCTATTTTTTTTTCTTTATTTTATCTTTGAAATTTTCATTGTTTGGAAGTCAGAAATTCAGAGTAAAACTAGATAGAACTACTGAACACATCCTTCAGTCCTCCAAAACACACCTTCAAAGAATGGCAGAGGTAACAAGCTGCTTGTTCTTCCTTCAGGACTGAAAAAAAACCTGGTTCAAATCACAGCTGTGGTCAAGAAATAAAAATTATTCTACTACTTCTCTTCAACATAATACATCATTATATGAAGTTAAGAATAGTTTTAATGTTTATTATTATGCTTACTTTTGAGCACGTATTTCATCAGAATACAGGCTTTCCAGTTTGATAGTACATTCCCAATCTGATCAGTGCATTGCAAAGACATACATGAGAAAAAACATAGAGGCAAGAGTGTGTATACAAAGCCACAGAAAAATCTGTGTGCTTTTCAGCATTATGCTGTGATTCTAGGAGTAACTTCTATTGCAATCGAAACTGATAAACACAGGGAAATTTGGTATTCTAACTGAATTACATGAATTGGATGATGATTATTCTCTCTCTCTCTCTCTCCTGTTTTGCTTTTTCTTTTTTGATGATTGGGATGGAGATAAGGCTTGGGAATTGTAACCTAAAAGAGAGAGAGAAAAATAAATCCTGTTTACAGAAAGGAAATTATAGCCTATGATTTATGGACCTTATTGATTAACAATCGTCCTGTAACAGTAAAAGTTACACTTGAGAATAGTTTTAATATTTTGAAGTGTTAGAATTTTGTGAAGAGTTTGATTGGTGGTGGGAGTGTATTTTTTTTGTCAAAAGAACAAGGGAAAAAGTGTCAAATTATAGGCCATCTAGCAAATTATAGTCCATCCATCACATAATATGGCACTCTATATTGCTAAATATGCTATATATTTTGATTCTAGAAGAAAAGTATTTTTAAAAAAATCCTTGTGGCACTATTTTCTGTTTATTCATTTATTCCTTGATTGGGCTCCTTCTATGCTTTTAGTCCCTTTTAATCACTTCTGTATATTACAGTCTTCAAAGTGATTCTGAGGGTAAATCAAGGTAAGAGAAATGAAGAGGATGCTTATGATGGTGTTCAGCTTGTATAGAAGTGAGTGTGTATTTGAGTCTAAATTAAATACTCATTATACAAGCAGAACACACTGTTTAGAGTTGCTAGAAATAATCATGAGGACTGGGAATGTTATTCATTCCAGAACAGTTAAAGTATTTTAGTGTACAGAAATACTGCACATTTTTTCTCTTTTTGAAGAAATTGGAGATTTTCTGAGACTGAATACACCTACAGCTTTTTTTTCAGTTCTGTTACCTATTGTGGGCAGGTGTTCTTGTGATAAGTATAATTTAGGGAAGACACGTATTTAATTGGTTCAGAAATCTATTTTCAGCTTATAGTACAGGTGGGCTTCCTGAAGAATAGGGAAGATGGTAGGAGCAACCTCTTTATGTTGCTTTTCTATAAACTAAATTGTTCCTGTGTAAGACTTTTGAAAAGATTTCATCCTTTTTATCCCTGTTAGATGGCCTTCTGGTATTTTTGGCAATATTTAACATAAAAACGATTTGAGAAGTGTCAGGAAAAAAGTGAGGTCATGTCTTTGTTTTGCCAGTATGTACCAAGTTCTAGTGAGAGAAAGAGTTGAGTATGCAATGGCCATTAAGGAATTCTGGAGAACCTGATGCTAGAATAACTGCAAGAGCTCTGCCAGTGTAACTCCATATCAATCAGTCCATATTAGGATTGTCATAACAGGCTGTTTATTGTTAAAGGAAAAACACTGTTTAAAAAAACTAAGACTGAAACAAGGCATTTGCTATTTGTAGGGGTCCTGGCCAGTTTATGCCTTATGGAAGTCAAGACTGGAGTTGTCTCAATCGTCCTTGCTCAGCTTTTGTTTCTCACTTGCAAAATGTAGCAATGTTAACTGTAAAAGTTGCACCCCTTCAATGAGAGCTCCACAGAAATCACCTGTGCAGGAAGCTTAGAATTTGTTTATGTTTGCATGTAAGACACAGCCCTTTGTCTTCTTTAGGAAACACAGGTAAAAGGATGTGAAAGCCATCAAGAAGATGAAACAAAGCAAACAATACACTTTTGAAAAATATACATAAATAATTTCTGACCTTAAGAGTGGATGTGAACAATACAGAGGTTTTCATTTCAGTCAGTTACTCTGTTACAGTATTCTGTAAGGCTAAGAAAGTAGCTAATAAAAAAAAAAACAAGAAAAAAAACAAACATAAAGTCTTCCTTTGTTAGCCTTATGCTAATAGGAGTAAAATTTTCACCTGAGAAGGACACTATGTACTATAAATAATAGTTTGAGAGCTGGAGATCAAAGTGAATAAATACTTTGTTCACTTCTGGTCTCATCTTTATTTCATCTCTTTGGTGCTTTCATATATACCGTTCAACTCATTTTAAAAGGTCTAGACCATGAATTGTACCAAAGGCAAAAAATACAAGTAAACAACTATCAGGTTTTGATATAGATCCAGTAATGAACTTTTTTTGAATAAAGTATCATTATCTGAGTCAACAGGAAGCATTGTTCAGTGTTATAGAGACATTCTTTGTCACTAGACAAGTCAACCTTCAACAGCTCAATTAACAATATTTAGATCCCTTCATTTTGTACAACTCTTAATAAATATTAGTAAGTATTCACATATTCATCATTTAATCCTTCATTTTGTTTATGTTAAAGGTAATAAGTTGTCTTAGATGCAGAGAGATCTCAAATATGTATATATAATATAATAAACCTGCAAACTTTTTTTTAAACTGTACTTCTTTCTTAAGGAGCTAGTTATTTTAAACATTTTGATTTAATAACATAAACCATAACTATAGGATCTTAAATTTTCAAGGGGTTTACAATATTTTATATCAAATGGGTCTCTGAAGACATCCATAAACTAAATATTTTCTTTCAGTTCATAAGAACTCTAATACAACATTAACCCTTCATTAGTCTGACAAATCTATTCCATCATTTTATTTCACAAATATTCTAGAATACGAAATATAAACCTGAGATGTGAGTTGAAATGTCTTTTCAGACTACTTTCATGACCTCAGACAGGCAGACTTGGATTCATCTTCCCAAATTCAGATGACTGCATCTCAGCTAAGCATCCTAAACTCCTCCTACTAAATGGAGAGAAATAAGCACTACTGGACTTGGTTCAGCTGAATTGTTTTAGAGAGCCACTTTTAGTTGAGATAAATATCTAAAGTTGCACAGGATATATTCAATTCCCTTTGTTACATTGCCCTTCTGGGAAATGAAGAAGATGATGCTGTTCTGTAGCTGCCATAGAGACATAAAAGAAAGGATAACTAATAGTAAAAGGTGATGAAACTGGATAGTCCATCAACCCCAAAGATTCTGATTTATCTGCCCCCATAAATGTGCAACAATGTGGACAATGTGTCAAACAAGAGGGAACATACAGCAACAGGATGGGTAATACATGACTGTAGACTATGAGATTGATCTGAAGTGCTGATGCACTCTCTGAAGCTTAGCAGGATGGGAAAGCTGAAAACTAACCCAAGGCAGGATCATCTCACCAAATGAGGATTATTTTGAATTAAGGAGATTTTTTCCTTTTTTT
>VYXF01013111.1:453883-503613 GCA_013397295.1 Polioptila caerulea | reverse complement strand
TTTTTTTTTTTTAAATCAACATGTGCTTAAACAAACTACAAAGCTTTTGCTATAGTAAAACTGTAGGATAGCAAAATTTTTTGTTACTTAGGTAAGGCCTAACAAAGTGGATGGAAAGAATAAGAAAAGATTGGTTTTTTTCTTCTTCTTCCTTTTTTCCCTACAATTGAAAAATAAAGGGAATGCTTACTTAAGGTTGCTAAAACTGCCTCCTTAACACTGACTGACTCCATTGTAGCTTGTTGGTTATCTTTCCAGACTAAAACTGAAGCTTCTCTGGAGAGTATGTGAATTAGGTCTGTACAGGTAGTGAGCCAAGGATTAAACTTTAACAGATATTATATTCTTTCCCATGGAAAAGAAATGTTTCTCTAGATGCACTTGAAGATAAGTGAATAGTAAAAGAGCCTTTTTTATTGGTGTTAGTAAATTCAAAAAGTAGTTTATGAGATCTTCGCTAGGAGTGTGAGTGGGAGAAAAGTCAGTAGCATGCAATTGAAGTGTCAGATCAGCAGAAATGGAAATTGAAATACCCTTGTCAGAAAAAAAAAAAAAAAAAAAGAAAAAAAAAAAAAAAAAAAGAAGTTTAAAGCCTAAAATCAAATAGTTCCCCAGCCTTTGCAAATAGGAAATTTCTCACTGAATCAAATCAAATCAAAGCAAGCTTTTGTATCTTTCCTCAGAGAATAAATAATGAAAATTTATTTCATTTGTTGACATATTCTACCAAAATTTGTTTTTATTTAGGTATCATTTGAACTAACACTGTTTGGTTTTTTCCCTATAACAACATTATAATAATTACTGTATTTGAGTCTTTTAAGGTCTGCACTGATGACATTGGTCATACTACATGAATTTAAATAATCAAGTTTTGTGTTATTATTAGGGTTAAAACATTTTAATTTTTTTCCAAGTTATGAAATTCTTAGCAGGATTTAGGAAAGAGTACACCCATAAATTTCTTTACTGCTATCCCACATCAAGATGTGATTACTTTATTCCATCAAAATGCTGTTTTCACTCTAAGAGGATATACAATGGAATGTTCTGATGGTATTTCTCTTTAGTATTATATCTAGCAGCCTTTTAGCATAATTTCATAAGTTATACAGTTCCTGCAGTAAGTGTGATTATTCACTCATCATACTGTTCACTGTTCACTTAAGCAAATAGCCTCTAGTCATCATTTTGAAAGTAGATGTGAAGAAGATTGCATTTCCATAATTAAAAATAAAAATCAAATCCCTCTTCTGTCTTCATTTTTAAATTGCTGCTGTCAAACTGTACAAATTTACCAGAGAAAAATGATTGAAATACTTTAAAAATATAATTCATAATACTTAGTCTTGGATGAATAATAAAAAAGGTAGAACATTACAAATTGTTATTTCCTCATTCTAATTAGATTACACAAATCCTCAATGCTTTACATGAGTATATTATGGTATGGCAATCATAAATCCCATGCATTTTACCCTACTAACCATATGGGACTGCTAATAGGTAGCTCAACAATCAATTTAATCACACAATTTAATCTTTAAAATTAATATACTTTCACGGTAGCAACTTTAAAAAATAATAATCATCAGGGCTATGCTCATTTAAATTAAACTAGCTTCCAGTATTTGTCTTGTCTTCTGTTAAGATGGAGTCTGACTGTTTGGTAGTGCTTTTCTTTCTTGGATCTACTTGTTACTCTGCTGTAGATTGAAAATGCTTTTTCTTTGCATATTTTATTTTACTCATGATATTTTTTTTTTTTACTTCCAATTAACATTTATTCAACATTTCAGGGCGCACTGATATGTCCTTTTAAAACAATTGCAAGTTTAATAGGGCACACAGCTGACATTTGTCTACCGATCAAACCCATTTCACAGGCAGAATTTTGATTTGAAATTATAAAGTCTGAATGCAATCATCTTGTCTATGTCTAGACTTTAGCTTTAGGAATTCTGTACCAGAGATAGAAAAGTTCTGATACATGTCTGTGTGTGTATTTAAAGACGATGCAGCTTTAAGAACAACATGTATACTTGATCGTGTTTTCTTGAAAAGAAAGACATCACGAATGATACCTCCAAAGAAATGGGTAATACATCTCAGTATAGCTATGCCAAGGTTAGTAAAGATGTAGCCATTTAAGCCAGCTGCAATTCTGGCCGGTAAGGATAACAAGAAATCTTTTCTGTTTTGCTTTATTGCTTAGTGCACAGTGAAGCAACCAGCACAAGGATTTAATGTTGTCTGTAGCAGCAGTGGCCTCTTGACTGACAGATATGGTTATTCCCTCATCCACAAATGCTGTTCCATGCTTAGATGTTCATCTGTTGGCATCGTCAAAATTGAAAACCTAGGTTTGAATATATAATTTAATATTAGAGTCCATAACCTCTACTTCATTCCATTATAATTATTGTAAAGACACTTTAGGTTTTTAATGTAAGGTGGAATGTTTATAAAATAATTTCTTTGCTACTTTAAATAAGAAACATGCCTGAAATTAATACTATGAAAATTGAAAAAAAACACATAAGATTGCTGCAACACATCTAAAAGTGTTCCATTTAATTTTCTTATCTCTTTTAATTGTTGGTACAATGTAATATAAAATTCCATGATAAGGCTGTAATATATAGATAATGATGTACTCAAAGTACAAATCTCACAGGCATTTGAAGCAGAGTTGACATTAAGTTTTAGGAGTCCAGCCTTAGAGATCTCCACCTGGGGACACAATTGCAGCAGCTTTGCCCATTGAGTAGGCACTGGGATAACACATGATCTGAAGAGAGTAATTTCAGTGGATTCAATCCTCTGATTTCTTTCATAGTAGGCAGGGCAATATTGAGGGTGTCTGTCTATGGGCGATATCTTACTCAAGTCTCATATAAAGCTGTATTCTATGAATACAAAAATAGTCCTTAACTGAGTAGTGTTATTGGACATTCCAGTGCTATTTCCTTGTAATCACATAGGCAAAAGCAGAAATAAGAGCGCAGATGCAGGAAGTAAGTAATAATGGCCTAATTATTTTAGTATTCTGATATCAGTAAATTTCCCTGGAAATTCTCATGACAAGATTGTACTATTGATAAACCACTCTTGTGATGAAAGCCTGTGTTCATCTCAAAGCATTTGGATTCATTAGTAATATATGATGACCATTAAATTACTCTTCTTATTTTGAGTGACATATTTGAAAAGTGTCAAAATTTAGGAAGAGACATGGCTGTAAATCTATTCATTTTTTGTAAATCTATTTAAATTACACTTTCTGTCTACACTAGTAAGCAATGATTAGTAAACGAAAAGCAACATAAAGCAAAAAAAAACCAAAAAAACCAACCAAACAACCCCTATTAAAAAAATCCAAAACAACCAAAACAACAACAAAAAAACAAGACCAAAACAAAAACAAACAAAAACAAACAAAAAAACCCAAACAAACTACTAAAAAAAAACCCCACCAATAAATAAAAACTTAGATAAATGCAAATTAATCTTTCATCTGTCTGACAAAAAAAAGCTTTATGTGGAAATACAGTACAGTCAGTGACACCTGTAGTATGAAGCTTTTGCCGTTTCCCAAAAAAGTATATCCTGCCCCTCTGTAAAGCTCAAGCTGAACAAAAAGCGTTTCAACAAATATGTATTGATTCTTTTGCATCTCTCTGCCTGTATTTTGGTTTATCTACCAATTTATGCACACGGACATGAACATAAATAAGCATGGGACAGGAGAAAGAGCTAAAGAAAGGATTTTATTTTCTTAGCCAGACAGAGCACATATCTTTCACTTCTGCAACTCCTTTAAACCTCCAGTTTGATTTTTAGTTTTATTGTATCAACAGAGGTTCTCCATCTCCAGCTGTAAAGCCCCCAGTTAGTAAGTGGGAGCAGAGGACTTCCAAAGATAAGCTCTTTTATGGCAACTCTGATCCAGTGGACTTTCCAGCTCAGGTGCTTTCTCCTCCAAGTCTGTTTGCTGCCATTTCCATTTGCAGGTCCAGGGTGGGGCAAGGCTGGCCTGCATTGCAGAGGTGTTTGTGCAGGCACACAGAGGTGAACACATCCTGTAAGGGTGTACACCACCGGCCTCACGGACAACGAAGCAAACCGTGTCCAAGAGACACCCTCATGGACACCCACAGTGCTCTCCTGTCCAGCTGATGAGCATAAGCTTGCTCTTGGTCACACAGTGACACAGACAACACACATACACACAACAGGATATGGCATTGGCTCCACACATGTGGTCTGTTCAAGAGCCAGACCTAGATCACTTTTCCTCCAGTTGCTGGCCTTGGTGTTCCTGTCCTATATCTGTGCCCAAACTTAGTACCTATAAACCCATTACCTAGGTAATCTTGATCTTTGATGGCTTTACTTGATATTGCTTTGTGAGGCTCTTCTCTCCACAAAAGGTCTCCAGTTCTGCCCTTCAAGTACACATGAAGTTTGGTTGCTCCCACAGGACTTCTCTCATCACTCTCATCACTCTGTCCTTTTTGTCACCTTCTTATGCTGTTCTTTACTGTCTCCAGCAATTCCTTGCTGGAATTCCGTACTGTGTTCAGTAATTTATTGTGGCTGAGTCAGCTACAGCTCAGGCCAGGACAAGTGCCTCTGTGTCATAACACCCTGACTCTGTGTATTTGTGTATAGATCATGTATATGGTCTGCAGCTTGTTTGATTGACTTGGATGCTGCCTTGGGTACTGCCCCTTTTCTTCTACACTGAGGCATTGCAGAGTGGTGTATCACAGGTTATTCCACTGTTCTTTCTGTCATCAGTATTAGGATCCTGGTTTTTTACTGATTCATTTCATGTTTGATGCCAGAGAGCTCCTTTCTTTTCCTTTTCTCTTTTTAAGCAGTTTCTCTGCTTTGCTTACTCTCGACTCCAATCATCTTGTAGTTTGGTCCCAGCCAACTGACAACTGTCAGCAATTATGAAATCAGTGAGAATATGCTTGCCAAAGCTGAAATTTATTGAGGACGCTCTGCACTCTTCCTGAAATATATGCTAACCTACCACTTTCCCAAATTCCTCCTACACAGAAAATATTCAAAGGATTAGGACCACTTGTACAATTTCTACATTACTGCTTTCCTGTTCTTTGGTAAAGGGGTATAGTTAAGCAAAAGGAGCCATTGCTGATGGTGGTTTTAGTTAGTCTGAGACTTTGGCAAGGAGACATAAATTTTAACACCTACAGTGTCAAAATTCTAACCATTATAACCTATTTTGAAGTCCAACTCAATAAACAAGGACTCTTAGAAAAGAGATGGAAATACAAAAAAAGACTTAAATGCACCTTTCTGTGGCCACACATTTCAATTTCTGGGCCAAATACATTAATTCCAGGCAGGTTTTGCTAAATTGTGTCTCTTTGTATTGATGAAAAGCTTTATAAAATTAAACATACATTTTAGCACTTTCAAGTACACTGAGATAGTGCCACTTGAATTTGGAACTAGAGGATATTTCAGGCAAATGCTGTGTTTTGTTTATTATTTGGTTATGCTTTGGTCTTTAAAAATACTTTGTAAAGTTCCTTGCTTCTCTTTACTTTCCCAGGACTGAAATAAGGTGGATTTAAGCAACTATTAAGTTGTTTAATAACTGTAAAGTTATTTACATTGATTAAGAACAGTACTACAGCTGTATACAAAATTCAGAATAAATATTTGTCACATTAGTGTCTGCACAAAGACACTGTGGTACTAAGAGTCAGGAGTGCTTTAATTCTTTCAAAGCTCACTTTGTAAGGTATGGCCTGAGGGAGAACAGTAATGCCATGAACAATTCCTATGCAATCAAATATATATGCATTTCTGACCTCATTTTACATGTTTACATATTTTCAATTAATCCAAATTGCAGTTAAAATTGTTTAAAATAATGTCTTTCAGGCATTAAGTTCATTATGAGATTTCAGGGATTTAGAGAAAAGTTTAGAATGCTTTTTGATCTTTTGAGGTATTCCATGAAGAGGAAACAGGACATGTGTTACCATAAAAATGCATTTATGGAAAATGAGAAACTCAGGGATTACCTGATGCTGTCAAATATGTTGCATTTATTTATTTATTCAAGGGCTCTGAAAAGTTAAAATATTGCCTAAGATGGAGTTTGCCTCCAAGAAGATACTACTTCTAAGACCTATCATGTTAACCCTAATAATGTGTCATACCTTTTGTAAACCTTACTATGAAAAAACAAATAACCATCTACCCTGAGGAAGCTGAAAGTGAGAAGAAAAGCTTCAGTGAGAAGAAGTTTGTATTTACCTCCAGTGTACCTTCAAGTTTCCTGGCTAGAAATGTAACACATCATAATAATTTCTGCCTTCCATTAGTTTAGACCATTTCAAAATAATGACAAGACTAAAATAGCTACTGAAAGCTACATAAACATCCAGCTTGCTACAGACACTTGGCAAGGTAAAGTAGAATGACTGAAACAAAAATGATTTGTTAGGGGTTTTTTTTTAATAAACATGCATATGCTCTCATAGTGGCCTTATTGCTTCAAAATGGGTCATGGGACATGGTCATAATTTGAGATCCCACAAGGGGGATCCTACATATTTTATATATGTTCCTATGTATAGTAAATGCCCAGAAAAGTAGATGGCAAGTGAGAAGGTGAGAGTCCAATGGAAATTATTTTAATCAGCTTTCTTTTCTGCTTATTACTCATATTTGTTTTTTCAAGCCACTATTGCATTCATAGTCAGACCTCCATCTTTATTATACCTTCATTAACCTTTTAAATCTTCCGTCTGTGTACAGAAGCCTTTCTTTCGTTTAATTATCTATTTAAAATTCACAAATGATAGCTGCTGCCATTTTGACTTTTTGACATTTTTCACCTGTAGAGTCTCATTCTGCTGGTTTATGTTGCATCCTGATTTTAGCTGAAATATTGGAGCTGGAATTCAGTAATTCATTTTCATTTAGGAGCTTTTTGAGTTGGGCTTTTGTGCTTTGTGGGGTTAGCAGACCTCAGCTGAATTACAGTCTTGAATTTTTTTTTGCAACCGTGTGTTATTTTCCTTGTCCTGTCTCTGTTTCTTCCTTTTCAGTATAATCATAAAATTTACCAGATTGGACTTTTTATGAACGGATTACATTTCTTTTGCTTGTAGATAGGACCACAAGGTTTACAAGTCAGTCAGTTCTCTCATCAATAGATTTTTACTTTTTAAAGCACTTGTGACACTTGTCACTCTGCTTTCTAGCACACTGCTAACTCCCAGCAGATATGAGATAGAAGTATTTATTACACCAAGTGTTTCTTGCACTATCTGATGTGTCTTGTGTACTTCATTCCTTTTTTCTTTGTAGTCATCAAGACTGTTTTCAGTTGCATTTCCTAGAATATCAGGTGTAAAGATATGCAGGGTCAGAATAAAATGTTTCTGTTACTTTTAAGTCGTTCATGCAGTTCTTTCTTTTCTCCTAATCATGTTATTAGCTCTTTATGGCAGTTGCTATGGCTGCTGAACCAAACAGAGGCTGAGGCCCTGTGACATGACATCTATGCTAAAGGTAACATCTGGTCCTTGCCCCCTTGAAGGTAACAGAAGTGCTGAAGGGAATTTTAAATACTCATCCTTGTGCTAGCTTGAACCTCAGTACACAGTATGATTCACTGCTAGGGAAGAAGTGGTGTTACCAAGCTTCTATTATCACATATAAGGATTAGAAAGATAGGAGGCAGACTGAGTTTCTGTCATGGCTCCTGTCTAAAGTGAGATGATAAAAAGAACACATGGTACCTTTCCTGCCTGTCTGGTTTATTCATTAACGTTACCACTCTTTGGCTCATAACCTGCCTTCTTCAAACATGCTTTCTGTTATAAGAAACTCAGCCTGTCTGAAAGAGTCCTTGTCAAAATCTGCCCTTCATCATCTTTGTCGACTTTCTGAGTATTCCCAGCACGCTGCTTTTCTCATAGTCAGTCCTTATTATAACACATAGGCATACTGCTTGCCAGAATTCCCATGAGATAAATCCTTAGCCTGCTTTTACAAGTATCAAATATCTCTTTACTATTCTTTAATTCTGATAGTGCATCTCTCTGGGTGCAGTTCCTTGAAACTCATGCTTTAATAATTTTGAATGTCTGCTAAAGAACTCCAAAGTTTGATTCCTCTAATATCCATCAAAAATTTTAGCAGAGGAGCAGTATCTTTTTAACTGTCAGGCTGGCAGAGATTTCTCAGAGGTGCATTTGTTTCTTTGTCCCTTGTACTTTCTTTTTTTTTGTGTGTGTGCATGTAATAATAATACTGGAATACATATAATTGTGAACTATGCTCGCTAAAATAATTCTTTGTTGTCATGCTACAGTCTTTGAATCACAATTTCTGCAGGATATGGTGTCAGTTGACAACCTCATCATTATAAGCAAGCTTTTATGTTATACTTAAAAGCTTTCAGTCTTGTTGTCATACCAATTATTTTTTACTTAGACAAAAGGGTCTCATTTTATAGGAAAATATCTGACAGATTAATAATATTTCACATATCCATTGTCCCATTTTAAGAATTACTTGGTACTTTACACACATTAATGAATTAAACTCTCCAGTAACCTTATGAGGAACTGTTATTATTATACAGAATGGCAACAGTGGCACAGAGAAAATAAAAATAAGTTCAGACAGCTTATTTGGAGCAAGAAAGGGAAAAATTCCCACAGTCTTAGTCTTCTATTCTGAGCTCTAGGTCATAACTTTGTTCAAAAGTTTTCCTTGTCATCTTGGGTTAGGTAAAAAATGGTTTCTCCTATTCTTCTCATCTCATTATTAAGGGAAGGTTTATCTTTCTCTAGTAAACTATATTTCTGTCCTTACTCAACTGGCTAAGGAAGAAGTTAGCGGAAGAAGAAGAGCATGACAGGAAGACTGCAAGTCCCATAGATTGATGTATGTCTGTCTGTCTTGTTCAGTTCCTTTCTCTTTCCCTTTCTTTCCCCCTTCCTGTATTCTAAATCCTGCTTAAATGAATAGTTTGAACAGACAGACTTTCAGAACTGGAAGACTTAAAGTACTTGTAGTATGAACTCCTTCAGATTGTTTGGATAACCTTGTAAGAAATTTCATGAGATGACCATTCCATCCAAGGCCTCATGCAGCCCCTCTTAGATGTCAGCAGTGCTTGGGGCCAAAGTTGATCCCACCTAACATCAGATGTTTTTCAAAGTCCTAGTGTCAAGGTCTAAGCCCCTTTAAACACCCATCATCAGTGGAGAGACAAAAGAATCTCCAAAGAGAAGTTCTCAGTTGTGCTGAGTTTCTTTCTAAGGAGGGTCACCCTCCAACATGACAAAGCAAACTTGGTTGATCGCACTCCTCTTTTAGGGTAATTAGTGAAATGTGTAAAATCAGAGAGGCTGCATCAGGGATTTAGTGCAGAGAACCAACTGAATGTGTATGAAAAACTTTGTAGTATATACAATGAAAGCTAAGCCTGAGCTGATCTTTTGTCAATGGAAACAGATGTGCCAGTATGTCAGTGCACGTATGTAGCATCTTCCTGCTCAGAACTGCTGCTGTTTTCCCTACATATGCAGGTTAACTTTGTGGGGGGAAATGACAAGATGAATTACATCAGGTTTTTAAGTTTTCTTTTTTAACTCTGATGCATAGGGTGAAGCAAAAACAGCATTGCGGATGAGCGGGAAGATGTGCAGAAATCAACAGATGAGTAAATCACGAAGTGAGAAAAATCATAGGGTAGCACTTCTTCTGTAAAACTGCTAAGACACTGGTAAATTAGATTTCTGGGTTACATTAGTGACTCGAAGAAAATGCATAAACACTGTTGTTTACCTGTGTTCTGAGAATTAACTCTGCAACCTTACTTTTTAGTATTTTTAATACTTAGTAGTATTTTTAGACTACTTTGAAGATATTTCCTGTGTAATATTTTGCTCTAAACTTGAACAATTCTTCAAAGCCTGTGGAATCAGAAATGCTAAGATTACCATTAGAACCATTTTCCATGAGTTATCTTCCCTTGAAATTTAGTATGGAATCTCAAAAGATTAATTCTGTATTTTCCACCTTATTAAAAAAAACTTAAGAAAAGTTTAAAAATAAAGAATATACCACTTTTTTTTCTGTCCCTAGGTCTTTATATTCATAACTTTTGCTCTTCCTGCTGCCTGCAGTAGATATGCATGTATGTCATTGATTGGATCACCACGGGTATGTCAGAACAGGACATGTTGCATTAGAATGTGTTTTTTCATTTAGTCAAAACGATTTGGTTCACTCTGCTACAGACAGCTGTCAACTGATGAAACTCAGCTTAGTCAGAAGGAGAAATGAGAGACTAAACAGATATGGGGCAGAAAAGCTATACTAATGTTATTACTTTAAAACAGACAAACCAGGATTTCCTAGAGGTCCTGCTTTGAGGCAGTTATAAATTATGGTAAATGGAAGTTTCACTTTTTGAATACCATCAATTTTCAGCGATAAGAAGTTAATTTTTTTTTTATTTGTGTTGAAACAGTTGCTTAGTTCATGTCATAATTGCAGTTCTTACTCTTGTCAATCTTATTCTCTAGCATAATATCAGTACTTTCACTTGGGCTGATTTTAAATGATGTGATTTGTGATTCTGAGAGGCAAGTGGAATTTGAAGACTATTTGAAACATTCTGGTATTTTATAAAAAAAAATTGTTTTTCTGAAAGTTAGTATTAATGTAAATTACCATCATCGAAGTCGGAAAACACTAATGTCTTGGAAATACTGCTGTAAACTGTCCAAGAATATATTTTATAAAATGAATAATGTTTCATGCAAATCAAGAAAGAATTTATTGACTCTGAAATCCAAGTAAATCTCAACGATCTAATAATTGTATGTATGTATTTACCCCTAATGGAAACTTTAGGCAGTGTGTGGCAAAACATGATATTGATTTGCATGTGTCCTAACAAGGATTTCAGAGAATTAGGTCGTTATGTTTGACATAGAGAAGAAACTGCAGATAGAGGCAGTATAAGAGAAGCTGCTATTTGTGGGAGCTGCAATGGATTCTGTACTGCAGTTTCAGTAAGTGAGCACATGGAGATAAGGCAAGTTTTCAGAATTCTATTAATCTTCCCTTTTTTTTTTTTTTTTTTTTTTTTTTTTTTTTTGTTTTTTTTTTTTTTTTTTTGGTTTTTTTTTTTTTTTTTTGGGTTTTTTTTGGTTTTTTTGGGGTTTTTTTTTGTTTTTTTTTTTTTTTTGGTCCTTCTTTTGGCATTTTGTGGTTTGGTAAGCCCTCCTTCAATACTGTTGAGCATTTTGTTTTTAGTTTTATGAAACAGTTATCTGCACAAACTGTATCTGTATTGAGAAGACAAATCAGTGTGTTTTATGTGTAGGTTCTTTTTTTCTTACAGAAGAGAAGGAGTATTTAGTTACCCCTTGGTTGTAACAGAAAGCAGAAAAAGTTTGGTTTTTTTTTCATTTATAGAAAAGAAAAATCAGGTTAACAATCGAGTAATGTAATCAATTAAAAGAATTCAAACTGCTATGTTTAAGACTCTTACAAGTTTCTGTGTATAAGATACACTAGCAGGAGAGAAATAGCATCAATCACTTTTCCTGATGTCCAGTAAGCTGCAGGAAAACTGCAGAGACCATTCCTATCCATCCTTTTTATTTTAGTTTCTGCCTAATTTCAGTCTTTTAACTGATTTTATTATCACTTTTCTCCAATAAAGTTGGATTGAAGAAGGCAGCATAAATGAGCCTTGTCTTCCATATCAGTTATGAATTTGCTAATACTTCACTATACAGAAGAACCAGAAATGAACATGTAGTGTGTTTACTCTCTCTTGATAAGAGTTCCATGTTTGTGGAAATTTACCAAAGATATGTTGATAGATAGTTACAATCCTACACTGAAAACACCCAGGTAATTTAACTTCCAGTTGTACTGCTTTGAAAGGAATTTTTACTCCATTCTAGACCCTACTTGCCATGACATGTTTTAGACTGGGCTCAAAGCCTTTCCATGGTCAATTCTTTGTTTTAGTTATGTGGCCACTGAATTCATCACAGTCTCTGACAGTGTGGGCTGTAGCCTTGGCCAGTCGAAGATGACAGAAACTTGTTTATACTTATATCCAAAAGGCTGGAGCAACAGTTACTGAAACTCTTCCTTTGTCACTCTACCTTCAGGCTGATAATTTACCATGATTGTAAAAACTAAATAGCACATGACATTAACTTGATTTGCAACTCTTTTGTACTTTTACAAAATGCACCAGGCCTGAAGAGAGGACATTATTTGAGGGACCAGGTAGGAAGGAGATGAGAAGAAAATAGTCACATTTGATAAATAGGTAGCAGGTAGAAGAGTCTTGAAGAGATTGTGTTCTTGATTAAGGGTTGTCAGAAGATGAAGTCCAAGGAACAGTATAAGGTGTTGAAAGTAATAGGAAAGAGATCTTCAACAGAGATTTTGAGGTTAATGAGGAAAGGAAAGAGGATGAGGACAAAGAAGAAAAAAAATAAAGATAAATGGCCTCAATTAGATCTTTTAAAAATTCTCTGAGATACTTGACAGAGATGGAAAGAAAAGCTAAAAGTGCAGAACAGCTCTTACAGGTCTGTGTCTCCTAGAGAAAAGCTTTAATAGCTGTAAGTAACATTTATTATCTCAATTTCAGTGGTGTGCTTGACATACAAGCAGTGAAACCACAGTTATATCAGGTTGGCCTAACAGTCAATAATGTACACAAAAGGTGAGTGCTCATTACTTTGCTTTTTAAAAAATCTTTCCAAGTGAGCTGCTTTTGATCAAAGACACATAATTAAAGAATTAAGCAAGTTTGCATCTAATAGACTGCCTGCAGTTCTCCATTACATATTTACCAAGTGATAGTCTACTTTACATGATTGTCTATTATACTCATTAGGAAACTAAGCAAGCTGATTGTGTTTCTCTGAGAGGAAAGTAAATGTAAGCTAGAAAAGGTGTGTGATGCTTTAATGAGATGAGTATGGTGCTTGCTCACAGCCTGCTTTTCTTCATTCAGCACATGCATCAACCTCTAAATTATCTTCAGCTTTCACACAGCATAATGTTTGTTTGCCATTTTGATTGTGCTGCACTCAGTGTTGGCCAGTCATGGAGATGGCTGGTGTTCTGGAAGAGGCTTCTTTCTCCCTGACAACAAAAGTAACAGTGATTAGTTCAGCTTCTTATTTGGGGCTCTATGCTATAACCCAGCTTTACATCATAAAGGCAACATTTTTTTACGTTTTTTTATTTTCCTTCTTCTTCATTCTCTCTCCCTTCTGTCTCTTCTGGAATGCTTTCTGAGCAAATTCTTTGCTTGAGGAGGAATGTGACATTCTCTTGCACTGGTTGATAAATATTTATGCCTGAGAACAGCATAAAGCTCTCTTTTGGATGCTTTCCCATTTTACACTGTGCTGGCTTTTGGCCTGATCTCTGTATTTAGAAAACACTGTGTATTACCTGCATGCTTTTTTGACTTGGTTTCCTATTTCTAATGGGTCTGCAGCCGTACTGCATGAGAACTGTATTGCAGTATTTTCAATTAATTGTCAGGATACTTGAATAAAGCCAAATGAAAAATAGGTGGCTTCTTTTCTAGGTGTATAAGTACATTTTAAAGAGAACTTTACAGATATGCCTGGAAAGGATATAGTACACAAAGCATGAAAACATTTTTAAGCACTTCAATACTCTGGTAAAACAGAACAACTGTGAATGGAATTAGAAACAGCAAAACATTAGAACTCCTATGGCAGTGGTAATACAATCCCATTCACAATCATGGGGGTTTTTCCTGCCCTCAATGTATTTTGAGTTTTACTTGTTGGTAAACCAGCTATGTGTATATCCAGTGAAAAATATTTTCATTATTAAAGAAATTGTTCTGCTAATTTGTAGATTATTTGAGATCTACAAATGGAAATTTCCAGAGCTCAGGACATTACTGTGGGTCAGCATGTATGGACAGAGGGATCTCTTCGAGCTTCAGACCAATGTTTGATGTCAACCAGCTCGCCCGCAGGGTGGATTAGGCTGGCTAGCCTTCATGGCTGCATGAGCCACATTTCCAGCATCTCCATGTGGGCAAGATTTAGAATGCTGTGTGCTTAGTGGGGCTTCTTTGAAGGTTTACTCTGTAAGCAGCCCTCAAGTGGACTGTTAAAATGCTCCTGATTTGTGCTCTGCTGTGGTGTAGGACTGGGTTAAGTGTCCATCTCAGTACTGGAGTGGACTGCAGTGTTGCTCGCACAGCCTGGCTGCTTCACTTTCTCTGACAGAGAATTTGGATTATCCCAAAATCTTCATGTCAACAGACTGGCCTCATACTGCAGTCCCAGCATGGGAACCAGATGTGAATTGCTTGTTAACTGTATGTGGCTACCAGTTTGTCATCTGGTGCTAGTGCTGATCACTGACAGTGCTGTGAAAACTTTGTGATTATGAAACTAATGGACAGCATGATCTGTGTGTGTGTGTGTGTGTTTACACACAATCATATGTATATACTCCTAAAAATAGCTTCCAGGATTCTGACTTTAATTAAAGATCAAAAACTTTCACTTAATGTTGGACGTACAGTGTGACCATGGGGGCAGGAGTCTTCATGTCAGCCTTTAGATTTAAAGAAAATGTTAGCTGAACATTTATTTTAACGTAATTTTTAAAAATATTTTTATTTTCTTTGTGTTTTCAGGATTCTTTTTATAGATATGAAAGAACAAAAATAGTTTTGCTTATTTCACAATTTAATCATCACAGAATCACAAAATGACAGAACGGTTCGGGTTAGAAGGGATTCCTGGAGGTCATCTGGTCCAATCTCCCTGGTAAAGCAGGTTCATCTAGAGCTGGTAGCTCAGGATTGTGTCTAGGCAGATACTGAGTATCTCCAGAGAAAGAGACTCAGAAAACTCTCTAGGCAGCCTGTTCCAGTGCTCTTTCATCCTCAAAGAAAAGCAGTTTTTCCTCATATTTAGATGGAACTTTGCGTGTTCCACTTTGTGCCCTCTGCCACTCGTCCTTTCACTGGGCACCAGTGAAAAGACCTTAGCCCCATTCTCTTGATGCCTGCACTTAGTATGTGTGCATTGATAGCATTTCCTTTTTACCTCTTCCATGGGATAAACAAGCCCAATTCTCTCAGCCTTTTCTCATAAGAGAGATACCCCAGTTCCTTAATAATTTTTGTTACCCTCCACTGGACCGTCTCCAATTGTTTCTTATCCTTCTTGAAATGAGCAGCCCAGAACTGGACACAGTGCTCCAGGTATGGTCACACTAGGGCTGAGTAGAGGGGCAGGATCACCTACCATGACCCTCTGGCAATGCTCTTCCTGAAGCATCCTGGGATACCACTGGCCTTCCTTCATGGACAACTTGTTTTTTGTCAGGACTCTCAGACCTTTCTCCGCAGAACTGCTTTCCAACAGGCCAACGCTGTTCTGGTGTATGGTGTTATTCTTCCCTGGATTTAGGATCCTACAGTTGCCACGATATGTTCCTCTCCACCCAGTTTTCCATCCTGTACAGCTCTCAATGTCAGCAGTAACCACCCTTAGTTGTGGATGAAATTATCATTTTACTGAGACAACTGGTTTGAGTTGGAGTGAAATTTCCACATTTTACTAATGCTATTCTTTTGCTGGGTAACTTGATTGCTAAGTTTCATCCACTTTGGAAGAATCATTGAATAAGCTGAGTTGGAAGGGACCCATCAGAATCACCAAATCCAACTTGTGGCCCTGCACAGGACACCCCAACAATAACACCATATGCCTCAGAGCATTGTTCAAACACTTCTTGAATTCCGTCACGCTGGTGCCGGGGAACCTGTTCCACTGCTCTGGAACTACTTACTCTCTGGATGAAAAACTTTTTCCTGTTATCTAACCTCAACTGCCCCCAAGGTTTAGTTTCCTGATGTTTCCTTGGGTTCTTTCACTAGTCACAAGAGTGAAAATATTGGCACTTGCCCTTCTCCTTTCCTTCATGAGGATGTTGAAGACTGCAATGAGGTCCCACTTCAGAGCAGGTTAATACGGCAAGATGCATATCTATGTATGTTGTAATGAAAATATTGTTACAGGAGGAAGAAAAATAATTTAGAAATAAGGGAAAGGGAAATTTCAAGGGAAAATTGGGAAATTTTCACAATTTCCCCTTGAAAAGGGGAAAAGAATAATGTAAAGAGAGAATATGTAAAACAACAAAGCATGGGAATACTTTAACATTACTAGACCAATTATTCTTTTCTGAGTTTCAATTTTCCCTGTGTCTGATGCAAAAGAAGTGTTGGTCTATTTTGTTTTTGCAGACCATGGCTCTGAGTTTCACTGGCTCAATTAAAATTTGCCTCATGCAAATTCTCTCAGGAGCAGATGTGTCTGCCAAACTGGGCAGAGAAAATGTTCAGTGAGGTCACAAAGAAGATGGTTCTTCATTATGCTCTGCCAAAATCTTAGCAGATCATCACTGAGCATGTCCAGATGTGAAATTTCAATCACTGTCTGTTTTATTTTTTGCAATGTAATTTTTTTATTTCCTGCATTCTAGTCTCTTCTGATGGGTGAAATAAGTTCTTTCCCTGTCAGCCAAGCAGAGTATCATGTTGATGTCTCTTGTTTATAATAGGTTGGGGTTTTTTGGTGTTTTTTTTTCTTTGTTTATGGTTTTTTGGTTTTTGGTTTGTTTTTTTTTTTTTCTTGAAAGAAAATAGGGTAGATGCATTGTATATGTATTTTTAAATCAGGATAGAGTATCCTATTAGCCAGGTTGAGGGGTTTAAGGAGATGCTGTATGGTGTAGAGTGATTTGCACATAATGTGCTGTGGTTTCTTCATTATAAAGCTCTGCTAATTATGTGTTTTCACCCCTCCCAATCACTGTCGCTTGTCATGTCAAATTAGTGAGTGTGAGGAAGACATTTCTGGTTTTTTTTTTTTAATTACTTTTGGGCTAAAAATGAGCTCTGACAGTTTAAACTGAAGCTGAATTTTTAAAAACCATTAAAATCTGGAAACAAGGGGAAACCTTTTAGAAATTTTAAAGGGTCAGTGATAGCTTTAAAAAAATCACTTCTGCCTGAAAAATAAGTACCTAAAGATCAACTTTGATTATAGTGGCTACAGAAGATCTGAGGAAAAAAAAGCCCTTCTCAGTTTCTTGTCTTTCAGGAACCCCACAGTATACCATATATTAGGCTTTCTCTGATTTCTTAGGGGTCTAATATTCAGGAAAACGTAAAAACCAACCATCCAAAACCAAACCAACCAAACAACCACATACAAAAAAAAAATGTGATGTACTGGCAGATTTGGTAGAAGCAATGAATATCTACTCTTTTTTTAGCCATTTTTTAGTTTGTCACTTCCACTAAGAATTCTTGTAGGTAAATAATTACACAACAGAGATTTTATTATTACATCATGACTTTAAATCTTACTTGTAGAAATACTTGGTGTTAGTATACATAGCCTTTCAAGCAGCCCTCAGATTTTTTATGTGGTGTAACTTATCTGAGAGAAAAATAAATGGTTAGCTGAGACATTGAAAATCATGCCTATTTGTATTAGGCAATACATTTTTCATCTCCAAATTTTATGCACATATGAGTTAATTAAGAGTGTAATATGAAATAAATCCATGGCAGTGCAGATGTTTTAGTTGCAAGAGGAATAACTTGTGAATTCCTGTAGGTTTTTAGAAAAATAAATTTGAATCTCAGGCATTCGTCATTAACTTATTTATACTGGAGAATATATTACCAGAGGAAAAACATGCAAACAAGCAGGGAAACAAACCTATCTACTTTCTGGTTTGTTTTTTTATTGTTCACTCAGTTGGGTTTTTTTTAAGATTTATAAATAATTTTAGTTCCCTTCATATCTGAGATACATTTCATATTGATTGAATGACTATCCATTGAATAAAAGAAATATCCTTGGCAGAATTTATAGCTAGATATCTTGCTGTTGATTAGAAGATAGGCTGATTGTGTCTGTCAGATAAAGAAAAAGACTCTGTGTTTCCAATATAGCTTCATCCTGGGCTATTATTTCTTCATTAACCTGTTAAAAGAGAAAAAGCATCTATGAGTTGGAGTTTTTCACCTCAGGCATCCATGCACAAAACGAGTATGAACCTAAAGGGAAAAGAGGGTGAGTGAAGGGAAGAAAAAAACCTAATGAACAGGGAAATGAGTAAATCATAGACAAAGAGTATCAGTATTTTTTTGTATTTTATCCATGATTTCAAATTAGAAATGACCTTCTGAAAGCTGAAATGAGTAGGCATCTTCAACAAGGTTCATTTGAGGAAAAAATGGGCAGTTAACAAAACAGAGCAGCAGTGACTATGCAATAGCTCCTCAGGGACTTCTGATGAAGTCATGCAAGATAATTTTATATTATATAAGGAATATTAGATCAAATCTTTTGGGTCAAATATCTTACAACTCTTATTAAGAATTTTTTCCCCTGTACGATTGTGGAATGCGTGACTGATCACCTTTCTTATAGCAGACTAGAACTTGGATGGTTTTTAGAAAGGCCCTTAGGGCTATGAAGCTGTTTCTGTTTGACAGTCATGGGCTGGATTCCCTCATTTATATTTAACTGTAATCATCAGCTTTGAGAAGAGTTTCTAATTTTAAACACATGGTACTCCCTCCACCCCCTCCTTTTGTCCTCAGGAAAGCTATAATTTGCTTGGTTGCCTCTCTATTTTAACTACAAATACATTTGAGCCTGAGTGGACTTCATATGTGAAAACTGTGCTCAAAAACTGTTACTTTCTTGTCTTTTTGTTTGTTCATGATTGCTCACTTTTTCTTTTTCATTTTAAAAATTACTTCTTCCTGGATCCTGAGTATCATCCAAGCCAATATATACTCATGTCATTTATTGCCTTGATAAAATATTATCACTCAAGTATGAGTATTATGATATCTACTACCTTTCTTACAAATTTATCTCAAAGTTGAACTAATAATTGCTTGAACAACAAATTAGAAAAATAATGAATTGCCATTTCTTGAACTGATATAGACTCAGTGAGATGTGTCTTCTTGAACTATATATGAAATAGAGGGATTAAAAAAATATAAACCAAAACTGACCTACCAAAAAACTACATCCACATCAAAATCCATATTTGTGCTAGCAATTTTTTATCCAAGCTTAGGTCAGATACCCACTGCTTAATTAATTGACCACAAATCAATAAAAGGTTATGTATAAATAAATCTTTACTGCAAAACTATAGCATTTACTTCAACATCTATGTATTTAAACAGCAAAAAGCTTTGTAAACTGTCTGCCTTTACTCTTGGTACAGTGCTAATCCCAGAGGGAGAGAAGACTGAAGGGCAACAGGGTTTGTTTGTGTTTGTACAGAATGTTATCCTTTCAACAAAGACCAACACAAAACATACAAATCCATATGTTTGGATTTGTTGCTGCCACATTAATTATTCATGTTCTCACAGCGTGATACAGTGGGAAATAATTTAAAACGATATAAAAAAAAAGAATTTAAGGACTGGCATCTCTTTCTTTAGTTAGAAATCTTAAATTCTAAGCTGACTTTTATGAAAGTATCTTTTGCTTAACTGTTTGTGAGAAAGACCATTCAGAATACCCTTCCCTACTATTACTTTCACTAATGTCTCTAAGAGTTTATGACAACCACAGAATTGCAAACCAGAAGTGTGATTTTCCAACTTTATGAAACAATTTCATTAATTTGGGTTTTTTGGCAACCATTTTGTGGTGAGGCAGATAACATCATGGATAAATCTGCTACAGAATCTAGATCTTGCAATGTTCAATATTCTCATAAACCTTTCTAAATGTTGATATCTTAATGCCTACTCTGTATTCAAGAAAATCTAGAGAGCCATTCAGCATAAAATAAACGCTTTCATTTGGTCAAGGGAATAACTCCCTAAACTGTTTATATTGCATGAACAAAAGGTTATACTTTTTTATCTCCCAATAGCCCCCTAACACACCTGAGTTGCTGTACAATATCAAAAGCATCAACTTGAGGCCTGCAGTTTTGACAGAAAACTTGCCTTTTTTAATCACTAGCTGGAGGTTAGGAAATCTAATGGCACTTCAGAAATCACTAGATACCTGTGAGCGACCTACTGAACAGGAGTTATCACAGTCTGGAGTTAAAGGTCAGACCTAACTCTGCTTAAATATGGGTTCTTGTGAGGTGTCTAGTTCTGCTCATACTTGTTGGGATCCTTGATGTCTGTTGCTTTTTAAGGTAGTCCAGTCATTAGTCCTGATAATTTGAAAATAAGCAACCATTCCCTCACCTGCATAATATATTGAAGTCCTGCGGTTACTTTAGCGTCCCACTGATGGGCAAACACGTTTTGTAATATTGTTCTGCCAGAGGTGAAGCAACACTTCAAACCTGAATCTCTGAGGCTCCAGGGAATTTCTTGATTTTCAGAAAGCATTTGTTTTGGTGAAAGGCTGTCCCAGTCCTTTCTGTTGCAGATATTCCACTTGGCAATCAGTTATTTGAATAAAGAAGGTTACAGACATGATGCGTGTCTTACAGCTTGAATACTAAGACATTCACAGTCTAGATTCAGGCTCTTCTTCGTGTTAGCACATGAACTTGAAAAGAGGCATTCTACTTTTTTTGAATCTTCTTGTGGAGTCATTGGCTGTTGTGTATGTGCTAAGAAACGAGTTCACAGGTATTCTGTTCCTGCTGCCAAAACTGTTCCAGCATCTATTTTTATATATACTTCCTCAAGTGCGATAACTTTTGAGGTGCAAAAAAAATGAACTGGCTGATCTCCTGGCATCTGAGCACCAAACATTTTTGGCATATCAAGAATTTGTTGCCTGCTTGTTATTCAGCAAAAATGTGGCTCTGTGGCTTCAGATCATTAAGGGATTAGGGAATAATTTAACAGGACTTCTGAACATCCCATTGGCATCTTCTTGTTATGGATTTAGACTTAACTCAGCAAAAGTAAGTGCACACACAAATGATACCTTCTATTTCTGCTTCAGCTTCTAAATCCCACTATACTTAAGGAAATGCATAAGACATACATATTTGACTGTCTTTGCAGACTTGGTCTTTGAAGACCCTGAGAAATTGCACTCAGATATAAGACATCTGAAAAATAACCAATTAGCTTGAGATGTGTGGGTTCTCAAAAAGTTGGGGCACCTAAAATAAGTATAGTGCCTAATTATGTAATTAAGTGATTACCTTTAGTTTGTTCCACTTGTAAAACATTATCCTGAAAGATTCCTTTTCTTTATTTCCCCATCGGTAAAAATAGCATGCTGTTTTGTTGACATTTAGAAATTTTTAACTTATTTTACAGAGATGTATAATAGTATAACTGAATACAGTAACAGAACTCCTTTTACAGAGATGTACAGGAAACTTTAAATGACTATACCAAATGTCCTTGAGGTCTTTCTGCTGATCAAAGTGCTACTTGTATTTGTTAGTGGAGAGAATTCACAGCATACATCATTAAACCTCATCATCTGTCTAACCAAAGAAATCATTTAAGCAGACAGAAAGTGTTCAGCTTTTTCATTGTAACTAGGGGCATTTTTTATTGGAACTATCATAGGGTATCCACATGCCTGAGAAATTCATTTTTCTGTCAAACAGCATGTGTAAGTGAAGTAGAATTTTCTTGTAAAGATTACTGCAAATTGATATAAATTAAGGTCTGCCTTCTGAGAAGAACAAAGTTAATCGAAGTGGGATTAAAGCTATAGGTCCCTTTCATTTAGTAGAGGTGCTTCACTGATTTGTTAAGTAATGGGTTATTTGATGTACTGTATGGAGAGTGATGTGGGTCACTTTCAGCATGCATTGCTGAAGATTTAAAGAAAAAAAAAAAAAAAAAAAGGAAAATACCAGTACTCTCTAGTTTTCCAAATATCATGAAGGAATACTCGTATTGAACACAACCCTTCTGCCCCTCACTCTAACTTTTTGCATTATTTCAAGGCATGAGTTTCTTTTTTATACTTTCCTTATGGCACAGCCCTAACATTCAGTTAGAAAAGGCACTCAGGAAGATGGTTTTTGCTTTGTTTCTTATCAGAAATTATGTTATCATAATCACATTTGACCAGCAAATTTGTATTCAGTAACTATGAACCTCAATTTTATTTCATATGACAATTAACAGTATTTCTATTTTTTGGGTTCAGAATACTTGAAGTGATATTGTCCTTCTATGTGCTTTGTCTGTCTGGTTTTGGTTTGTGTTTTTATGCTTGCTGATTCCATGCATGTCTATATAATTTTATTAGTCTTGAAAAAGATCCTTCAATGGTTTTGAAAAGCAACATAGTGCCTAAAGTTTCTGACTTTAAAAGATTATTACCATTCATGGAGCTTTTTGTAAGTTGTCAGCTTCTGTTCAAATCCAAGTTATCATGTATAAGTCTCGAAATGCATCCACATGAACTGATATGAAAGAATGAAAGGTCAGTTCAATGGCTAGAGAAAACAAGGGAAGCTTCCAGCTCTCACTTGAAAAATATCCGTACTAAAGTATTTAGATCCAAGTATCCACATGTCAGCAGGTGTCTAACTTCCAATTATTATTGATGTAGATCTAGAATTTGACTTAGTTATCCACTCATGGGCATTTCTTGCCCCGATACCCAAATGTTCAAAATAGTGGAGTTCCTGTGGCTAATATGAGATAAAATGTGCAAGACTTTTGCCCTTTGAGAGGGTCAGAGGGAGGGTAGGCAGAACTCCCTGTGCTATTTCATATTTGAAATATTTTCAAAATGCTTTTGTGTGAAAAGTAAAGCAAACCCTACTCTAGTCAATGGAGTACAAGGAGAAAATTTTCCCTTGTGTTAACTCCCTGCTTTAGGGTGAGCTGAACTGCCTTGAACTATCTGGCTGTATTGATTACATTTCCACTGCTTATACTGGGAACACTGGATCTTACACTAAAAGACACTGTAAGACATCATTTCTGATAATGTAAATTTGAGCTTCTTTGGCTGTTTCAGCAGAGAGGCAAAGGCTAGCTATGGGGTTTTAGCACAGAGGGATGCAGGTGATTTTTAGCAAGGAATTTAAAACAAAATCACTCTCTTGTATCCAGATAAATATTCAGATACATTAGTAAAAGTTATAAAGTAGTGTGTCAGTCGTCACATCTCTTTTGTTGGGTAAAGAATCTAATTCACCCAGGAATAGTTTATAGAATCAGAGTCATAGAATCAAGTTTATTGGAAAAGACCTTTAAAATCATCAAGTCCAACCATTAACTGAGCACTTCCAAATCTACCATTAAACCATGTCCTGAAGTGCCACACCTATTTATTTTTTAGGTACCTCAGCCATCAATGATATGCGCTTCCTTTTGTTCAGGAACATTCTTTGGCTCAGTATTTGACTCAATTTTAAAATGTGTAATACAAAACCTTTGTATGTTTACTGGACTGATTTTCCTGTCTAAGTGATATGTGTGTCATGAGAAAGTAAGAATTTTCTTGTGCAATCAACCAATTCATGTTCTAAATGAGTCACTTGTATATGGAATTCTTATTGTAAAAGCTAACAATGGAAAAATCCTCCAAGATTTTTTCCCCTAGAATGTTTTCTAAAATAGCAATAAAAAATGAAAAGAATCAATATTTTCATACACATAATTTAAAGATAAAATAATAAATAATAAATAAGTAACCAGTTTGGTATAAACAGAAAATTGAATTTCACATGCCTGTTTAAATGAGCTCTTTAATTAGAAACTGATTTATTTTAAAATATTTCTAATCTGGACAAATATTCTGTCAAAATTTCTTTCAATCAGGATAATCAGAACCTGATAAACCCTAACTTGGTAATATATTTTTTTTTATAATCTGAAACATAAAGTAGCTTTGCTGCACATAAAATATTCCTGAAAGATTGTTGCCAGAAAAGCTGCTCTACCTTAAGTATATATTCATGGATACTCATATCAGATGATACACAAATTACAGAGCATTCTTATCTCTTACAAGGAAATTGTAGAGATTAATTTCTTATATTAACAATTTATATCAGAATATATAAAATAATTCAATTTACCTTAAAAAAAATTATAAGTGGCTATATCTAGAGCTGTGCAAAGTGCATTTCCTTTCTTTATTGTTTAAAAACATTCTTGTTTGAAATCACATGTAATTATTTCTGTTTTGAATGCAACCTGACTAGCACATGTTATTTTATGGCAAAAGACTCAAAATAGGCCTATCTAAATAAATCTACTTTTACATTGAATTGTTTCTGGAAACACAGCCTAATTAGTACACTGCCTTTGTAGCTGGTATGAGGCAAAGTGATACTGACTGTAAATGGCCATTTTAATCTAGGAATTAGAAAACAAACCTACTTTGAAAATAAAATTAACATCATCAGTTAAGAAGTTTTTTGCAGAATGGCATGGAGAGATTTTTCAACAGAAAAAAACATAAAAAAATCTTTGTGGCAGTGTTGCTCAGCGGGAGCTGAACAGTTGTCCCAGGCCTGGTGAAAGGACAGACGTTTCTCATTTCCCTGCGTCTGACTGGAGTGAATTGTTTCTTCACTGATGAAGATTATGGACCCATAGGGATTGCTGTTACTAATGGCAATTGCTGTCAGGTTTTGGTTGAAGTCTGAGGTGATAATAAGATATAAGGAGAAGTGAGTTATGTGTTCATTATGAAACAAAGTGCAGCTTGGAAAAAGACTCCATACTCACCTTAGTGTAAGGATAGTCTTGTCTTCTTTATTCACAGCAACAGAGTCTTACTGTGCTATTTCATTGCCACATTGTGACACAGCTAGTATTCACAGTACATGCTCTGGTTTTCTATCTCACTGAAATTGTATACTGATAGTCATGGTTCACAATAGCTACATCATATAATTTCATCCATTGAAAAACCTCATGTCCCTGAGAGAATGGACAAAGCCTTCCACTTCAGATAAATAAGAGGAAGAATTAATCCCCTGATTGGAGCGTATAAAAAGTTAAGCATATCTTTTGGTTGGTTGCAATGAATAAGGATCAAATTTCAT
The DNA here is from genome assembly GCA_013397295.1 of Polioptila caerulea. Classification (NCBI taxonomy): domain Eukaryota; kingdom Metazoa; phylum Chordata; class Aves; order Passeriformes; family Certhiidae; genus Polioptila; species Polioptila caerulea. The sequence continues at coordinate 478,485 of VYXF01013111.1, read as the reverse complement.
ATGTATTAAAATTCAGAAGCTAGGGCAGAGTTAGTATCTCTCCATGTTTACATACAAATATGAAGACACTTTGTCTTGCTGAATGTAAATGGATGTGAACTCTGACTTACAGTGTGTGAAGTCCACCATGTTTAATGGGTATATTTGTATATTCACAATACAGTCAAAGACTGAGTTTTCAATTCACCCAGTAGTTTTGAAAGCAAACCACATCTTCTTCTGCAGAGAATTTTGTAGGGTTATAAAAAATAGTCTTCCTATTACTGACATTATTTACTTACTTAACATAAGTAAAATCTTTCACTTGCTCTTTACTTTTGTACACAAAAGAAGCCATTTAGTCTTACTACAACTCACATCGAACAATTTAAATAGGGTAGATCCTTATTCCCTCTTTGACTGTTACCAGAGTACATCCCCATCTGTAATGTTAAGATGCTATATGTTACAAAGAGGGTACACGGTGCCCTCTGTTCTCTTCCCTGTATTCTCTTATCATGAACCTCTGGTGTAGTGAGAAGTGTTGTTCTTCCTCCCTTGAGTCACCCATACATGAATTTGAATGATGTCCACTCGGTCACTCCCCAGCAGCCACAGCTCTTATTCCTCTCTTATTTCCTTGGCACTTCTTGCTTCTATTCCCCTTCTTCTTTGGCGACTCTCCCTAAGTCCTCTGCACCTGATCCAAAGCTTGCTCCTATTTTTAATTTTTCACTTCTCTTATTTTTGAAGGGTATAGTGAGAAAAAATGCCTGTCGCATCAAATTTGCATATATTTTGCAATGATCTAATGCTGTGATTATTTTCCTTGATGTCCTACTGATTTTTGTCTGTAATAACCACTGATTTCCTGTCTTCGACTGCCCATGGCCACTTGGTCACCAGCTGTGGAAGAAGCCTTGCTGTGGTGTGTGCCTTGAGGTGAGCTGCTGCCTTGTTGTGGCTGCTAATTCATTGTGAAGGGATGTTCACATCACAGGCGTGATGTTGATGTGTCTTCCCAAGGTATTAGGAGTGGCCTGCCTGAGTCTACTGGCATGCATACTCACTCAGACAGATGTTTACATCATTTCTAAGAATCATTTTCCACAACTGATGTTTTGCTATTGAGATGAAAAACAGGTCTTATTTTGAGATGAATTTATGTATTTTTAAACTAGACTAAAAAAAGCAGGTTATAATTTATAGTTTGAGTGAAAAACACACGTAGATCAATTTAATTAGATGACAATCACATTTAGGATTACTTACAAAAGCTGGAGAAAAACAATAGCTGATTTAGTATTTCTAATTACTAATATGTGTAATAACTTTTTTTTGGAAAAACAGAAAAAACCAATATTTTAGTAGTTAGTAAATATGTTTACTTGATTAAATTCTTCCAGAAACCAAAAGCAAAGATTTAAAATAATTTTCATAACGGTTATGTTTTGACACTATGTGGAGTTCCCAAACCCATTGTGCATTTCAGAATGCATGACTGCAAAAGTCAGCTGAGGCCCTTCTATTTTGGATGAAGGCAAGCAACTAAAAATGCCCAAATCTTGTTTTCATTAATGATTTTCAGACCCTAAAACAATATGAAATGCCAGGGTTATGAATCAAATATTCTAATGTCAAGAAAGGTAATGAGCATATCCTTTAAGTGATGATGGCTGCCACTACACATTGCCTTTCCCGCAAACCTGCTCTCTATAAAAGGCATTGACGGTAAAAAGAGCATGGTATTCACATGGGTTAAGATTTATTTAAGAACCCTTGGAGTCTATCCCACACTTTTTCTGTTTTAGGGATTTGATGAAAAGCAAGGAATTTCAGGTGAGTTGGGTGGGGGAGCAGTATCCTCAAGGCAAAGGCAGTAAAAAAGGACACTGGATGATTTTCTTGCTAGTGCTACAAGTTTCCTAGATATTGCAAATCATTTAATCAATCTTTGATACAAAGTAACTTGTGACAGTCTTAGGTTATTTGTATCAGCCCCTAGAAATACATGACACATTTTTCAGTTGTTTCGGGTTATCTGCCAGCAGAAGGGTTCTTGAGTTTTATGAGGCAATATCCTGCTGTGGTTACATATCCACCTGGTCTCTGTTGCTCATCTCAATCCTTCCTACACTGATTTATTCCACTACCTTGTGCCAGTTTTTTCTGGTTTATATTTCAATAATGATAGCAAACTGTCAGGAAAATTCTCCTTTGTAATGAAGCTGCTCTCCTGTGTCATAAAAGAGCTCTACTCAGAGATCATTAATACATAGGGAGATCATTAAGGAAAAGAAGCATGCTTTGCAACTCTAGAAAATTTAGCTGCCAAATCCTTTAATTTGCTAAATATTTTTTTTTCATGGAATATTTTTTGTTTCTTTGTTTGCTTTTTTTTCCCCTGCAGAACATCTCAGAGTGTTATAGCATCTGAACCCCTTATCAGCTGCCTATTGAGGAGCACAGAACTATTAGAAATTGACCAGAAACAAACAGAGGACATTTTTTCTTTCTTAATACAGACAAAATTGATTTTGTGGTTGTCTTTTTGATTTTGTTGTTTTGTTTGTTTGTTTTTTGGGGATTTTGTTAGGTTGTTTTCTTGGTTTTTTTTTTTTTTTTATTTTCCTAGTTTCACTCTTAGATACATTTGAAATAATTATTTAAAATTTCCTGACCCCATCAGCCCATGGCAATTAAGCAATAATACGGAATATTTTATTTAAAAAAAATTTAAAAATTGTTATAATAAAATATCAAAATAGTAAGTTATAGAATACTTCATAAATATCCAGAGCTTACACTGGGACATTGTAATTTGAGGTATTTTAATATGCTTTGAATTGCAGGGTATTTTTTTCCGGACCAATTTCACTTTCCATTTATTAGTACCACCAGAACAATAGAACAGAAGTAAGGCTTTTTTGAAGGGAGAGGAAATTAGTTGCTCAGGCATAATAATTTCTCATTCTCAGATAGCTCAGAAATTCTCAGATAACACCTCAAAAAGAATTCCACATTGAGGGAGGAAAAACTGGGTTGGAGGCTACAACAGGCTGAGATTTGTTCACCTTTCAAAAGTCTTGATACAGAGGAAAATTTGAAATATATCCTATGTATATATGTCTGTTCAGTGTTGGTTGGAATTACCAATTGCTTACAGAGAAATATTACTTTGCTCTTTGAAGAGCTTCTCATTTTTATTATCTTTCTGAATTCTATGATCAGATAAAGGCCTTAGGATATATTGAGAAGCTGAGAAGTCTAAATTATCACTGAAATGAATGCTGCTACTACTACAGACACCTCCTGCTGTTTGCTCTTTACCTCCTCAGTTGTCTGTTCTTGAACTTTAGCGGTTTCTTCAGTGTTAAATTTAGACAAAGTAAGAGGCCAGAATTATTCAGCTGATTTGCTAGTTTTCAATTTGAGCTCAAAAATATTTTTTTTTTCTCTCTTTCTCTTTGTGTGATGGGTTTGGGCGGGGGATTTGTTTGGTTTTTTGGGTTATTTTTGTGTTTTTTTTTTTTTCCCTCTGGGGATATATATTGTCATTTGTAAATATTTGTGTAATGTTAAACAAGTAGAAATAAGTCCAAGTGTATGTGTGATTTTCCAGCATAATTGAGTTAGTTTGGGATACACTTTCTGGTTTTCAGCTGCCACTGCAGACAAAGTTGTATGTACATGTCTGGTTTTTGCTGATAGACTTTATGCCAGGCAGAGCAGCCTCTAGCTTATACTGGGTGCTAGATGGGTAAAACTGTGCTATAACAGGAACACTGATTTAAAAAAATTGTTTTCAATATACAAGCATATTTACAAGCAAAAATGTCTTCTGATATAGACATGGTTCGAGTTTCTATTTTTTAAAACATCTATGATCTCATTGGTGTTAGTGAAACTACCAGGATGAACAAACATAATTTTTGCAGGATGGAGGTTCAAGCTAAAACATTTGTTACTTGTACATAAATGCAGTTTAAAATCTGCTTGTTACTGTTGTCTGCCTGATATTCGAGACATTAGTTTTTTACTTCTTTGTCATTCTTATTATTTTTCAATAGAAGTTGTGAAACACAAAGAAATGGGCTGAATTCATTTTTTTTAGAAAACTGCCTTAAAGTGATGTTTCCAAGAAATGTGGCCCATTAAGTTTTCACATTGTGGCCGTTTCTTTGAACATCTTTCCTTTAGTGTTTTTAGTTTCAGAAGATGAATTACTATTTGTCTTTACTTTTTAAGCATACATTGTCCAAATGATGTAACAGAAAATAGCTTGAAAGAGGAGTTTGTTGTATCTAATTACAATAGCATACTCTCATACTGAAGACTGGGATGAGACAGCAGTTAATCTCTTTTTAAGTGTGAAATTTTAAGACATTGTGGATTTATTTGTTGTTTACTTTCTGGATAAAATCCTTTACTCACTTAAGTAATCAGACATTTTGGTGTTGTCTTGAAAGGGATTAGGCTCTTTATCAAAAACAGACCAAAAAAAGGAGGGATACTTCTGCTTGCTGCTTTGGAAAATATTCATAAATTCCAGGAAAAAGGAGTTAAAATATGTTTGTGATGGATTCTTATGGCATTAATAGTAAGCTTGGCATCTCATTCTGTTTTTACTATTATTTAATTTAAAAATTGTTATTATGAACTTTTATCACTAATAGCTATCATAAAAGACCAAAGGTGATTAGTAAATGTCTTTGTAGATTTGTCTATTATCCACACTAGAATATTTTTATTTTCAGAAGAAAGTGTGCCTAGTTTTTACAAAAGATGATCCAGCCACTTCAGTTGTGTGAAGAAGCATTCTTCTAACTTTCAAATTAATTATCTTTGAAAACTATTGAGGCTGTATCATCTATTTATGTTTGATATGATATAATCTTAGTTATTCTTTAAACTATTAAAAATAAAATTAAGATGCAAGCAAACACATGTAAAATTGCAAAGAAGCAATTTTTAGTAAGAACATTCTAAGTAGTGTAATCAAGCATAATCTAATCCTAATCACATAATTATAGCAGTCCATACAATACCCAGCATATACATAAACTCATTTCCAATAGAAATGCATCTTCTCCTCCACAATGACCTTCCTGTAATGTAAATGTGTACTGGAAATTTCTCAGTGCTTTAATTTAACTTAAATGATAACATCAACATTGAGAAGTTGTGACTTTGATGAATGAACATTCTTCACAATATTTTGTTTATCAAAAGATGTCTGCTACCTATTTATTTTATTTCAGTGTTGTCAGAAAAACAAATGCATGTGTTTGGGGGAGTTCTTAGAACTACTGTGGAACATCTAAATGTTACCTTTTTAGAGCGGTCCTGTCTATCCTATCTTTCTTAATTTCAAAATAAAAGTGCATGATAGGTTTGGGTTGCTTTGTTTTACACTAAGTTGTTGCATCGATTAGAAGGCTTAAGACCAATGAGTAGTAGTCTATTTCTTGTTAAACAAGAACTTAGTAAACAAGTAAGGAGTAAGTTGGTATTTAGTCTAGTGCCACATAGGATTCTGTCACATAATGAATAAAGATTAAAGGAACAAAATCTTTAGTTAGTCTAATGAAAGAAAAAACAAACCAAGCAACTCACTAGCTTGTAGTCTGTTAAATCACCACTTTGATTAGAATGATTTGTCTCTTTAGGTAGAGCAAACTACAATTGATTTATTTTTGGCCATTTGCTAAGACAAGCTGATGTAGCACTCAATTGGAGGTGTGAAAATCTTTCCTCTTTCCCTCACAGCTAGTGGTGAAACTGTACCAACAAATTAGAAACCATTTAAAGGGACTTTTAGTGGGAAAGATATGGCTGAAACCAATAGTAGAAAAGAAATAAATCACGATCATTTATTTAGAGCTATAACATTTCCTAGCTACACAGTAATCTCATCTCAATACCGAATGAGCCCAAAATATGAAGACTGTAAAATAAAGCAGTGCTAGTCCTCACCCACCTTTTACCTAATATTAAGTTACACAGATTCAGAGTCTTCTTCAGAGAGCCTGTGAAGCTTTGAATTGATATCTAAAGAGAAAACACTATTCCCTAGTTTTTAGGGCATTGTGATAAAAGTATCTACAAATTGTACTCTGTATGAGACTTAGCTGCCTTGCTGTCAAAATTGCCAGAGGGGACCAGATAGGGACATGTGAGGTCTCTAATTCTCACTCACTGGAATTAATAAGCATTTAAAGTCTTCCAGTGTGTCTAGAAGACTTACACCTCCCATGGATTGTTCCTTCTATTACTGAATAAAGGCGAGGGTCATAGGATCAAGAGATTCTTCAGGTATTTGCATCCAAAAAAACACAGACGAAATGCATAGTGAATGAAAGCATTTTCAGAGCAAAACTCTCAGTGATCGCGTTTTTCACCATGTTTTACATTACATTGCTGACCTCTCTGAGAGCTTGCAAACTAAATCCTTTTTGGATGAAACTCAGTGGGAAGATATTTTGTCTGATGGCATCTAGTGCAATTGTTATGAACATTGATGCAGGACAGCTCTAGTCCCAGGTAAACCCCACAAATCTATATTTGGTTAACACTGGGTTCTCAGCACCATCTTACTCTGCAGCCTTGATCCTTTGAGTCTTTTTGGCTTTTTTTATTAATATAAGCACAGCCTCTGTGTGCTCTCAAGGATGCTGCTTTAGCTGGATTCAAATACTTCCTTCTTTTATCGGGGGAGATTGAACTTCTAGCCTTGTTAAAATTTACCTAAGTACAAATCTTGCCACAAAACACAGAATAAAGACTTTTTCAAGCTCTGTGTTCATTGTTTTCTAACAAATATATATTTCTTCATTTCAAAATATTTCATGTAGCAAGCATAAATCTGAAAATGATAAAATTTCTGTGGCCTGTTTTGTGAACACTGTTGTACTTTATGTTTTGTATCCGAGAGGTTGATAACGCTGCTAAGAATTTTCCCAACTGAATTATAATTTTGAAAAATAAATTCTTATGAACACTGCTATTAGGACATGACTGGTGGTAGATTTTAATCCAGAGAAACCGTATCTGAAATATACTGGTAGCCAGTATGTGATAAGAGACATAAAATAACTGCAATTGTAGTGTCTTGGTTTTCTTAAGTCAAGAAAGCAATATCAGCAGTGTACCAATAAAATTGTGACCAGACATCATGAGGTCTGCCTTCTCTTTATGAAAATAAAAAGAATTTCCAAAGAGTCTAACAAAAACACTTGCAATCTTTTTAAAATATTAATTTGAAAGATTAGAGTCTAGCTTTGAAGTGTCGTATTATATTGATGGATTACAAGGGATAAAAAGTTAGTAAAATGACATCTTAAATGGAAGTTTGAAGCATTGTGCTTTAGCAAGTTGCTTGTAAACCAAGATTTTTTTCTCATTTATTCCTCAGCTGCCTGATGAGAGTCGTGGGCTGCCCCACATTATATTTACCCCTCACTGGAGGAAATGTCTGTTATTTCTGAGCAATGAGTGTATTATATTTTGTTATTCTCCTCTTTTGTATTTATGTGAAATACATTTCACATAAAATGTATGTGAAAACATACATAGCTCTTTAAAGCTCTATGCTGCGTTATTCTATAAAACCTATAAAAGCACATAATGAGAAAAGTGTTGATTTCTGAAGGCCTTAGAATTCACTTTACATTGCTCCTTTGCTGTCAAGTTCTTGATTTTACAGGTGGCCTTGATTTGAAATATATCCTTGGAATTGTGAAAAAAAAAAAAAAAAAAACAAAAAAACCCCTGAGTTTTATTTGCACTGCAGCTCTCTTGCAGCTGCCACAGTATGAAGTTAATTCAAGTCTGCATGAACTGCATTCCAAGGCTGCTACCTCTTTGCAGAATGGTACAGTGAAGTTTCACTGTAAATCCAAGTTGAATTCAAATGAGTATTTTCTGTGGTCCTGTATTTTCACAAAGAAAAGGTTTCGGGTCTGCTAGCTTGTCTAGATAAGTTTGATCAAGAGGGCTAATAGAATATATTGCTTCTCTCTACCAAGCTTGCTTTGTTTAAATGTTATATGGCATTCCAGGCAGCCTGCTTTGTCCTTAAGCAGTGAAGTGGTTCCTGACTGATGGAAGCATAGTTCAAAGAAACTGAAGAGCTCAGGAATACAGAGAAAAGTCAGAAGAAAAATAAAAATATCTATATTTCACTGGAATATAGTGAATATTTAAACAGGAGTTCTTCATAGAAATTGTCCAATTTGACCAAAATATCTCTAATAAATTATACTGGTAAATTATCAGTATGGAAATCTGAGCTTTGTGAGGCTACAGCATTTTAGGACTGACCTTTTAACCTGGAACTTCTATGCAAACTGCTCCAGGGCTTTCACATCCAATAAATGTGTCTCTTTTAAATGAGCATTTCAGTATTTGAATTTTCTTGTTCTTAATCAGATTGAAATTAGATTTTGGACTATTAGATTCGCCCAAGAAATGGAGTGACCTTCTGGATAGATAAAATAAGGAATAATATTGTAATACAAGAGAACACTGTAATTTGCAGCAGCTGCTAAACTTTTCAAAGGTGTCTCCTTTTGTTGCTGTCTTATTTACACAGGGTCTGATGGGGCTCCACATCAAACATGCACTGTCAAGTAGTTAGGCTGCTGAAAGCCAAGTACCTCTTTCACAAAATATTTTATCTGTGGTGTGTAAGCAGCCTAATAATGACTTCCAGATTGCTTTATCAATCTTTTCTTAGTCGATTGTATTGTCCACAATGTTGAGAGTATCTTCAATTAAACGTGGTAAAATTCAAGTCAGTTTTTATTCTTCTGCAGCTTAGTGAAGGTAGGAATTAGAGGCAGAGGCATTAGAGCTGGCTCTTGTGAGCATTACAGAGTCACAGCAATAACCATTAACACTCTCTTCACGTTTGCATGGCTGATGCTACAAAAGAGACCCAGAATAGTTGCTTCTTTTTCAAATAAAAAGGAGATCCTGCAGAATTTGCACTTCACTAAGAAAGAGGTTGCACTAAAGGTGCATGCAGGTGAGTGGATAATTCAAACCAAATCTTGATGCCATTTTTTGTCATTGTTTTATTTACATGATCAGCTACATCATCGTAGTGCAGTGTGAGTAGTAAGAATGTCAGAAGTTTCCTAGACTTACAGACATGTGTGAATACAAGCATGTGCAAGTGATACATCTGCTAGACAACTAAAATGGGAAGAAGATGCAGGAGAGACTATAAGTAATCTATTAACTACCTCTGATTATAAATGAAAATGTTACAAAGCCTTTGAGAAAGCTTGGCAAATGTATTTTATACCCAAACCTAGACACCATTGAAACTGCTGTATTTTCTTTTGCTGTCTTAGTTTTCTCTCTTCATTGTGAGAGAGAACTTGGGGCTGATGCTGTACGTTTGTGCAGTACCCATTGAGAAAATGGAAAGTGAGCTTTGTATATTGCCTTCCTACTCTTTTCTGAGGAAAAGGGAAGAAAAATAGCAAAGTGACTTTAGAGGCTCTACTACTTGGCAACGTTAGAAGAAATATTTGTACTCTTGAACTTCTAACAATGCGTGCAAATTTTCCATACCTTTAAGAAAAATATTGGCAGTTTTGTTATTTATGGCATGTATTAATTAAGCAGTGTGCAATGGTATATGCAGAACTTCAGTGCAGTCTCACAGGTTTTGTTCTAGGTGATTCATTTTTTCCAGCTGTTGGTTAAAGTAAGTAGATTCATGTGTTAACAGAAACCAAGAAAGAGCAAACTCCAAGGGGACAGGTTCAATTTGCATAGCATGATGAAATATAGTGTTGCTTTGAAAACCATTCATTTTCCAGTTCAGAAGTATTTATGTCTTTACTGTATTTCCAACATGTTTGTTTAATGCACTTTTACAGAATTGCTTTCTGGTAGTTCTAAAGAACAGAGAAAGGCATAGCTCTTCTGTAAACAGAGAACTGAGAAGCCCAGTTGCAGCCTTGGCCTGTGGTGTGGGAATGTGTACCATCATACCTGGGTGGGGAAATGCAAACCATAGAATTCCTTCTCTCTTTGACATTTCTGTGTCCAAGGAATATATCTGTGAGGAGCTTATTTTGTCACATGTTCAAAAACATATATGTAACTTTATGGACACAGACAATTCAACTTTCTGTCAGTGTAATGTACTTCATATTGCCAGTAACTTAGTGGCAGGGTAATGTGGTATTATATGGGAAAAGCTCCCATTACAGTGGGAAATGGTTCTGGGACAGAAAGATGAACCAATGACAGGAAAGGATAAGCTAATGTTCTAATGAAGAGGAGCAGAAGATAAGTGGGGTGATTATACAAGGAGTAAAGTAGCCTGTATCTCATTCAGTTGTGCTGGGCTTTTTTCCACAAATTCCAACGAATGGGCAGACAAAGAACACATTATCGTAAACTACCTGATCTTGGCTCACACCCACACTAATTTACTTGCATATTTTGTTCCTGAATACAATGGAAACATCCCTATTTTCTGTGAAAATGGGATCAGGAAGAGTATTCTGTTGCCATTATCTATATTCAATTAAGCAATTTGGATTAGTTCAAGGTTATTTGTTGACGTACTTTGTCCAGTGCAAAACATGAGCTTTAAGGTAGGACCTGTAAGCAACTTTTTTTTTATTTCAGTAAAGCTTTCCATGCTGTCTGTCACAGGCTCATTCTGAACAAAATGTCCAGTACACAACAGCTGGATAAACACATCATGTGAGCAACTATAGGGTAGGACATAAAGGGTTAGAGTGTTAGGGTGACATCAGACTGGTGAATTGTCACCAGTGGGGTTCTGTAGGGATCCATCTTCATTCCTGTGCTCTTCAATATCTTCATAAACAACTTGGACAGAGAACTCAAGGGTATATCAAGTGAGTTTGCTGATGACTGTAAATTGAGAGGAGCTGTTGAGTCCCTCAAAGGCAGAGGGGCCCTGCAGAGAGACCTTGACAGATTAGGTGGTGTGCAATCACCAACCACATGAAGCTTAACAAAGGCAAGTGCTGGATTCTGCGACTGGAACAGGGCAATCCTGGACTCCATAGAGACTGGGGAATGAGATGGTGGAGATAGGTTCCATGGAAACTGGGACCTGGGGAGTTTTTGAGAGGAGGAAAAATCTCTTAAAAAGCCTGAAACCTGCTATACTTGAATTCCTGATAAATAATCTGTCCAAGCTAATCTAAAATCTAATTGTTCCACTTAGATATTTGTGTGTCTCTGTTGGACACACAATGACACACACAGACACTGTCAGGTGAAAAGGTATAAAACTCTTTATTACAACATCTGACTCCATATTTATAGTATTTCTATACAGACCAGGCATTGGAGGAGAAGGTGGACACCTCTCCCATCCCATTGGTCAAGACAACTGCTCATCAGTTATTTTTTTATTCTAAGAGAAAGTATGTAAACAACCTTGTCTTAACATAAAAATGTTTCTAATTATAACATCTGTGTGTGAGAAAGAACTATGAACTATGAAAAACATCCAACTGTTAAGTGTACCAGAAAATGGGAGAAATCAGGGTGACATTTGGGATTTGCCCCTTGTGAGAAATAAAGACCCTGGTAAAATATTTAATTTTGAAAATTTTCTTACCCCTCCCAAAAAGACTGTTTGCTTTCTGAAAATATGCTGAAGGAATAGGAGAATCTAGAGATTAATGAGCCATTCTTATAAAAAAAGAGCAGTTTTAAATCTACCAAAGATACATATCAGACTAAATTCTGGACATGTAATTTCTCAGTGTTCTGAGCTTAATTAACATTTTTGCTTCAATTTCCCCATTAAAAAATGAGAAGCAATAAAATGCTTACCTTTATAGTCATAGGGATGCTCTGTTGGTAATTAGATGCTGTCAGACAGAATTACTGTAAATTACAGTAATTACTGTTCATTAATTAATTCTGTCAGTTTTATGTTTTATTGTAATGCACTGTCAAAGTGCTATAGTGTTTAAATTGGATGCATTTAAAATGAACATTCACATTAAAAAGGAGTGAAAGAGAACCTTTTATTGAAATTAAAAAAAGTTCCAAAGAAATATTTATTATGATATAATTTTGGCTGTGGAATTCTGGAGCTGAAAAGTACTGCATACTAGTAACTGCATGTAGTATTATAATAAAAATGATACAAAAAATATGAAGAGACATTCGGTATTTAAATTGAGCTGCTTATTTTAGAGCAGAATTCAGTATTTAATTGTAACATTCTCTGTTGAACCAGGTGTATTTCCAGTGACTGTTTTGTGCCAAAGAGAATTAAGGCAGGAAAGTTGACATTTCCCTTGGGAGAAAGAGACTAAATATTAAATCTGCATCTCCCACTGCTGGAAGTGAGTCTTCCTTTGGCACATACAGCACTGGAATACTGTAAATATTGGTTTATTGTAGTAGTGTAATTTGCGCTATTGCAATGAAGTGATGATAATTATACTAGTCCTATATTCCGTGGAATTTTGTAATGGTTTTATCTGTGTTACTAACATGTAAATATGCAGAGAAAAGGGTCTGCTACTTCCACTCCCAGGATAAGGCACAGTTGGCAGAATATATGCTCCTCCTAAGGTGACCCAGGATGCCAACAGCCCTCTTCACTGCAAGGACACATTGCTGGCTCATGATCAGATTGTTACCTTCAGATTCTTTTCCAGCAAGGTGTTCTCCATCTGGGTATCCCCCAACATTTGCTTGGGATGGGTTTGTTTCTCCTCAGGTGCAAAGCTTTGCACTACCCTTTTGTTAAGCTTCATGAGGCTCCTCTCAGCCCATCTCTCCAGCCTGTCAAGGCAAAAACTCACTGAAGTTATTACACTGAAAAGGAGAGCTAGAAGAAAAGTCACTTTAGTCTAAGAACAGTGTTAGATTTATTAACAGGGATAGATTTATTTACAAGCATCTAAAGTTTCACCCAGGTATTCATATTTTTGTGTTTTAGGAGATTTTTGGTTGGTTTTGTGGTTTGGGGGCTTTTTTTTGGTTTTTGTTTTGTTTTTGTTTTTCCTGGGGTTTTTATTATTCTAGTAAAACATGCCTGTAGGGAATAAAAGTAAAGGGTCATTTGATGGATTCAATTCAAGAAAGCAAGGGAGGCAAAGGTAATTCTACTGCAAGGATCTGGTCCCATAGAGCAGAAAGTTCCCATTAAAAGCAATGTATTGACACTCAGATTTCTTTAAACTGGGAGGAATTCAGGTTAAGCTTCTCTGTGGATACTAGCTGTGGTACCACATCAAGTAGGTGGAAAAGAGCACATCTGGAGCTTTTTTGTATCAAAGCTCCCTTTAAGTTAAAACCAAAGTGGAAGCTGTGGAGGTCATGAAATCCTGGAGTCACACTGTGACTGTACAACACTATTATCCAAGTCAAATGGCACTTTTTTGCTCTGATTTACTTTCTAAATTGGTCAAAAGTCAAAGCATTGATTTGAGTGTAGGAAGCTGAGGCTATGTGGATATGAAGTCCTAGTACAGTAAAGACAAATACTGAAGTACATTTTAGAATATTATTTTACTGTTCAATCCTCTTAAAGGAGCTGTGATTGAAGTAAAACTGCTAGGATATCAGTATAATTCATAACTGGTAAACAATCTTCAGCAGTCAATAGGAAGGGGATCTTTATAGCTGCCTCAAATACAGAAGCACATTCTTTTTTATCTAAATCAGCATCAATATTTCATCAATACTCCAGTCTCATGCAGTAGGTCATTGCTTTTAATTTTTAATGTATTCCAAATTATTAGAACAATTTTAAACTTTTCATTCATTTTTTAATTCAAATAAATAAAAAATTATTTAATTGAAAGTGGATTTTTCTACACAGGAGCCTGAGTTTTGGCCTTTTCCCTTTGTTTTCTTATTAGTGTTTTGTTTTCCAAACTGATATGAGCCTGCTATACTAAAGATTATGTATCTTTTCTTAAAAGCTTCCCCAGAGATTTGTTTTGATGTCGGGTGATGAAATAAATTACTACTTCACTAGTTTTAAAGAGGACTTTGTTGCCTAATTTGAAAGTAAAATTATATTGAATAATAATAAAAGCAAATCCTTTTGGTAATCTGAGATTTTCTCAAAGGTGTCTTTTCAGAGGCTGCTTGAGAAACTTGCAGAGACTGGCCTGTTTGAACCTATGTAAGACAAAGTTTTTTATTGTTTAGAGAATCTGCTATTTAAGGCACCTGCTAAGTGAGATGGAAGGCATTTTTATGAGTTTGTGTTTGTTGCTTTGAATTATATTGCTTTCATGTATCAAGCAATGAATGACAGATAAAATAGTTTCCTTTGTGGGTATGTAAGCAATGGTATTTGGCTACTTAATCTGATCAAACAATATTTACTTTGGATTTTGTTATTTTTTTCCCTAACAAATTATGCTTTCACCATAAATGTCATCTCATCTACTGAAAAAACTCAATGTCTCTCTCAGTGTGTATCTGTTATAGTTATAGCAATCTTTTATACTCAAAAACCTTTTTTTTTATGTCTAGAATTATGTAAAAAGAAAACATCATATTAGATGAAGATGATAACAATGAAATACTTTGTTACAGCAGCAATGGAACTGTTTAATTTGAAAGTAGCAGAGTTAAATATCTTCTTTCTTAGATTAAAGAATACCCAGGTAAAGGCGCTTATCTGAAAATCAGTATAGTATTTAAGAAATCAAGGAAATATGGAAAATGATCAGGGACAGGTTGAAAGAATTAATGGGAGTGGAGATTGAGCTTAGTTATTTTTGCTTGAATATCTAGTGGCAGCTTGGGACAAAAGCTGGAATGTCTCGTACAAATGTAGATACTTAATTCCAGTAGGTAAAAAGATAGGTGAAGAAATACCTGTATCTCTAACATGTCAAAAGGCCACTTGTGTCAGTGATTTTTCTGAGGGGCTCTTATACAGTGTTACTGAAATTCCTTAGTTTTAAACACAAAAATTATTCTGTAAAGATCGAAGCACATTTTCTTCAATCTGCATATCAAAAATTACTTAAGATAATGAGATTAGTTCAATTTGCTGATCTCTTGGGCTAGTTTAAACTGCAGATTTTCAGCTAGCATATCGGTCCCCACCTATTTTTTTTTTTTTCCCCAAAATCAATTACATTTTTATTCAATAACAGTACTAATATAATGTACTTCCTCTGTGGACACAAAAATTGGAGGCAAACAAGAACAATGTACAATTAAAAATAATCATGCCATATAATAAGTGAAAAAAAAGTCATTAATTAGCAGATCAGTAAACAAATGTAAATGGTGTCTCATCAAACATCTGTATTTTTAGTAGATCTTTTAATCTGTAGTGCCTAATCTTTATTCTTAACTTGGGAGAAAATGTAAGGTCACTTTTGGTGTTTGTGAATGATTCACAAACTAAAAGGAGGTAAAAAAAGCATCAATGGCTACAGTAGTTCTAATGGCTTTACCCATCCTGCTGTGTTAGATAACTTTATGTAACCCCTGTGGTGGCACTTCGTGCTAAAGTAGCTATTTACATTCCTCCTGCAAGCCCTTAAGGTGACCCCAGTCACTGCATTCTGCAAAGGAAAGCTTTTAAGCGTGACAGATGTCCCAAATGCCATTGCTACTATTTCAACACAGACTTTCCAGAACTTTCCCCTCCACTGGATCCCCTGGATGCATCAAGCTCTCCCTGACATGCCTCTGTGGATATCTGATTTGTGCTACAGTTTACCTGTTACAGTTTACCTGTGTCTGCTGGCAGACCCAGACAGGTCAGACCAGGCAGCACTGGGCAGTGGGTCCATAGGGCATCTAATGTATGGACCAAATAGGGGCCTTTTCTGTTTGCCTCTATGGGTGTTGTGCCAGCATTGGACAGTGCTGCTGGCTGTCAAAAGTTGGACTGTAGGTCCAGCTGGCTCCTGGTTGCTGGCACCAGGAGCCAAGGTTGAGCAGGCACCATGTGCATCTGTCTTCTGGAGCTGCCAAGGAACAAGATGATGCCATGGAAATAGCAAACACACTGTGATGACCTTGTAATGAGTGCTTACATGGGTGGTTGCTAGACAGATTTGAGTTGCCTGGGAAACCCCCATTTCAGCTATCAACCTACAATGTCAGAGCAAGAGCCCAAGACTAGCATTTATAGAAGCTAAGCAAAGCATTTGTAGAACCTAAGTGCTGGAAGGTGTGAGGTTGCTCTATTCTTAGTGATCATCATGGGCACTTCTTATAGCTGAGGCTCTAATTGTGGCTGCCCACAGAGTGCTTTTCCTTTGCAGTATCATGCTGTGTTGGGCTCTTATAAGTAGGATTTTTACTACATCCTGCCCCTGAAAAGATAAACCATATGTGAAGTCATAATGAGATAGAAGGATGATATGGAAAGAAATTTGAATGGGATCTGCTGCATTGCACTGGAGGATTATGCCTCCATGAACTCAAGCAGCTCTAACAAGTCACTTCTGACCATGAGGTGATCCAGAAAGTAGGAAACATAGACTATACAGGTCAGTTTTTTCCCAAAATATTCCAAAGGCCAAGACTGGGAATTATCCACTAAAGCTTCAGGGGCATTTTCAGATGGTACAGTGCTTGAACTGTATCTTTTAACAAGCTGTATTGGGTTAATCACAGCCAATAACTTAAGCACCCACCATCTGCTTGCTTACTGACCCCTACTCCCAGTCCCCGCAACAGAATAGGGGAGAGAAGAGCAAAAGTAAGAAAATACCAGGAGTCGAGATAAAGCTGGTTAAAGTGATAGCAAGAGGTGGAGGGAGCAATGCAAAGGCATTTGCACACCACCTCTCCCAAGTAGACCAATGCCCAGCCAGAATGTCTACCTTGGAAAAAATACCCCATGCTTTTTATTGATGGGAGTGACATTATATAGCATGCAATATCCATTTGGTCAGTTTGGACCAGCTGTCACTGAATCACAGAATATGCTATGTTGCAAAGGTGTCCCCTCACAACTCTTGCCTATCCCCAGCCTGCTCTCTGTGGGAGGGCAGAATGAAAAGCCGAGGAAGCCTTGGTTCTGTGCAGCACTTCTCAGGAATAGCTAAATCACTAGTGTGTTACCAAGACATTTGTCATAACAAGTCTAAAGTACCGTGCCAGCTGCTATGAAGAAAATTATCTCCAGCCCAGACAGATCCAGTATATACTGGATAAGTACACAGTGCAATAAAAGATTCGGAAAAAGGACAATGCTCATAAAGGTGAATATCTTACAGACAAAAGTCTGGAAAAGCTCGAGTGAATATAGGAAGACTCATTGTTGCACTTTTGAGACATAGGACAGATTTAAATATATTAGTATGCTCAGTTCTTATGTTCACAACACAATAAAGATATCGAAAATTTTAAAAGAGTTCAGAGAGCAGTCTTGGTGATGATGAAAGTAACATGCTTTACTGTATGAAGTTTGTGCTAATCAAGACATTGATGAAGAGTTAAAAGAATTAGAAATCTCCTGAGGCCTCTTCCATCCCTAACTCTGGAGTACAGAGTTTAAGGCATCAATGTTGCAATTTTGACTTTAAAAAATGCAAAACAAGTACAATATTCTTCTATGAGCAATTGTCATTGTCATTTGGAATATGTCAATGAAGTTGTGGTGTGAAAATTTTAGGATTTACTGTTTTTTTTCCATAACAGTCTTCTAGTTGTGTGAGAGCTACTGCTGGTTGTGATGAATACTGCTAGAGTGATGAATATAGAGAATTCCTCTGGGTAACATTGTGCAGGAGGTCAGAATATAGAATTACAATGATTCTTGCTGGTCTTGCAGTTTGTCATCCATAAAATAAATTAACAAGTCTTGTGTTTTCCAGTTTCAGATTTTTTTCTCAACTTCAATTGCTTTTATATTTCCAAATATATATATATTTTTTTTTTCTTTCTTAACCTAGTTAAGTTCACACATTTTAATGATAGAGATAATTTACAGTTTTGCATGAAGTTGATTTCTGCTTTTATTTGCTGCATTAGGAACAACTGTTACAGCTAGGATAGGAAATACAGCCATTCGTTTTCTCTCAAGTCACACAGATTTTGAATTTTCTCATTTCCAAGAGCAACTACAATTTTATCAGTTGTAAGATATGCTCACATGTATTTATAAATGTAAAATCTCAGTGAAAAATGCCAATGCTTAATAAACACAAGTAATTCTAGATTTAGTGTTAATATAAAAGGATTTCTTTTTTTAGTGATATTATTCTGGTTCAAACCACCTGAAAAAAACACACAAATACTATTTATATTGGTAATAATAGCTATTTAATTTGCATCATGCTCTAGTAACTTGCTAAAAGAAATTTTAAAAAAGGGTTATAAAAGCAGAGATCTTAAAAACTCATATTGGAAAGTTTGGAATTATACTTCAGTGGTTCTTACTGTGGGATAGCTATTTAGAATTGCATTTCTGCTAAGCCTTTAGGCATTTTTCTTTACATTATTTTAAAAATAATCTTTCAAAATCCTTTTTCGAGGTTACTCTTGGTCCATTGTTTTAATGAGTCAGTTTTAAAATGACAGGTTACTTATGTAGTTGACTGTATGAGTTAGGGCCATAGCTAGTTTTACCATTTTTGACTGAAGCATAATCCTGAAGCCTTTGAAATAATCTTCCAATGAAATGTATCTTTGGCAACATACATCACTACAAGATAAACAAACTGATTTGTTTGCTAGTGCCCACCTCACCAGAAGATATTAAATCTTATTTACATTTTACACTTACAAGGAACCTTTAGGAACTTAAAGGAACTCTGTAATATAGCCAGTACTATAATATAGTACTGTAATATAGTCAGAGTACCTAGAGGAGGTTTTCAGTTCCAGACTCCAGCTTCACAAAAAGCTGTGAAAGAAGGAGCTCTTCATGTTCACAAAGGGTGAAGGAAGGAGTGCAGGCCTGGGAGGTGTTCTAAAAGCCAGAACTGCTAACTTGTCATTAATGTAATGTCTATTATCCCTGTCAAGCTGTTGGGACAAGGTACAAATTTTTTAGGATAAATATATTGCTCATGTGCTTGCATGTATGGATATTTGTCATGATCTATGCATGAACTGCACAAAAATATATGAAACTATAGCAGTAAGAGTGGAAGAACATACTAAAGGCTATGAGTGTGATTACCAGCAATTCTGCTAAGGAGAAACAATTCCTCGTTTTTATAGATTTTAATCTATAAAATCAGAAAAAACAAATAGAGAGAGTTCATTAACTCCAGTAAGTTCCTCTCTGTTAAATAATAAGGTAGACCATTAGCACCCCAAGTGGGTAAGATACTGGAGTAACATCCAGTATGAAGCTGGATATTAGCATTCAGAATTCTTTTAATATTCTCTTTTCATGTTCCAAACACTAACAGTTTGCTTTATAATAAATGTGGGTTTGTGTTTGAAATTGTCCTGTATTAAGAGTAGGTGCCAGAGAGCCTGATGAAAGCAGTAGCCATCTCTCTCCTGAGGCTATGAATCTAAACAGAATAATCTTTCCAATGTCTGAAACATGGGGTATATTTAGGAGTTTCAGGAAATGAATTTGATTTTTTAATTTGAGTTATTTTGAGAGCTGGTATGGAAGAGAGGATAGATTTTTAAAGAAGTTTCTTGAAGTTAATATAATTAAACATATATTTATTGACAAGAGAGGGCAGGAATGAGAGTGCATTCAGCAGCTTCATTTGGCATGTGGCTACGCTAAGGAGAGCAGCCCATGGCCTAACTTCAACTGAAATAAATTTTTCAAAGAGCTAAGGATAAGTTTCAGCATTTTCCACTCTAAGTCTGGGATTTGTTTAATTGAATTTTTTCCCTACCTTTCATACATATATTCACATTAAGAAAAACGGGAGCAATGAAATGTTGGACAACACTTACAGCATATACTTCTTGTCCTGGGAGTGAGAGTGCACATGATAAATGAGAGCCACATTGCTCATATCCTACCAAGAGGCTCTTGGGTCCAGTACAGCTGAGTGCTGTGTAAGAAGCTGAATGGAACAGAACAGTGTATTAGCAGGTCAAGATTATTTAGGAAAGATTTTGTATTTGGATTAGGGGGGAAATAACATGCTTTAAGTATTACAATGAATGGAATACCTAGCAGATTTCGTTGTAAAGGAAAATTTTATATTTTAAGCCAGGAAATCTATACAGTATGGATGATTTTCATCTAACATATAGAGGAAGATGAAGCAGAAAAAATTAGACAGTTTTCTTTTTTAACAGCTTTATGATGCAGCTATATGTTCTGAAGTGTTAATGGCAAACACAGCAGTTAATGAGGTATAGAGGCTTGATGCTGTATTATAGCTCAGGCAAAAGGATGTGTGATTTATCATATTTGTTTTTCCATGTCCTTAATTTTTCTGTGATTAATGTGTGATGCATATGCAATGCTTTCTGTATTTTAATGGGAAAAAATTATAGTGGGTATTTTCCCTCAAACTGGCAATGAAAAAAAAAAAACAAAACAGGAAAAGAAGCACTTTTAAACACAAATGTATGAACATTTTTAATGCTATCAATTTAGATCTATTAGGGCAAATTCTCCTTGTATTAATTTATGGTATTATGGGTTACTGTATACCTCAGGGAATCAAGAACAAAGTTAATTGTTCCTCTGAGATGTACAATTTCCACCCTTGGCCCCTCAATCAACAGCTTGCAAAGCAGTAATTGAGAAGCAAATCTGAGTATATTAAGTTATTTCTTCTTAGAACAGTTCTTGCTAGGACATTCAAAAATAGGGGCAGCTGGCTGATGCTGGGTTCTTACACATCCCTCTGGGTACTTGCAGAGGCAGGATGTTAGACTAGACTAATTCAGGTCTGACCCAGTATAGTAATTTCTGTGTTGCTTACCCTTAGCCTTTGTTATTCTGGGTCAGTTGATCAACACATTAGGAGCTGTAACCAAGAGTCTATCCATGTTTTGACCAACTGGTAAGGAAAAGCTTAGCAGCAGGCTGTACTGTGCCTGCTTATTCAGTGTGAAATAAAGGCACACAAGAGCCTTTGAGGGGTCGTTTCTTTTTTGTCTCTTGTTTTACGAGTGTGTGTTGTGCTAGTGGGAACTCAGGGTAACACGTTCTAGACAATGTTACAACTGTTCCTGAATGATTGAGTTTATTAACATGTCACGGGGCTGTGTAGTTCAAGTATTGGAAATATTATGACTTATATTGAACATGTTTTAGGGCAGTTAGATTCTCATATCTATCTTTACATTACTGTAAAATGCTTTGATATTGACTATATGCTGTTATTGCAAATGTGTTTGTGATCTGTGTTTTTTCTGACCAACCCTGTGCTACTCTTTCTTTAGTCTCGTGAAATTGCCTATAAATTATAATTACTATTAGGAGGAATTATAAAATATTTCCACTTTCTCTTCTTCTTCTCTAGTTAATATAATCATTACATCTACAGCATACCATAAAGAAATGGTCTTACTTCATGGGAAAACTCAGCGTTTGTCTTAGTGTCAATGTGGCAACTTGATGTAGTATTGGCAACAAACCCCACCAATTCCTAGCATGATACAGCTGCAGATTCTTTCTGCTTCCCATTTACTGCTCAGTGTTAGCAATATTTTGGAATGACTGCTGTGAATGACTCAAGGCTAATTGCTGTCCTTTCTTGTTCCTGTTGTTCATACTTGTGACAAACCTTAAAGTGCTTTTCCTATCCTTTACAGCAGATAAAAATTAAGAAAAAAACATCCTGTGGAAGCACTGTGCCATTTCCACACAAAATCCTGCATCTGGTTGTTAATATGCAATTCCCAATACCATGAACTTTCACAGAGGTTAGAAATGAGAAAAATCTTTTAGGTTACCTTGTCGTCCCCTCAGTTGTAAGTAGAGTAGATTCACATAAGGCACAGTCATGTCCCCTCTACACTGAAAGGGAGCATTCTTTTCAGATGGCATGAGTGCTTCACTGATACTGGAAAGAAGAGAAAAGACCTTTTTCCTGTAAAGGGTGTGTGAGATGAAGTTGTAGCACGTTGGCATAAAAGGCTCTTTGTTAATTGCTATTGTGCTAATGGTGCTTTTGAATATGAATGTTTTGTAAGCAAGAAACAGGCAATGATTCAGATGAGCACTGCCTCAAAGAAAACTTGAGCAGGGCTGGAAGTGAAAGAAAGTCTTTGGCATTTTGCAGTCTGTTTTTGAACGGATTGCACAAATTCAAGTAGTCAAGACCATTACATGTAATAAACAGGGCACTGAAGCTGTAGCATCCACTACAAATTTGTTAAAAAAAAACAACAAAACAACAAAACAAACTCAAAAAAACCCTCAAAAATAAAGCAACAACAACAAAAAACCCCACAAGCCAGCATTCATATTACAGCAAAGCTGCTGAAGAATTTGTTAACAATTTTGTATCTGTGTGTGTTATTCATGCCTCTGGCACATATGCTCTGAGGTGTTGATTTTCAGGAAATTGAAGTGCTTGCTTGTGTACATGATAGAAATTGAGAGTCTCCATACTATCAGACTATGTATCTGTTTTCATGAAATTGTTCTCCAATATTTTGAATATCTGGGGAATATTTCAAAATTGATAAGCTGAGAAATCTTTGTAACAGCCAGCTAAAATTATCTACCTTTTCACTAGCCAAAATTTAGGTATTTGAAGATTATTTTAGAATACACAATATGCTTATAATGTCATAAGATATCCAAATAATTTTATGTTTACAAATATTATTAGGAAGAAGTATAATATATACATATTTCCACTCTTGAACATAAAGAAATTAAAGAAAATTAAATAGGCTCTGCACTTATGGAATTATAGAAGTTTTTTGTCAGTTCCACAGGAGAAAGTGTGCACATTATTCTACATTTTAATATGAATTATTCTGTTATTCCAATACAACTAAAGTGGTTAAACAGGGTATCCTGCTGACCAGAGTAAAACACTGTAGTGATGTAGTAACAGCAACTTTTATTCCTAATACTGTAGATGCACAAATATATACATACATGCTTAATAGCATAATTAGCCATAGCGGGATAATTTAAAGGGCCATTTTGCTATGTGAAAATATATAAAAAATTGTGGAGTTTCCCTGGGGGGACTTCTTTAAGATATCATTTTTGTATGTTTAAAATGTTGAGTCTTAATGAACACCTAAATAGTTCAGTATTGTACTTAAGAGAAGCATAGAGAACTACCAGTTGTTATTTCTTAATCTGCAAGGGGCTATTTCCGAGCTGCAGATTCAGTCAAGCAGTGCTTTATTCAGAAGAACCCTCCAGAAACCCATTGCAGATTTTGCCTGAGTCAGGACAGTGAACTTGTACTGTTTGCATTGTTACAAATCGTAGATATTTCCAATGAGGTTTCCCCATTGCTCTTACAAAGTAAGAGTCACTTGAGAAAGCTTTTCCAGATAGTTACTGTTAAAAGAAAACAATTACATTCCTGCAGATGGAGTATTCTAACTTACTTCTATTCCAGTTAATTCTGTGGGTTATTATCTCTTGTTTGTGTCCAGTGTTGATGCTTAGTTTGTTTTATTTTCCTTAAGATACTTTTGAATGTTAAAAAAACAAACAAACAACAAAAAAAAACCCAAGAGCAGGAGATTTAAAATGTAGATAATTAACCTTTAGGAAGGGTCTTTTGTTAGAGATGCGGTTTTATTATAGCTGACAGTAGACCACTCAATCATTTGGAGTTTAGTAAAGGAAGACTACTATATACCTATGAGTTAAATGAGTCCTATAGGAATAATACTAAAATCTATATAAAACTGAGAAATTTTGCCTTTGCCATTGAATTGTATAAGCTGCTTTAAGAGTTTTTAGAAATGTGAACATTCTCAGAGAGTTAGTACTGGACGTCTTTCTAAGAGTTATATGTCAACAAGAAATTGTTGAAATTGTTATAGAAATTGCTGGATTAAATTTTATGGCTTTCAAAAAACTTGTTGTTTCTGTCCCTAAAATATATGACTCTATTATGTTTCCTCTAAGGAAGTACAATGCAGAAAAGTAGTTTTAACTCTCAATGTACTGACCTGATCAACTGCTTTGTGCCTGGTGGTCTGATTTTTAACAATTGGTGCAGTTGCTGCAGAACCGCAAATGCTTACAGCACCTAATTTTAAGAATTTATGGTTTAGAAAAGTAAGTCAGAGTATATTGTCTGTGCTATTACTGTGTCCTTTGGCCCAGCCAGCCTCCACTGTGCAGCTTTTGACAGAGGACAGGCCTCCTGCTTGCAAACACAGTGACTGTAGCATGGGACCCCATGTATTGCCTACCCTGGGAGAGAGGCAGCATTTCTCCTTTTTTCATCTTGTGGCCAGTCTTTCTAGTCTGATTTCACAGGAATAATTAAAAAAATTTAAAGTTAGATTTTCTGATGGTGAAAAAGCGATATCGAGAGGGCTGTTCATAGATTTGCTGGATGTGTTTTAATACATCAAATATTGCCTCTTAGGTCCAGAAAGACTCTTCCTTCTAATCAGTGACTATTTATGTTATAGAGCTCTTTTGGAACTGTAGTGTTTATATTTTTTATGTAGTAGAATCTAGAGCACCTTTGAAAATCAATTTTTTGTTGCATTAGGTACACAAAGTAAAAATGTCT
>VYXF01013111.1:369853-451349 GCA_013397295.1 Polioptila caerulea | reverse complement strand
TTTTTTTTTTTGGTAGTATCTCTTTTCCCACTACTTTCCCATTTTAACCTTGTCTATTCTTTGCTGCAATCTTAAAATTCTCTTCTTTGGGTCTGAAATTGCTGTCCCTCTCCAGTGAAATTTGCTGTTCTCATTGTGCTGGCAGCAAAGTGAAATGTGGTGAAAACCCAATCTCTGAAGGGCTCTTTGCTGGCATATCACTGATCAGTTTTTTAGTAATTTTTACTTTGCTTACAGCACACTAATTGAATACAGCAGTGCAGAACAGCAGGGGACAGAAACAGAAAACACTGAGTCCTGTCAAAGGCTTTCTCTAGGGGTAGGTGTTCCATTAGCATCTCTTATTAGACAGCAAATGCTAACTACCCACAGACAATGAAAGCAGTAAGATCATTCATAGATTGAAAACCATTGAATATGGATATTCAGACAAGTACTGAAATCCTGGGCAAAGCTGTAGGCCAGGCTGCCTATTCAAAGCACTGAGATTTTAATATTTAGTTGGAAAAGGTTAGTTTTGAAGAGACTAGAAACACATGTATTGTCCTGAAATAAAATTCAACATGTACATTTTATCAGTATTCATCATTTAATATAGCTATCAGGATTGTTGTGACCCTGTGAAATTTAGTAACTGATAATAAATGATTTTTTTTTCTGTTTCTGTTCGACTGTTTTGTAGACAGTTGAAAAATATGTGTTATATTTGCTGTATTACTTTTATGAGTAAGCAATTTTGCCAGTGAGAGTAGTATTTGCTAGTGAGAGGATAAGGAGTTGAGAACAAATGCAGAGATATGTTACAATACCAAATGAGAGCAATTAGAAAAAGAAGAATACTGGCCCTTGAAAAGCAAAATGGAAACAGACATGAGTTGACAGTGAAGCTGATTTGTAGGTCACTTTCCATGTTAGGATAATGCTTCTGTCATACAAATATTTGAACATCCAAGTGTAGACTAATGTGACTATCACTATATCAGCGAATCACATAGTACTAAAGTTTTCAAAGAACTAAAAAGAGAGAGGCCAGAAAAATACATTCTACTTTCTATACTGCAGAAAGTCAGGTATCATGTTCCTTTGCATTTAGTCTCATATGCTTTTCATTGTTTATTCCTTTATTGTTTGGGGTATCATAATGAGGAAATTCTTTTATTTGGAGACACAAACAGGAGAAAAGGATAAGAGCTGTTGAATTTCTTGAGAGTGCTCCTAGAGTCTGGATTATACTTCAGCTTTTGTTTGTGTAATTATTTTTAAGCTGTCAGCATATATTTATTTCACAGAGTCTTTTAAAGATACAGCAAAACATTGAGTATGTCATAAAATTGAACAAATACATGGATGCCTTTCTAAATGCGGTAGTTTAAATTTGGTTTTACTTTTTCAAAGTATTTTCCAGTAGTTTTTGCATCAGTGGTTTACTAAGCTTCCTGAATTAACTCATTTTAATCCAATAACTTTGTATGCCAGCTAATTCAGCTAAATTCTTAGGGACTACTCATGTAACTGGGGGTGGTGCCCTTTAGGGAGTCTTTGTTTGGGATAATATGGATGACTGCATAATTTGGAGATTGTCTCCTAGGTATTATCCTCCTCCTCCTAAATACATGTTCTACCAGGCGCAATCTGCGCCATTTCTGATAAAGACAGATTTTCATTCTTTTTCAGGGTACAGGTGAACACTGATGGTATTTTCTTAACCCAGGGGTTGCAAAAAATGTTATCCCTCAGTGGAACTAAGATTGGATGAGCTGCAGGAAAAGCCTCTGCCCTGTCATTCAATCTTTTACTCATGATCTAGTTACCTGGTCTCAATTTGTAGCTTCTCTGTAGCCCACAGGAGATCACTTTTTTCCTTTATATTTCCCAACCTCAGCTAAAGCATCCCTCCCAGTCTTGACAGCAAGAGCTAAATGATAAAATAGGTGTCTAGACATTGCTATATTGCTGTTCTTAGAACTAAATAGTTTTTGGTCTAGATGCCCTATAAATAATTGAGACAATCTAACTCTTTGTGAATTAGCAGTGCTTAAATTCTTTTTAGGGAAGCAGAATGACTGCTGTAAAAGGTATCCAAGCTTTGTGATGTTTCCTTGTTGTAAAATAGATTGACATTTGGGGCTTTTACACTATTACAGTCAATTGCTGCTCCAAAGACTGTTCATGATTGCAGTGTCTTAGTGTGGTGTGATTTAGTTTGTCTTTCTGATGGCCTCTTTAATGCTGCTGCAATTTAATTGATATATGCTTTTGAAAGCATATTACTTAGTATATTTTTATTGTTGTTTAATTTTTTGATGTCTACATATTAAAGTACACTCTCTCTCTGAAGGAAGAAGGGACACAGAAAGGTCTCCAGTCTAGTGATCACTAAGAATTGAGACATTTTGTTTCCAGCTGTGCAACAAATTCTTGTGTGACCTTGGTCAGGATGATCAACCCCTGTGCACAATGGGGACAATGAATGGCATTTACCAGTCATAGGTAAAACTAGCCAAACACAGGAAGTTCTGCAAGATATTTGGGGAATTACAGTCAATTGCTGCTCTATATCTGGCAGAGGTGATAGTGTGAATCAGGCAGAGGAAGGAAATGGTCAGAGCAAAAAGCTAGAGTTGAAAAAAAGGAAAAAGGAAAAAATATCAGATACAATTTTAATAAGGCTAGGAGATGAGTGGGATGATGAAACCCTTTAGAGGTGAATAATTATAAAAGATGTGGTCCTATTCAGTGTTAACAGGGCAAATGAAATACACTAAGATGAATGTGCTTGTCTATATACTTCTAAAGCCAAAGGCATTTTTGAACCTTGGCAATACACTATGCTGATTATCTTCCTTCAAAGTTCAAGGAAAACCACAGCGAAATGATATATGAAAGTCAAAGGGGAAATGTTTTCTCCAATGCATATGTTGCA
This sequence comes from Polioptila caerulea, assembly GCA_013397295.1. Lineage (NCBI taxonomy): Eukaryota > Metazoa > Chordata > Aves > Passeriformes > Certhiidae > Polioptila > Polioptila caerulea. The sequence goes on along the minus strand of VYXF01013111.1, from coordinate 448,426 downwards.
GCTTGCATTAAATGCTAAAAATTACCATTGAAAAAAAATAATGTGAAGAAGAACATCATTCCGTAAAAAGTATAGGTGAACTAAGTTCTCATTTAAGAAGTAAATGGTTATCAGTATCCAAATGCTGATTCAATCAATATTCTTATTCAGTGAAAATAAAGTACATTTTTTACTTTTATTTCCTGATTCATTCTCCAGCATTAAAAAAAAAAGAGACAACAAACTGTAACAATCTGAGAGTTTTAATCCACCATATTTTAGATGGCTGTAAATTTTTGCTTTTACTGCTGCTCAGTTTTTTACTATCACAAACAGTTGATGATTTTCAGTTAGAAGATTGACTAGAGATGCAGAGACTGATAACTCCCTGAATGCAGGGTGAATTTGGGAAAAGAATATCTAGAAAATAAACCTGATTTTCCATAGGAAATATAAATATAATATTAAAAAAGGCAAGAGGCTTATTGACAACGCTTATCTAATTGCAGTATTTAGCACAAAACAATCTGCGGTGTTCTGAAACACTACTCAGTTGAGCATTCTTAAATTAATCTATACTGATCATGAATGAAGACTTTTTCTACTAATTGGAAATTTATTGCAAGTTTCTCTGTTGTACAAAATAGTTAAGATCACATTGGTGGGTAGTTCATCATTATGTTGATACAACATCTGCTTGCATCTAATGCCTTGAAACTGTTTGCATGAAGACCCCTTGGATGGAGTCTGTTTATTCTCCAGTTCAAATGGCACTACCTGGGAAAGCAGTTCTACCATGTGCTAGGCAACGTCAGCTCCTATTAACTCCAGTTTAAGTGAAGAGGCACAGCTCTTCTTAGGAGATGCAAGGTAGTGTCAGCACAGACTCTAAAGCTGAAATTCCATTCTTTGCAGAAGCTCTACACAAAGCCTGTGTATCATTTAAGTGCCACTTAATTCTTTATAATGGAGCTTGGAGTGGATTTGAAGAAGCTGATAGGCTCTTCTCTCTCTTGTCTGCAGACGGCTGAATTACACCCCTAGTGAATATACACAGTAAAAAGGCAACTACACTGCCTCAGGAAATACACTATATTCCTTTGCTTTGACTAGTGTAACTCAGTTTCAATTACTGATGAAAATTCTTTGATATTTTGCTGATAGAAACTGTTGTACATTTTGCCTCCTTCCTATGTTATGCATTGAGCTTCACTCTCATACTGTGACATAATGTGCAAACTGAAAAGTGAAAATGCAAAAATAGATGTAATCCTGAAGACGAGAACAGGGCCTTGTGGCACTGTGTGTGAGGGCCTATGTGTTGGTGAGGATCCTGAAACAAAGCCATGAGTGGGTGGAGAGGCAGAATTAAAGGGCCATGAAAACCAGTGACAGGGAAAAGATCCCGGTGGGAAGCAGAGTTGGAAGAGGGTGTGGGGGATGAGGAGGCTCAGTTTTGATACTGATTAGCTTTAAATCATGTGAGCTGACTAACTTTTCCCTACAAAAAAAATTGATTCTCAAGGCCTAAGTGCATGCGCTGGTCTATACACAGCAAAGAAATGTTTTAGACTTTATGTTTTGTAAAATACCTTTGCTGTATATGTGTGGATATAGCCAATACCTAGAGCAAGGACCCCATGGATTTGTGATAATACCAATAGCAACCAAGCAAACACTGAGAGTGATTCAGAGATACTTTTTTTTAAAATAGGATTGCTTTAAGTCATGTTTCCAGGAAAACCTCCTAGCTGAAACAGCAAAGACAATCTAGTGGATATTTCTGAGTTTAGCTTACTATTCAGGCTTTTAATGATCCTTCATATGGTTGAAACATTTATAGAAATAGCCATTTTGATATGTGAACTAAGAAAGATATGCATGCAAGTAGGTCAGATTTGCTGTTAACATTTTACTGAGCTTTTTCTGTTAAGCCTGTGCATGCCTTCACTGAGGAAGGATGAGGCTATTATCTGTTACAGAGGAGAGGTTAGTCTCAAAAACTGATATGATCCAATTCTCAGTAGAGCAGTACCTCTGGTGCCCAAGTAGAATCCACATTTCTGTGTATTATGTGCTATAAAAACCTAGCAGAGTTGCTTCAAAAAACTGTAGTTACGAATCATTCCACTATTGATTTATATATTGCCTAATGAACAGCGCAAATTCCTATGTAGACATTTAGGTGCTAAAGAGGTTTTATAATTAAAATATTAATATGAATTTCAGATTGAGCTTCCACTGAAAGAAAGCAGGTTTTGTTACATTGCTAGAGCTTACCATCAACTACACCAGAGCTGAGGATACAAGTTGTTTTGTGTCAAAATATTTGAAAGGGTTTTATTGAAAGACTTAAAACTGTACTAGTATTTCTTGCCATGATGCAGTGGCATTGAGAATTGTATTCTTAAGTAGTTCCAGACAGAAGAAGTCAGGTTGAATCACATGTTCAGGTGAGCATAAAGCTGTAGCTGCCACTGGGATAAATGCCTGCTTTTAATCTCCTTGTACTCCAAATTAATTTGGTACAGCATAAGCTTCTTTTATTCTTATTTCACTAACTATTTATCTTGTAGTTCTCTTTTTGATGGGCTTATGATTATTGAAGGTGTATTATGTGCATTTGTGTCACACATCAACATAGAGGAAGGTATGATCTGTGTCACTCTATGTGGAACAAGTTCTGGTCTTGAATGCTAGGACACTTGTGTATAAATTCAAGTGGTGAAGCTTTCTTATAGTCCAGCCAAGAATTGGTTAGATGATACCTGGAGGAACTGAGGACCATTTTCTGCCGACTGCAAGTCTTACAGTTTGAGCGAAATTTCATTTGGGAGACCTTACCTTGTTTGGCATGAGTATATGGCACTATGCAAGTGAGTGTCTCTCTGTATAAGTATTTTATGAAAAGTATCCTAAACACTCCACTCTACAATATTGTCTTCAGTGAACAGTGAAAGAATAACTAAATGCCAGATGTTAGTAATATTGTCTGCCGTTCTATGAGAAGGAACCCAGATACTACAAAGGTGAACTCGAAGTAGTATTATAGTCCAGAAAAAGTCTACAGGTATTAAAGCCCCTTCTCTCCCTACCTTGAGGAAAAATTTCTCTTTACAACTCCTTTGCTTTTTACTTTACTGCAGTCAGGGCTCTGCTGTTCCAAGACTACATTCTGTGTATGACCTCGCAGAAATTTTGCAGAACTGTCTTGCCAGAGACACAAGCATTAAGAGTAGATACAAAACATGTATAGCACCAGCTTTCTGTCAGAAACCTTCCTAACTAGACTTATTTTCCCGTGCAGTAATAGGCTGTTTGTTCCTGTCTTTTTCCTCAGCTTATTGTCTCCTTCTCCATGATTTCTCAACCTTTGCTTCATTCAACACCTGTCCTTCTTATGATCCTAGTTTCTGCCCTTGACTATACCCCTACCATTGCAAGTATCACAGAATTTCACAATAGCTGTCATTGTACTGACCCCTCTAACTGTTTATTACGGCTTTTCTCTTTCCCCTGCATGTCTCATGTCTTTTACGGTGTAAGAACGTTAGGATAAGGACAGACTGCTCAGGTTTGTAGAGAGTCTGACACAATGGATCCCAGTTGTGGGACACCAAAATCATTAGTTAAGATAGTATTTTTTTAATTATTAGCCCCCCCAGCAATGTTTCCTTGATTGGAAGGAGCATGAAATTAGAAAAATAGCTAGTTTCTATGCTCTTTTGATTTATAATAAAGCTGTCTTTTGGGATTTTTTTGTTAGTTTTTAAGTTTAAAATTAAATTTGTTGTCACAGCAGGTGTTGTAAATAATTTTGTAAATTGCCTAGGGTTGTCTACATTATAAACTATTGCTGAATTTTCAGATAACGAAAATAGACAACTCAAATGAGAAAGCGCTTAGAGATAAGTGAAATGTGAATTCTCCTGCCAATTGTTTTTGGTTTTGTTTTCTCTTCTTCCTTTTTTGTTTCATAGCACGAATTATCAAAACAAAACAGTGGTGTGAAATGCTTCCATGTTTAGAAGGAGAAGGCTGCGATTTGCTAATCAATAAATCAGGCTGGACCTGTACACAACCAGGAGGACGGATAAAGACAACCACGGTAGGTCACGTCTCTGCTCTATACTTCAATTTCTTATTCACTTTAGTTTGTTGAGAAACAACAAGTGATATTTTTAATTGTTTTTCAGCACTTTTAATGTAAAGTTTATTGTCTCATAATTAATCTATGTGCCTGACGGTGCATGTTGAAATACACAGCTATATTATCACAAAGTACAACTTTGGAAAAGATAACAAAGGGAAATGTGTAATTCCTGTGGTTACTGAGAGTAGATATTATATCAAGGTTTTCTTTGGCTTAACCAACACTTGAATACAGCCTGAAGACAGTACCTTATTGTTTCAACATACACAAACTTTCTTATGCTGTGGTAGTGTCGGATGTAAAACTTAGCGTGTGGTCTAACAGGCTGAGACAAAAGCTTTCACTGAGAGTTCCGAAGAAAATATTTTTGCAATTCCAGCTATACTGTAAAAACAAGCTGCACAGATAAGTCTTTCGTTTTCAGTGAGATCTACAGAAAATATAGCAAAAGATCCCTTTTCCCAGCTTCCTTTGGTCCTGGTTTGTTGATAAATCCCTCAGTTCTCTGATTAGGTGTCTTGGAGCATACACTTGTAGTGGAGCTGAAAGTATATACGACAGTAGTTTCTAGAGCCTATAATGTACCACATAGATTTCTAGAAAATGTTCTCAAATGCCAGCAATTCTTTGACTTAAAAAATGGAAAAAATCTGAAGAGATATAATAGAGCAATTTTCTGATAGCATGCTAGGCCTCTTGAAATTATTTCCCCTCCTTATAATCTTTTTTTAGATTTACAGGGAGCTTGAGTGTAATTTAAATAAGTGCAATTTCAAGAATATTTAGTCTTAAAAGTACTTACCAGTGAGGACTAAATTAATGCCCATCATCCCCTGCACAATTTCTCTGTTTGAGCAGGAGACAAGAAAGCAGTAGAAAATCTTTTATTGTTTTAGAATGCCTGTATTTAGAAAATTACATGATTTTCATTTTTTTTCAAAAAAGAGAGATTCAATAATGCTTCATAAGACACCTACAAGGCATATTTTATTAATTGTGATCACTGTTTTTTTGCTTCTTTATTTACCAGATATAATATTCCTTATGGACAGGGCTATAAAACTTAACTCGTCTCTGAGGTCTTACTTAAGTATAGTTTGCCTTTAGATCTTTTGCATTCAAGTTATGTAAGAGTGACATAAAAAAAACAAGGGAAAGAAAAAAGTTTTTTAGGCATTAATGCCAACATTCAAGGGCAAGGAGATCTAATACCATAACTTTGTCATACTTGAAATATAGTCTTAAATCTTGTTAATTCAGGGATATTTTGTGTATCTGAGGTAAACGGAAAACCCATGTACTGTGACACATTGCCAGCTGTCATTTTAGCTCTTTATTTGATGTTTAATGCTAATGGCATGACTGAGTAATGCAAAGTAAGCAGAGGATCTATCCTTCAGTTTCTGTCTTTAATGAAGTGATTCAGATATGCTTTCAGATTAAACACCAGAAGCCTGATTCTGAACTCTTACTTGTCTCTATAGCTCTTTAATGCTATTGACATGAATGGAATGACTCATGAATTTGATTAATGCAAATGAAATCATAATCATGCCCCATCAGTAAAATTAAGACCACAGCAAGTGTAATATTGTAAAACAGACTCTCTCCACACAGATACATCATTGTCATTGGTAAGGAAAGATTTTGCCAGAGAGACAACTGTAGAACAGCTCTGAGCATAAGCCCTCATCTAACATCAAGCAGCTTTGAACAGTTGGTATCACACATGCAGACACACAACAAACACACAGTACTTTCCAGTCAAGCCAGACTAGCAACTCAGAATACTTACAGAAGATCTGAATGCAAAAGGGGGAGAGGGAAAAAGGAAAAACAAATACAAAACTCTGCAATAAACTCTAGCCTATAATACAGTATTAGTAACATATTAAGAATTAAAATAAAAAAAAAGTTCTTTAGCTATTTGGTTGAAGAGTAAGCTTTGGACCATGGTAGTAGATTCAGAAACTGTGTCATAAGATGACTCCATGAAATGCATTAATGTGATTAAAAGAAAAAAAAAAACCTCCAACAGAAACACAGTGAGGCATAATTTACTGTAGCAATATTCTCAGATAAACAGTTGCTAATGCAATAACTGCTATTTCTGCTCTAAGCTGCACACATGACTTGCCACACACTATCATGCCATCATGGTATTTAAGTGTACTAGGAAGGATTTCTGGCTGGAAGGGGCCAGAAAAATGACCTCCAGGTAGTATGGGGAAACTGTACTCTGTTCTTAAGTAGAAATAATTTTTGACCACATCTCCAGCAACAGCCAGGTTAGGTCCTTCATTTTTTAACTATCAATTTTAATAAAAACACATTCATTAATCTAATATCAGCAGCCCTTTCCTGCTGATATAACTTGCATCTTAAAGATATTTTTGGCAGTAGGTCTTGAGTTATCATACTGATAGGAAATCTTATAGCAGAGATATCTCTGTTTGATAAATGCTGACAATAATTTGTCACCCATACTAAAGTCAGAACAGTGCTGAACTCTGATGGACTGAGACCAGCTTTTGTGATAATACCAGGTGTTCACATTGATTCCAGGAGGTTTTGTAGAAATGCAACTTCTTAAGTACTGGGTTTAGAAGTAGCATGTGGAGAGTTAGGACTTGTGGAGATCTAATAAATGACATGAGCTCCCTTTTAGGTGAGAATATACTTTAGGACTCATAGTTAAATATGGTTCTCAAAAAGAAAGAAAGAAATAGGATTTGTTTTCTGTAGATGAGTCAAACATTTAGTATTTTTTCTATGTAAATTCCAAGCAAACAGCAAGTGAATATATCCATTGCTGCAAAACAAAAGTGTAATTTCTGTAAAATGTTTGGAAAGGGCTGCTGCCTTTTACTTTATATTTTGTGTCAAAATTGTTTACACATTCTGTGCAGAGCCAGATTTTTCAACGGGCTGGCACTTTTTGTGATCACCTCTGGAAATAATGCAACCAAATCAAAATTCTCTCCTCACATGAGTGCTGTGTTTTATATCCATTTTGTGCTCACTTTGCAAAGCTATAAATGAATACACAAGGTGCAAGGCAAAGGAAAATCAGACTCAAAGTACACTCTAAATGGATCTGGATGTCACTTCTGCCCTGTTGTTCTTTCTACAAGGTGTGAATGAACCAAAGATTTTTCATCAGCTAAGAGGCTTTTAGAATTGAGGACTGACTGGGCTAACTGCCAATCTATGTATTAAGAGGCTGACTGTCAATACAAGGAAACAATATGGCAACTTGTTAAAGAAGATAGCACGAGAATACTACACAATTGTTAGCAATTCTAACATACTAAGTTCTTTCATGTAACCAATGTCCTTACAGTCACTAGAATCTCCTGCCTTTAAAAATTTCTTCTCCTTTTGCTATTCTCATTATTTTTCAGTTTTTTATTAAAAAATAATCTATATGATTTTTTTTAAATATTTTTTTCAGTTTTAATGATGCCAGAAGATATGCCTCTTTTTTTAAAGAAGTTCCTGAAGGGCCCTTCCATTTTATATTTCTAGTGTAAAACTTGCTCGTGTATAGATGAGAAGATGCACAATGTATTGTTTTTACTGGGGAGATTAATTTTTAGCACCCAAGTGTATATATGTTGTCAATGATCCATCTCTACATAATTGTTACTTAATTAATTCCTTCTTCTACATAATGCAATTTCAGTGCACGGAGCTTAACAGAGCATTCATGCGCCAGTTCCTCGGTTGCTAACCTTTGAAACCTTTGCGATTTTACTGCTAAATTAGCTGAAGTGGGAAATTAAGGAATATGGAGAAGCTAAGAGAGAGCTCACAGTGGATAAAAGGTGTAATTACTCTGACATGGAGCTCAGTGCTTAGCTAGTAAAATTTACTAAGGATCTACCTTCACCAAGGGACCTGACTCTCTTAATAGAGTTTACTTACACACAGAGCAACTTATCATTCCTCACCTGCTGGCTGGGTTGGAAAGGCAATTTGTTCCTTACTCTGAAAAATAAGATACATATTTGTATTGGCTGTAATTTAAATCATATCTTTTTTTAGCAGAGCTTTATCATACATATATGTATGATTAAGGTAACTCAGATAAAATATACTGGTTTGATTTTCAGCACTGGCTTATGAGCAATATGTTTTCACTCATATCATTATATTCAGGTAAAAATAAATATATATATATTTATACATATGTATACGCATATACATATACATACATATATATATATGTTACATATTTGTAACATACTTGAGAATTTACTTTTTTTTAGACTGAAGATCAGCTGGAAATATCCTGAGGCCATGGTCTAGTGGTCTGAGCTTGGGAACTGGGAGCCAGAAACTCCTGAGCTCTAATCCTGGCTCTGACAGTGACTCCCTCTGTGGCCTTGGGTAAGTCACTGAACCTCTCTGCCTCAGTTTCCCCAGCAGTAAAATGCTAAGCTCCATATGTCAGTGAATTTGGGAGTCTTGACTTAGTATTTTAAGAGATTTAGCAATTTAGAATAACTTAAAAATAAAAATACTGTTATTTATAAATGTCCTTATTGGTAATATTCCTGTTGTAGTTAGGTATTCACATACCACTGGTATTCCTGTATTTAGCCTCACTTACATTCCAGCTCTGAGTGTTTCTAAATGTGCATTTTGCATCTCCACGGCTCAGCAGATTTCATTTGGTTAAGCTGGTTTTGGAAGTATTTTGACATCCTGCCAGTTCTAGTTCTATGTCACTCCAGGATACAATGCCTACCAAAACAAGCTTTCAGGCAGCACCAGATTAGAGCAGTGAAATGTTGCATGCATGCCATGCCAAATTAATTTTCACCCTTCCCCTTTCTCAGCAGTGGTCAACTTATGAAACAGATACAATACCAATTCTTTACACGTCATAGCCGCATGCTTCAGTGCCACTCTATAGATCTGTCAGCAATTCATCTCCTAAATTCCTTCACTGTCCCAATTGTAACAGGAACATTACATATGGACCAAGATTACAGAGGACACTTTTCAGCAGGCTGATAGATCCCCTCACACCAATCCAAGTATTAGCTTTTAAAAACAAGAAGGAAATTAGGATTCTGATTTTTTCATTGTTTAAAGTCAACTGGTGGAAAATGATGATCTTTGGCTATATTTAACCTATGTGACCATCTTTGTTTTGAAGTCCATGAACTTACACAATTTGAGTCCCTATAACTTCTCTGTTCTTTTTCCTCTTAATGATGGCATGCCTGCCACTGTCTTGTGAGACATCTTAACAGCATCAGAAAGGGCTCTCACAAATACACTTTTGTGGTGAAATAGATCATCAACTATTTCAGGTCATGCTCAGATAATTAATTCCTAGTTGATTGTCTAGAAATCCGGGTTATGAAAACCTCTATCCTTATTTCCACTAAGACCATTTGCACTCTTAAGTGCTTCTGACAGCCAGTTTTGTGACCTCTGTGACCATTGCTTCACCAAGCATTATGCATCACAAAGTCCTTTAAAACTAACTCCAGTCTCAGTAGTTTCCTTCTGAAATTTATATTTTATTAAGATTTTCCAAGACCACACCACATAACTTGAAGTTAGCCAGAAATAACTTTTGTATGATAAAATATTGATGTGTTCTACCTTTCATATGTACACACCAAACTGAGAAAGGGTAGAACACAAACACTTTCTGCAGAATACCTTTATTGAGATCAAACATTCATGATATCTGCATCTGTGTCTGTACATATGAACTGGCAGAACTAGTGTACTTTTAATTAACCTCTCATTCTAATGTAACAGCATATCTATACAATCAGTCATAGTGATTTTACAGTGCTTTAACTGAGCCTTTTTAATAATTTTGTATTAATATGATATTCTTCTCAGTAGCACTAACATAAATTATGAGAGAAAATACCAGTTCTTTACATGTTTTAGCCATGTGCTTCAATGGCCACTCTATAGATGTGTACTACAAGGCCTAGATCCAGCCTATTTATTTCCATGGCTTACAACATATTTTAATGCTTTAAGCAGTTTCCATTACTCTCATTGTTTAGGAAAGGTACTCTAATCTGCAAATGGGCCATCACTGACAGTGTTGGAACTAGATTCATTTCTGTTAATTTCCAAGCAAGGTAGTATTGGAGTTGGATGTGGTAATTGTCAGAAAAGTTAAATATCATGTTTCTAATTCTTGTGCTAGAGAAGAAGAGTCCCTTTAGGCAATTTACAAGCAGAGTAGTAGGATGGCCTTTGTGGCCCCACATCTTAAGAACTGTATGCACAGAGAAATTTAAATAGAAATAAAACTCTCATGAAGCTGAAGCATCTCATGGAGAGGCTGTACTATTCCTTCAAAATACACAGGTTCTCTTGAATATTAGTAATGCTCCAACTAATACAGTCTTTTCAAAGCTTTGTCATACCAATGTGTTGAAACCTGCACTTTCTATTTTCCATAATCCTTATCAAAATACAATTCTTCACGTCAAATAACTGATCTTGAAGTCCTAAGCCAAAATGCTAGCAAAGATTTTGTGATTTTTGTAGACTTTAGGTTGAAAGGAGCTGTCAGGATCTGGATACTTAAAGAACCACCTTAAAGAGATTAGCTACCTTTCTCTGTTGTGAATAATGAATACTGGTTCTATTAATATTCAGGGATCCACACTGCCTGAAAAGAGACCAAAATTTATGCAAAAATAGCTTGTAGTAAAATAGCATGCTAAGTGAAATCATAATTTGTTAACATCTCAAATAAATCCTTGGAATCCATTTCTTCATGGGCTATTTCAAAGATATTGCAATTACTGTGCAAATAAATAAATAGGGTTTTTAAATAGATAAGACTTCTAGAGCTATATTTTCTTTCAGAATTCTTATCACTTAACTCATATTCATGTTGGGTGTTCTAGCATTCAGTCCAATTTTACTATGCTAACTTAGATTCGGTGAATCTAAGTAAAACTAGTTTCTGAATAATGCTTATGAACTATAGCTTTTATTTTTTATATAGATTAATCTATATTTAAAAGCAGTTATTGCACTGTAAAATGAGCTACATTTTGATCTGTTTGAGGCCTGAATGTCACTTTCAGTAAGTCAACAAAAGTTGTTTACACCCCAGGCAATAATAATAATAATTTTCAATCATCTATTTCATGGGTTTGTGGAATAAATTATGTTTTCAGTAAAAACACCAAGCAATACTTTTTTTTTCCCCTTATAATTTGAAACCAGAATTCTGAAATGTAAATACAACCACATTTGTAACTCAGCAAGTTCATTGACTACTATATCATAGTGTGAACCCACACAATAAATTGTGGATATCTAAGAATATTGAAGTGTTCAAGACTTTAAAAGCTGCATCTTAAGGAATGCTCAATTGTTAAATTGGTAGCTAATTGATAGAAAATTAATTAATAGAAAGAAAATACTTTCATTTGAGATTCTTTCTAAATCGCATAATTTTCCAGGACACCAGTAAAAATTACATTTTTATAAAGGGCTAGGATTCTTTTCCATCTTCCCAAAACAACAAAAAAATAGCCTAAATTTAAGAATGAAAGGCTCAGGACATAGAAAATTCACACCTATATTGGATGGTTCAGGTATCTGCCTGGAAAATTTGCAGGCCCATCAAAGAGTATAAGTGAAGAGCCTGATACTAGATTTTTTGTTATTGTTTAACACCCTGGTCATCATTTTCATTTAAATAAGCCTTACCAAATACTGATTTAACTGGACTAAGAAATAAGCATGTTAAAAATTAGTACTGAGATGGACTTAAAAGCAACAGATAAATCAAATTCATATTAGTAATGGTAATATTTGGGCTATTTTTGTTTTGATAATTCTTAGCATAATAGACATACTAAATGTGATTTATTTTCCTCAGCTTGTCATTTTAGTGCATTCAGGTACTTCAGGGAATTGTTGGCATCTTGTACAGAGTAAGCACCAGTAACATAGCACCTATAAAGCAGTGCGCTTGTGGGCTGACAGCTGGAAGTCAAGGAGAAGGTGCTGGTTCACTTATTGTCTGTGTTAAGCAACTAAATCTCATTCCTCATCTGTTAAATCAGACAATTTGAGACAGTGCTGCTCACTCCTACCATATATGCTTCCTGATAGATTGATATTGTCTGATGGTTCTGATTTCTTGCATGAATATGGGAAAATCAATTTTAATTTAATAAGTGACTGCAAAGAGGGACTGTCTGAGGAAACAAACCTGGAGATTACTGGTGCATTTTCTAGCGCTAAGTAACACAATACACTTTAAGAAGGGGTTCGATAGATGCTGAGTGCCATATGATTGAACTGAAGAGGACTACAGGATACATTGTACATATGGAAGAAAAATAGATTTGATAATACAAACAAGGAAGAAAACTGGAAAGACTAATGCTGAATTTGATATATAGTTTAATTTTTTTTTTTTGTAAGCATGTAATGTAAACTTATGAAGGCTGGAAAGTGGTATGTTATATCAACACCAAGAATTTAAGTGCTAAAATTCTTACACACCCATTTTGCACAGACAAAATGTTCATGACACAAGTGTTAGAAGCTGAAGTTGTTGCACATGTATATTCATTTTGGAACATTTCTATTTTAAGAATATCCCCAAAGATTTCCATTAAATTGTGCAAAGCAAGCTAGAATTCTTGGACTGAAAAAAAACAAGCAGTGAATGAAGAAAATGAAAAAGGTGTTTTAGTTCAGGGATTTTTATGTAACATTTGACACAATATATCTAAAAACCATACTTGAAAATTAATTCAGAAAGGCCTGTCATATTGAAAACTGTCATTTCAACAAGATACTGATGGAGGACCTGTGAACAGTGCATAATAACACTTAACAGCAGTGTATTGATCTAGGTTGAGGTGGCCCAGGAAGTGACAGACTTATGAAAAGTCTAACAGTATTTTATTAAGAATGGTTTCAAAAGCAAAAAAGATATTAAGCTGTTAAGTGTTATTGAAAATCTGTGAAAGGTAGACACATAGCAGACATTTCTGTTTTCCAGTATTGCCCTGTTATATTTTTATTAACCATTTGGAATAGAAATACTCAGTAACATTATGTATTCACATGAGTTTTTATCTTGGGGCAGACTTTAAGGATAAAGTTGCCAGTTTTGATTTTAGTTAACTCCTGTCCATGAGGTTTTTTTTTGCAGCTACCCCTCCAGGTCACTTGCATATGAGCATGCAGGGGTGTGCAGAAAGACAATTGGGTTTGCATCATCATAGAAAAGTGATAGCCCAAAGCTTGAGTATGGATGAGACAAGAGGTTGGAAGTGAATAAAACTGGCTGATCCTTGATCCAAATAAAGCCAGGCAAGGGTGGGACAGTAAAATCAATCAGCAACATATGCAATAAGACCTTTATTTTCAACTGATGGTGCAGCTTTATGGTACTCTAAACCAGTCTAAAGCCAGACTGTCCCATTCCTATTCTCCTGCCTCACTCTGTCTGTATATGTCTGATCTCTATTTTGGTCAGGCACTAAGTGCTTCTGGAAGTGTCTGGGATGCAAAATAGGCATCATTTTTTGCCAGATTAGTTTTCAGCCACATCAGCTTCTGATTGCAATACTACAGATTAAACTATTCTAGGCCAAAATCTATAGAGTTTACCTGTCTTTGTTATGTAGTTCCAATGCCTTTGGGCCATCAACAATTGCTGATTGATACCTAGGTTAGCTTTTATCAGCCAACACTGCTATTCTTCCCCATTTGTACTTACCAAAGAATTCCAAAGTTGCCGCTGAAGTAAAGACAAAGTGCATTAAATTCATTACTCGTGTGAAATACACCAGTGTACCCCCGCATAAAGGGCATAAAAAGTTTGAAAGTCCATGTCCTAATTTGCTGGACTTTTCTGGACCAGGGCTTTTAAAGGTAGCATCTGTTCTTTCTAATACATTTCCTTTTTTTAAAATTTCTTTAAAATTTTTCTTTTATTCTTTTCCTTTTTGTTCCTTTTGCTTTTTCTCCATGAAGTCCTGAGAATTTTCCCTTACAGAACAATTTTTAGAATTGTTCTAGCCATGAAAGAATGAGACATTTTGTGGTGTGGCAATGTCAAATATATAAACAGTAAAATAAAGTTGCCAGGGATATGGGAAGACTGATTCTTAGTTCTTACAATAATAGAGGTAGCATGGGAAAGATCAGGTACAAACTAATGACTGTATTTTTCACAAGGACATGAGCAAATGCACCAACTTTACTATCTAGCCACAACAGTGAGTACATATCCAGACCTCCACCAGGACGTTGAAGTTTCTGTCACCAGTGGCTTTGCAGTTAGATTAGGTATCTCCAGAAGAAAATTAAAATTCATCAGACAGTTTTTTATCCAATGTCAATATAAAAATATATCTATGTTTCATGGAGAGATGTGTGTATCCTCTGTTCTGTTCCCTGATGAGTGGCAACTACTGAGCTTGAAAAACCTATCCTCAGTTCTCCATGTGACTTCAGATTTTCTGCACAGTGCTTTAGTTTTTGAAAAAGGACTGAAAAAAATGTTCTGCTTTGAGATATTTGTCTGGTGATCATGGCATTTTCCTGGAATGCAGGAATGGGAGATTCAATCATCCTTGCCATAAATAGGTCTAGATGGATCCCAGATGATTGGTCTGCCTACTAGACTGATACACAAATGATGGATTGTCCTATTGCCATCATCCTTGTCAATCCTCCAGTTGAGGTACTGCCATGATTTTCCTGATTCATCCTGGTGGTTTAGCCAGACTTCATATTCTTGTCTGCCTAAATCTGGAAAATAGTAGAAGGGCCTCAGTTTAGAAGGTGAATGAACATTTTTATTTAATACTAACTTCAAAAACATCTAGTAAATGTAATTTCTAAAAGACATGCAAATTAAAAGATTGAATTTGGAAGGTTTAGATGCTTAACACCTAACCTTTTAGGTAGCTTGCCTTTTCCTTTCAAGTTACTTGCTAAGTGATCATGGTGATCATTGCAGTATTTTCTACTGACTTTTGAAATTTTTTCATAGTAAGTTGCTATTTGTGGAAAAAATAAGAACTCTGAGCCATTAGGGAATCTGAACAGAGGCTGTTGATATCTTTGCTATTGCAGGCAATCCAGAGGATCAGATTTACCCATATAAAACTACAGTAAGCATGTTCAGTGGAGGCTGGGGGAACGATGCAAAATGCATTTGAGGGAGGAAGCTTCCAGAAATTTAAGTTTGATGCCTAGCTTTATTTTTATAATCACATTTTGTGTCTTTATTTTTAAATCAAATCATCCGCTGTTACTCATTCCAGAAGACAATTTGACTTGGGGAGCAGCACTGCTTTCGACTCCATTTCATAAGTGCGTACTTGCATCTAATCAATTTGATAATACTGCTTTTCAGTAGGCTTTGTTATGTTAAATATAATACCTTTCATCTTTGTTTTTCCTTTGTGAACTGCTGTTTCTCTTGAGTCTTATTCTTGATGTAACTATACTGAAATCAATGGTATGACTTGAAAAGTAAACATGTTTATATAATGTTAGATAGAAGGCCCTGTAATTACAGTATGAATGCTTTCTCAAACGTCTGTGCTTCATCAATAATCTCTTACTCCTTCTTAATAAATTATAGAAAATAAAAGACCACTGGCAGATGTTTAAAATCAAATCAAGAATTCTTTGGCAGCATACTATGCAGCTGTTCTGTTCAAGGAAGTGTGAGAATGTCTCTACCTGCGCTGCTGAAATAGTCGCCCTGTTCTCATTTGTAGCAACTCCCCTGTGGTGTCCCTGATGGTATGGCCAGGTTGTTACCTTGGGATATTTGGGCAAAAATCCCTTAGGTGGTAAATAAAATGAGGGACAGGCATGATCCAGCGACCGGAAACAGATCAACATTAATAACGAAAAAAATAACAAACCACAACCACACACAAGAAGCCAAAGACAGCAAGGGGTGCACTAGGAAAAGGCCAAGGCCAGCGTGAAACAGTAACTCATATAGGGTATGTTAGGGGTGGAGTCTGAGGGAAACATTCCAATGGGAAGTGAGGATTAGGAATATGTAAAACATTGCCAGGGCAACACAGCCAATGGGAGTAAGGATAATTGTGACCTTTCTAGAAACACTAACATAACATTAACATAATAACTCCCAGGGGGTATGGGAATGAGCTCTTGTTCACCATAACTGCAGGGATTTTCCCACAGCCTTAAAACTTTCATGGACCCAAAGACTCATTGAGTTGTCATCTGGCTTTTATGAGAGCAATGTATATTCTTAGTAATATAGAAATCCACTCCCATTCTGTCCCCTAGAAGTAATATTTTATTTTACATTTAGGAATATCAAAATTGAACTGGGTCAAAACATCCTCTTACAGTGTGTTTTGTGCCAAGCTTTTATTTGTTTTTGATGCAATATATGAAATAAAACTCTAACACTAACAAAAGAATTGTTGACTTTTTAATGGTGAACTTGAAGGAAATAACAGTTAGTGACAAAATCACATTCTCTGCAATATAAAAATTTTAATGAAAGCCAGAAATGCATTATTTTATAGTAGAATTTTATTTTAAATGCTTCAAATTAATGATCTTTAAAATGAAACAAATTTTGAAGCACCTCCCAAAGTGTTGCAGATGTTGCTGACAAAGCAGTCTGTATTTGAATACTATTCCTACTGGAAGATACAGTACGGAGCGTATTTGTCAGCTCTTCACAAAATTATTGAAGTACGGGGAATTTGCATAGACATAACACAATTTTTGAAAGGAAAACAAAAAGTCATGCACAAAACATCAGCCATATAATGCCTGTATGCATGCAAAGACTTCTGCCATGAAACTGAGCATTGCATAAAAATTTGGCACCATATCTTAGAAGAGTATTGTAGCTAGGTAGTAAAGAGTGAAATATCTGTGCAGTGGGGTTTATGTGGCTTTTCAAGGAAATCTCCATTACAGTAAAGTCTGAACAAAACAGAAAAAAACAAAACAAAACAAAAAAAAACCCACAAAAAACCCCCCCAAAAACAAACAAAAACAAACCATAAAACAGAGCCACACTTATTTGCATGCTGGGGATATTAAGGATAACAGAAGGGCTTCTATAGATATGATACACAAGAAAGACTAGGAATAAATGTGGGGCCTCTCCAGAAGGAAAAGCGAGACCTTACTACCTGTGAAAAAGAGAGTGCTGAGGTTCTCAATGACGTGTACACCAGTCTTCAACAGCAAGTGGTCCAGCCACACTACCCCATATGAGAAAGGCAAATGCAGGGACTGGGAGAATGAAGACCCTCACCCCTCTGTAAAAGAGAGTCAGGTTCAATAATATCTAAGGAACCTGAACGTGCACAAGTCCATGGGACCTGATGAGATTTTTCAGTGAGTCCTGAGGGAGCTGGCAGATGAAACTGTTAAGCCATAATCCATCGTTGTTGAAAAAGTTGTGTCAGTCAGGTGAAGTCCATGATGATTAGAAAAACAAAAATTATAAGCCCCATTTTTAAAATGGGAAAAGCAGAAGATCTGGGGATCTACAAACCAGTCAGTCTCACTTCTGTGCCAGACAAGATCATAGAGTAGATTCTCCTGGAAACTGCTAAGACACATGGAACACAAAGAAGTGATTGGTAAGAGCCAACATTGCTTTACAAAGGGAAAATCAGGCCTGTCACACCTGGTGACCTTCTATGACAGAGCTGCAGCACTGGGGGATAGGGGCAGAACATGGACATGGAAAGGGTTTGACACTGTCCCATGTGACATCCTTGTCTCCAGACTGGAGACACAGATTTGATGGATGGACAAGGAATTGGCTGGAAGGCTGCAGGCAGAGAGTTGTGGTCAGGGGCTCATTGTCCACTTGTGGAGTGGTGCTCCTCAAGGGTCACTACTGCAGCTGGTGCTGTTCATCACGTTTGTTGGTGATGTGGATGATGTGATCAAGTGCACCCTCAGCAAATTTGCTGCTGACACCAAGCTCTGTGGGCAGTCAAGACACTGGAGGGAGGGGATAATGCCATCCAGAGGGACCTGGACAGACTTGAGAAGTGGGCCTGTGTAAACGTCATGAAGGCCAAGTAAGCAAATTGCAAAGTCCTACACCTGGGTTGTGGCAATCCTTGACACAAATACAAACTGGGTGAAGGAGTGATTGGGAGCAACCCTGCAGAGAAAGAATTGGGGGTGTGGGTTGATGAGAAACACAACATGAGCCAGCAATGTGAACATGCATCCTAGAAAGCCAACCCAGTCTGCATCAAAAGGAGCATGGCCAGCAGGTCAAAGGAGATGATTCTCCCCCTGTGCTCTGCTCTTGTGAGACCCCACCTGGAATACTGCAAGAAGCTCTGATCTCCCCAACCTATGAACTATGGGAGCAAGTCCAGAGGAGAGGCACAAACCTGATAAGAGGACTGGAGCACCAGCACCTACCTTAAAAAGACAGGCTGAGAAAGCTGAGGCTTTTCAGGCTGCAGAAGGTTGTGTGGAGACCTCATGGGATCTGTCCAGTATTAGAAAGGGGCCTGCCAGGATACCAGAGGGACTCTAAATCAGGAACTGTAGTGACAACAGGGCAAGGAGTAATGGGTTCAGGTTGAAAGAGGGGAGATATGGGTTAGATATTAGGAAGAAATTTTTTACTGTAAGGTTTGTTAGACACTGGAACAGATTGCCCAGGGAGTATGTGGATGCCCCAACCCTGGCAGGTTCAAGGCCAGAATGAGAAGGCTTTGACCAGCAGGGTCTAGTGGGAGGAGTCCCTCTGCATGGCAGGGCTGGTAGGGATTAGATGATCCTTAAGGTCAATTTCAACCCTTTGGCATTCTGTAATTCCATCGCCCACAGACTGAAAAGCTAATAGTTTGAGAAGAGACTAGTAAACCTCATGATCAAAAACCAAGTTAGGAGTGCTAAGTAATAAAGTTAGTGTGTTATTGCTGATGTTTTCAGACAGATTTTTATTGATTAATTTTGTACATATCACATGTTTTTAAAGTCTGAGGTTGTTACAGCTTTGCTGGCAAAATGATACACTGTAAAGATACGACAGAGCTTTCAAGAGTTCTATAAATAATTCAGCAATTCTATTTTTGGAATTTCCTTTTTTTTTTTTTTTTTTTTGCTTAGTTTGTTTTGTTTTTAATGAGGCCTTGATTCAGGCTCAGCTCTACTCACAAATCATGTATATGTTGTGAAAATATTGCCAGTATCAACAAGACTGAAGACATACTGTACTGTATTGACTATAGCATCAAGTATGAATTCTTGGTACATGTTTTAAATTGTCAGCATACAGTATTAATAAAATTGCCTTGAATTCGCTGTCCATTAGTTCAAGAATAGTCCTCTAATTCCTTTTCAGAGAGAAGAATATTCTCAAATAAACTTTGTCACTTCCTTTTCTGTGATAGTTTTGTTTCTACTTACAAATGCAGGAGTAGACAATCATGACAGGAATGATAAAATCATAGAATCATAGACTTGTTTTCACTGGAAAAGACCTTTGAGATCATTGAGTCCATTATCATAATACCGCCAAGTTCACCCTTAGACAATGTCCTTAAGTGCCACATTTATGCATATTTTAAATGCCTCTGGGGGTGGTGACTCCACCACTTCCCTGGGTAGCCTCTTCCAATGCTCCACAGCCCTTTTGATGAAGAAGTTTTACCTAATATTCAATCTAACACACACACACACACACACAGCTGCCCCTTCAGTGGAACTTGAGGCCATTTTCTTTTACCCCATGACTTGTCAAAAGAGACCAACCACCACCTGGCTACAATCTCCTTTCAGATAGTTGCAGGGAGTGATAGGGTCTTTCCTCAGCTCCCTTTTCTCCAGGCTAGTATAGACCTTTGTTTCTAACCATATATTTCTGTACATGAGGGCACCTGCAAGGCTTAGAATTAGCCAGCTTCCACTCCTCACAGCTGGCTCTGGCCTACAATGTCATCCACTCCTAGAAGACTTGATCCTTATGTGTAGCCTGTGCTTTCAGGGAAGCCAGCAGTTGAACTAGAAGTGATTTGCGTGACTTTCTTCAGCAGAGTGAAATTTTCCCATTTTCTTTTTCTTTTTCCGTGATAGCAGGACTGAAATCCCATTTGTTTACCTTATTTATGGTGGTATGCTGATGGTGGTATTTTTTTCTGAGTCTTGCTAAACATAGAAAATCAGAATTTATTCAGCTGGATTCAGTAATATTCTAGCACTACATATGTATATTTCATCATACTGCACCCTCTTATAACTTATTGTATAATGTAAGAAAAATCTAGGGCTTTCACTTCTAGTATAAAGTAGCGAAAACAATTAAATTGTAGGTGGCATGAGGGAACATTTTTTTTTTTCATAGAATGTGTGTAAACTTCTGTTCCTGCGAATAATGAAACAGTTTAGAAGATCTTTAACCTTTTCAGTAAATGAACAACATCCATAAAAATAAAGCTGAGTTCTGTAAAAGCCCATAAGATAGAGATATTGTTTCTCACAAGTTATTTCCAAGTGAGTTATTCTTAAGGGGCAGTTAAGTTATTCTTAAGTGAAGAAAGAAACTAACAGGTTGTATTTCTTAAATCTCTGATACTATCTGGAACAATATCCTTTAAAAAATGGTATTCTGTTACAAGACAATAAAGAGATAAAAAATAAGATAACTGCACTAAAGATTATTAACCCCGTAAAATAGGGTGCATTTCAGGTCTTGTAGTGTTGACAGTTCATGTTCCAGTAGAATATTTTGGTCCAACTGTGCCTCTTAAAACCAGAAATCTTCCCATAATTCTTACCATTGCCACCATAAAATTATATACTTTCCTGCACCTGACCTCTACAGCGGCCTCCATAGTATAG
This sequence comes from Polioptila caerulea, assembly GCA_013397295.1. Taxonomy (NCBI): domain Eukaryota; kingdom Metazoa; phylum Chordata; class Aves; order Passeriformes; family Certhiidae; genus Polioptila; species Polioptila caerulea. The sequence continues at coordinate 427,428 of VYXF01013111.1, read as the reverse complement.
ATGACAAGAGTCAGAAGTGAACTGAGGGTTTTGAAAGGGGCAAAAAGTATTAATACATTGTTACAGAAGTTATTAATTCTACTACACATGCCAATGCTCTCCTAAAACTTTTTTGGAAAAATCTCTGTGAAATTTTCCTGCAAAATCTTAGATTTCCTTATTTCTACTGTTATCCCTGCAGTGTCATCTGCCAACTCAGGCAGGTTTCAGGTGAGATGGTTATTGCCCCAGACAGAAGCAGCCCTTCAGTTAAGGTCTGGCTGATCCTCATTGCTGCTTAATCATGAACCGCATCTTAAATATTAGGAATCTCATGAACAGTTCTGAGTCCTCTGAAGATAACACAGACCTGATAAGGGTTAATCAGAGAGGTTTCATCCACAGTGAGGGGTCAGGCACTTGGGTCATTTGAATTAGATTTTCATACAGAGAGGACAATGACCCAGGGACCCAATGATCTTAGGGGCTGCTGCTCTTTGAGTTCTCTGCCTCCCAGAGAGCCAGAGCAAGCTGCATTTGCAATTTGATCTTTCTAGGAGGAATGATTTGTCTTTTATAATCCTATGGAACTACTTCCTTTAAAAATTATGGTGAACATGAAAAATGCAGAAAGCACAAGAAATATATGACCAAAATGAGAAGCAGCTATAGTTCCTTTCCTTAAAAAAAGGTTAATTTTGCTACTTTTTCTGTTCTATTGAAGCTACTTTTCTCTTGCCTACTGGTGCAGAGTGGTCTGTTGTTAGTGATGGAGATTTTAATGCTGGTAACATTTTTGTAAGTAAAAATTTTAAAGTAATTTGTAATAAAGGGCCCATCATTGATTATAATAATTTTAGTAAAATTGCTTGTTAAAATAGCAACTGGGGATTTATCTTATATGTCATTGATAATGCATACTAATAAGGGCAAATAAGCAAGAATTTTATGAGCCAAGGACTAGGTCTTCCATTAATTTATGTGAGGAATGACACATACACATTAAATTTTTTTTTGGCATACATTTCATTTTTTGTCCTTGGAAAAGTATGTGATGTATCTGAAACACATAATTTTAAAAAAGAAAAAGCCCTGAGTTACAAACAATAATTAGTCAAAAAACCTGTAATGGTTAAAAACTGTTTTCCAGGCTGATCTTATGATTAGATACTAACTTTGTAGGTTATCTTCATGTATGGTAATAGTTCTTCACCTGGGAAGTGTGTGGGAGAGGGTGTGGGATCCCACACCTGATCGGGTGCGGCATATACACATGGTGATGGCTAAGAAAAGATCATTCTGAGATGGTTTCAGCTGAGTGGAAGAGAAAGGTGGGGAAACAGCACAAGAAGTAGAAAAATCATTGTCTGTTCAACAACCTGCTCAGTACCCAGTCCACTAGTTGCCACTGCAATGCTGACAGCTGCAGTGGCCCATGGAAAAGTAGTTTGGTACAAGGTGTCTCTGGCCTTTTTTTGTTTCAAAACTAGTTTTCCAAGGTTAAGAGCTGAAAGTCTCGGTGATTTGGTTTCAGATTCCTGAATCTAAGTGCTCACTTTTGGCACAGTGGCTCTGTTGTATTTGGAAGCTTTTAAATGCATAACATTTTGCATTCAAGTTTTCTGAAATACAAGCAGTATGTTTTTCTGAAGCAGAAGAATGCCTGGGGCAAAGGATGTGGACCACAGAAAAGAGCAAAGAGAAGAGAAACCTTGTGGATGATAGATTGCTGCCATAGGGCTCTGTGGAAATAAAGAACTGCAAATTAAAGAAGTTTTCAACAGTTGTCTATAGGACTTTGCAGAGGAGAGCTGTTTCTAAGACTTAATATTTTGCTGAATGAACTTCTGCAGATCTGAAATGGATCTGAACTGTCTATTTTAAAAATGTTCTGATGGAGATACTATACTATCAAATCACAGATCTGTTACTTTTAGGTAAGTTGTACACTCCACTCCTATTAGGGGAAGACTATAGTTGCTTTTTCAAGCTGAATAAAGACTTGAATATTTAATTTATTAATACAAATGGATGTTGAGTAAAACATTTCAACTGAAGCAAAAATCTGACAGTTGAGTACTAAGCTGAGCTTTCTTTCATAAGGTCTGAATGGATGATGCTCATTGCATCTTTGTGCAAACACACTATGGATATAATTGTAATATAATTTCATTTTACATCAAGAGTTGGCACCCTTCAAAATATGTTTTCATTTTTGGCAGATTTTTATTTTCCTATTAACAGTCAAGAAACCTTTTCCCATTAATAGTCAAGAAACATTTTCCCAGTTAAAAGTTAGCCAAACAACATCCATCTAAATAAACAGGGACTTAATATTTGTCTCAAATAGTCAACAGCAATAGTTTCAGAATCTTCTGCAAGTTAGTGTACATAAAGGTATATTTTTCATCAGCTTTAATAGATTGCTCCTTGTTTAAAATTCCACTGTTCAGTATGGATGAATGAAATGAAGAAATGTGAAAAATGCCAAGGGAGGTGATGCTGTAGTCTATGTTGTTCATCTTGGAGCCTCCCAGAACAATGAATTACTGTCTGATGGAGGTAATTTCTTGTTCTAAGTCCTGGGCTAAGAGATTACTTCAATGGCTCAGCATCATATTTCCATCTTCTCCCTTTTCATGTTCTATGCTAATATGCTGTAATGACACTTATTGGCTTCTCGTTAAATGTGAAATAAGTGAAATACACTGTTTTATTTATTGTACCAAATGAAGCAAAAAAAAAGAAAGCTGTTTTATTCTTCACAATGTGAAAGATGTTGAGGGATTCTATATCACTGCAGATGTTAGCAGATTTGTGCCATGTAAATTTGGTATGTTAATGATGTTACAAAATGTTCTAATCAGTATTTACTCTGTCATATTTTATTTATATTTGTTTTTCAAAATGTATGCACATATGGTACAGGAACTTTTAAAAATCATAATAAGGCAGTCAGATTGAAATACAGGCTTTAAGTTAAGTACAGAGATATGTGTTTTAATTAAAGTGGCTTGTAAATATATATTATGGATACTAAGAGGAGTCCTTTGAATTTGTTTAATACAGTAGTACTTTAAAATATTTCTTCTTCGATGATAGCAGAAGTCCCTTTCAGCATGAACTGGGCAGTGAGCTTGCTAATGATCCAGGAAAAATACACTGACATTCTTTAAAAATACCTAAGAGATAATATTTACAATTTTTTATTCAAACTTCCAAGCTGAGCTCTTGGAAACTTTTCGTGGTTCAGGCTGTGAATATAAACTTTTATAGCTTGTATTGCAAGGAATATGGATTATATCAATTAGGTTGCTTCCTAGGAGTTAAACACTCTGTTTTCCGTTGCTTTTTAGATTAAGACTGACCATAAAAATGTTTGCAGTTTTCTGGGGAGTTAAGTGGAATTTTGGTTAGGCACTGTAGATCATAGAGAAGCTTAGGCAGAGGAAAGACAGGGTTCTCCCCAGAGCACATGCTTCCCGGTGTATCAGTGTCAATGCACGCACATTGGTGTTTAATATAAAAACACAGGGAAATCAGAGATCAAACTGAGAACTGGGAAGAGAGGAAAATGTTTTCAGGACTAGGTAAAGCAAGATATTAGGTGATGTCTTGATGTGAGATATTGAAATGTCATTTTAGGCATCATTTAATTTAGTCTGCTATTCCTAGAAAGAGAAATATTTCATTTTGTATTCTGAGTATTATTGCACAGCTATACCTTTGAATCTCTTCAACAGGCATTGCATCACAGTAAGCCTACATGATGCACAATTCATACACAGAACTTCCTAGTAACTCTTATCATCCTAGAAGTGATTTTGAAAAAGAAGCAACCACTAAAGACTCCAACATCGTTCAGCATTTTTGTACTTAGCTCTCACATAGAAGTACAGAATATATATTTGGTTTTTTGTACAGAATATATATTTTGGTTTTTTTGTACAGAATATATATTTGGGTTTTTTGTTGGTTTTGGGTTTTGTTTGTTTATTTTCTATCTTCCTAAGTTTTATTAAAAGCTTATTTTAAGTGTTTTCTTAAAGATTATCTACATAACTGCCATCGATTAAGGCTTTTGGGGTTTTTTTACTGTACAAGTTAATTTACTGAGAGTTAATGTATGGAACTTGGTCAAGGGTGATAACAGGTATTATAGTGCAAACTCTAGAGATGTGTTTATTTATAGAGTCTGTGAGTTAAACCATGATACCACAGAAATCAGAGGAAGTCTACCTGTGTCCTTCATTAAAGTCAGAACTTTACCTCAGACTGAAGAGCAGTACAGTCCGCCCAGTGTCAGGCTGTATTTGTCTCTGTGAGACAACTGAAGGTGTGGTCCTCAAATGAAACATATCAACAATGGTGTTTGAGGAGCAAAACTGATGGGGAGATGTATTTGCTGAAGCCTAATTGCAGTCACAGAGAATAGACTAAAGCAGGAACTGGCAGAACTACCTATTTAAAAGCCTGTCTATTTATGAGAAAGTCATGTTTTTTCTTCTGCAAGTTTGACGTAACAGTTACAGCCATCTTTGGATCTCTCTTGAGCTAACACTACAGTTACTTGTTCAGCAGACAACCTCTGCAGACCATGACCTTAATAACATTTTAAGGGTAGTACTTGTGTAAGGATGAATACTTCTGGAGAAATTCCTTCAGTGAATGAAAAGCACACTGTTTTCTCAGACCATTCACATTGTTTTGTTTCAAACAGAAGCATTTTTCTAATCAACTCATGAAGAATAATACACTATTATGGATTTTTGGTTGTCTTCTTTATTTTTCATTTTTTGCTAGTTTGGACTTCTTGTTTTTTACATTGAAAGACAGCTTTGGATGCTTCTAATTGAGGGTTTTTAGTATAAACATAATTGCTCTTAACAGTAGTGAAGGGAAAATGCAAATAAATACCTCTAATAAGCCTCTTTGTTTTTTTCTGTATACCAAACAGATTCTCATCCTGTATTATTTACTACTGTACTAATACTCCACAGCTGCTTTCTGTATAACAGGAGATGAAAAATCACACTTCATATTGTGGGAGAGTGGCTTTAAGAACACTTGAAAGAGAACATGAAAATATTAAAAAATCCAGGCTAATCACATAAGAAGTACATGATCTAAGTGCTTCCCCTAGAATTCCAGATAATTTTGTTTGATCATGTCAGCTGTTAAGATGAGTTTGAGTGCTTGATTTCCTAGGAAAGAATAGTAATGTCTAGAGATTTCATTCATAGTTTCTCATCTTTGCAAATTGAGTTTGGCTTTCATTACCTTAATATGTAAATGTTACCACGTGCCCTGGCATCAACCCAAACTGGTAATAGCCTGGACTTTTGATAGGACTTAAAATTATCTGAAAGATTCTGTGATTTTTTAGCTATTCTTCTGTTTGATGATAAGTGAACTTATAGGGATGTTGATACAACACTTTCAAGCAAATAGACAAATACCAGATTCCAAATTCACTTGTTTTCATTTTCAGTTGTCACTGTTGTGTTTTTGATACATAGTTAGAATGTTTTAGTGTTCCATTGACCAATTCAGTCCACCATGGCAACCAGAATAAAATAAAAAAAAAAACAAACAATGAAATGAAGTCTGTAAAATTTAAAATGCAGTCTTGTACATGAGGAAAAAGCCCTGGTTGTTTGTACTCCACAACTGTCACTTTGAGAACCCTAAAACTTGTTTTTCTCATAATGCAAAGAACTTACACATTAACAACAGAGGGAATTCAGTTTCTAATAAATTTTGGATAACTTTTTTTTCTATATATCAGCATGGGGTTTCACTGCATATTTTGTTCTTGACCAAGATATCTCAATTGCAAAGAGAGTGTAAGTGTTTAGAGAACATTGCTTTATTACTGCAGAGTGCACAGTTTGGGGAACTGATCATTTTTCTTTTCTCCCCACCATGGTTCAGCTTTTGGCAGGTTGTCTGGCTGCATACAGAGACTGATTGATCTCTCACCACGTGAAAATGGCAGGTGCTTGTAAGGCCCCCAGTGGGCCTTACTTTGGTCTGCAGTGATTCCTTCCGTCATAGAGTACTGTTAATAGATGACATCTTTTGGTCTCTTAATCTTTAACCAGCAAACAAAATAGAACCTGTTAAATATATCCAGTATTCCATGTTTTAGGTATGGTGCTTTAGTGCATGATTGCAATGAGTGCATTGAAGTTTAAAAGCAAATGAGTACTTCCCAAGAGACAGGAGATTTTGCTGTTCAAATTATCTGGAGCCCACATCCTACAGAAAAAGGGCCTGAATAGACATGATTTTAACTCAGCATATCACCTTTCCAAATGGCAAAATTAGAATGGATGCTGTGTTTTTTAAAGAACTGTGGACTCATGAATATAGAAACAAACTTCTTGATCAAGGAGAAATTCATCTTCATTTAGGAGATTTTGCAAAAATGTGTTTAAATTACAGATCTGTTCCTGAAATAGGGGTTTATGATGCTCATTTTTTTCACTTAGGTTGTTGGTGAATTAGCCTTTTATTTTCTCTGAATCATTCGTGGAATTAATTTACCCTCTAATATTAGAAGCACTAATTATAAGTTAAGTTGTTCTGTAGGGTTTTAGTTTGGAAAATACCATCAGGTTATTAAACAGTTCTCTAAAAAGCATTATTTTAAATCATCAGGTGGGGAGACTCAAAAGTAATACGACATAAATGCCTCTAAAAGACATTGGTTAGAAAATTTAACTATACTCCTGAGGAAAACTTGTGTATCATCAATGCCATCACAGCCAGTCATGGAATCTTATTATACCTTTGTTTTCTGGATAGGAAAATGCAAGATAAAAACCTGTATGGATCTTTACAGGCTGTGACTAAGTCCCTTCCTCATTAATCTTTTCCTTTGATCAGACAAGTTGGACTCTCTGAATTGCACAGAAGGTCTGTTTTCATTCCTTTAATTATTTTCTCTAATATCTTCCGAAACCTCTCCATTTTATTGGTGATCTTCTAGATGACAGTTTTAGCTGAACTGAACAGACTGTTCCAAAATTAGCTGTGTCTTGGACTGCAGTGCTCTGTTGACTCAGTAGTGAAGGTTCTCCCTTTATATGCATTTTAGATAAGTCTCTTACAGGAAAGTGATATTCATCTCAGTCCCAGTCCCACAGCACTTTATAGAGTTTTTGTATCCCAGAATGTAGAATGATATCTTGCATCAATGACATTCATTCTTTATTCATATGAATATAATTTTATTTTGGCCATACTAATTTTCCTTTTTTTTCCCCTTTCCCTGAAATTTTTCCTATTCACAGTTTATGAACCAGTCAAAATTGTTCTGTAGCAAGGATCAGACCTGCTCATTTACCTGACTATTCTCTTTGTGTTACCATATATTTTATGAGAGGTGATGTTAGATATGCTTGTGTTGCAAGTTATTTACATTTACAGTTAAAAATCATGTGGCCAAGAAGTGACCTATTTCCAAGAGAAAAAAAGTTAGAGGTGTCTAGAAGCACAGTCAGTGAAACTTCTCCATTTATATTTGCTATTTTTTAGGCAGCCAGCTATCTAGTTTTAATGAGTTTCTTTTTTGTTTGTTTTTTAACCTTTATTACTTTAAAAAATCTAGATATCCTTCAAATAAACACAATCTCCAGACTGAAGAGTATCAGGATTTTGATTGGATTGAGAATCCCTTTGCATACATGGAAGAAATGTAAATGCTATGGAACAAAAATTCATGTACAGCGTATATTTTTTTATGATCTGTCTTAACAGTCAGCTGGGTAGGAACACAGTTACATTAAAAATATCGTGTCTTCTACTCTTACAAGCTGGTAGGAGAAACTTCTTTTGTAAAATTAAAAATTATACCATGATTTTAGTAATTAAGAATGTGAGAGAACAATTATGATTTGGTGCAGGCTGTTAACATTTTCTCCATGAGTATTTTAGGTGTCATTGATGTGTATAAAAGCTTCATATTACAAGTAAGAGGAGTCTAGTTCTACAAGTGGCATTCCTTTCTAAGATTCTAAGTTTAGATTTTTCTATTTTTAATATAAAAAACATATTTTTAGACCTCTACATTAAAATTGAGTAGTAAAAGTAGTTAAGCTTTTAGTTTTGCAGTTGGATTATCTCATGACTTCAGCATAATTTTACAACTTATCACACACTGAATTCTTTTGGTGGAAAGTAATAGAAAAATTCTGAGCATTAGTCTATGAGAGATATTTTATAGATGCCCAGTGTTGCAGCACCAGCAGGGAAAAACCTGCGCAAAATTCTTGAGGACTGCTTAGAGAGTCTTGGCATTCCTATGCCTGTCCATTCTGATTTTATTATAGGAAAAACTATATCTTTGGATGGCTACCCATGACTATGAGAAAGCTAATAAAGGATATAAGTTAATCTACCAAATCAAAAGTAAGACTATGAGAAATATTCAACTTGCAGTTAAGATATAAGGAATTGAAATATCTCCTCAATGGGGCTGATCATTTCATGGAGATCAGTCTCACTTTCATGAAGAGAAATAACAGGAGGAAATATTTCTCTTATATTGCAAAAAGCATTTGCCATCAAATTATGACATTTCAAATGTCTGCCTGTCTGTAGACTTTCAGATTAACACCAACGAAGGTCAGAGTCACAACATTGTTACTGTTATTCCTATCTACCTCTGCTCACAGAACTGCTCTATGGAATTTCTACACAAGGTCATTCATGAAACTGAAATTCATCATTGTCTTCCATGACCCAAAATATCCAAAATAACATCCACTCCTGCCATCAGTTAAGTCCAAAGTACACTTGCAGAGTGAGTAACATTTTGAATGTTGCTAGAGATTTGTAAACATTTGGTACTAAAGAGAAACACAGATATGCAAAAGCATGTAGAAAGATTGATATTCTTCAAAGAGACAGAAAAGCCAGACCTTGGCACATATAATTGCAAATCCTGCTAAGCCAAATTTTTAGATCTTGCTCGATTTAATTCATGTTAGTGCTCATGAGAACTGGCCTGAATGAAGGTTACATATAGTTGGAGTTTTCTCTTAGGAATCTGTTCCTTGTTTCATCTACTAAATCGAATGAATAAGACTGGATTTTCTTGTGATTTGTGCCTTTTTTCAGGTACCTGAGCTCCAGAGTTGTGCTGCAAATGGACTTTCTGTGAGCCAGTTTTGTGACTCCACAATATCTTAAATTCTTAGAACAGAAGTTACATTTAAAAAGGGATAGAATGAGGTCTGTTCACGTTAATGTGGAGACACTTCTCCTGAATTCTTGAAAACTTCCTGTCTTAACTATTTCTCTTTAGCTGCATTTCAAATACAAACCTTGTATCAACAAAGTAAAAGAAATATTATTATTTTGATTTAATAATGCATCATTTGACTAATAGATCAGTGGTTTAATACCAGAGAGGCTGCTGTAGTAACAAAAGAAAAAAATATATTTCAAAACCCTTGAATTATATGACGACATCAATCTCCAGTGACCTCACATTGTTACAGCATCAAGTAATTTTTCTCATATTTAGTATACAAAAAAAAAGTTAATATTTTCACCTTCCATTTGCAGTTGCTGTGGCTTTTAAAGAATATTTTGTATTCCTTAGATTAACAAAGATTTTATGATTCTATGAATTAAATTCTTTATTTAGATAAAAATACAAGTTTTGAGTGTTTTGATCATTTTGAGTACTAAGAAAAAACGAGATATTTTAATTTTTTGGATGAAAAACTCGCCTGAATGTGATTGATCAAGCTGACATCCATCCATGCTCCAATTTGGGATAACACAGGAGTAGAGAACTTTGTCACTACATTCCCAAAGGCTATGTATGGTAATTGACAACATTAGTATCAATTCTTTGCAAAAGTGTGTTTCTGACAACCATTTTAAATGCATAAATGGTAAATAATTTAAATATATTACAGCATACATAACTCTTCATTCATCAGCCACCTTTTTCTATACAAGCTCTTTTATTTCATGCTAGACAAGGCAATGCCCATGAAGTGCTTAGCTCAGTAAATAAAGAGGGATGATCTTCTACAGGAAAGTAAATCTTGCTTTAAGGTATAATCAGTACTGTATTGTTAGTGCAAATCCAGCTTATGTGCAACAATTCAGGAATCTAGTCAGCTCACTGGTCCCTTCAAATATAAGACCTTTTTCAGCGACAAAAGGCACAGCACTTAATAATTTTATCCTCCTAATCTTTTGAGTCTACCTCGGAAATGCCAGGTATATTTCTATTTTAACAAATGCACAAGATGGGCAGTAAAATTGCTCAAGATGCTGCACTTTTTGCAATGCCATTAGAACACATCTGTATGGTAGAACGCACATACTCTTTGCAGTACTGGGAATTTATTTTGATTTCACCTGAGGCAGCAGGATTTTATTATCGAAAAAATTAGAATGTTAAGTCATTTGATTTTCATCCCCTTTGAGCACTGTATAGTCAGGAATTGTTAGTGATGTTCATTTTAAAGCTGAACAGTGGGATTAAGTACTTCATTGCAAACACCAGGATTGCTTTCACAAAACTGAAAGATGTGATTTCAAACTAATTTCCAAAATTAGAACCAACAAGATTTTCTAGAAAATGAAATTACCTTTGAAATGTAATGGAATTTATTGTTTGAAGCTTAAATCCTGATAAGATTTTTCATTCTACCTTACCCACTTGTGCTGTTTCTGTGCTTCTCATTATGAACAGGAGTCACCCTTAAGAAATCAAGACTTGCCGACACTTCTAAATACAGCAGCATGTCATAATTGATTTTCTATTCTAGGTGTAGAATTGGGCTTTAACTGCTGGCAAATTCAGATTTTTAATGGTGACTCTTATAAGTAGCAGCCTTTCAATTTTATGCACCAGGAAAGAGCTGCTGATATCCTGTTCTAGCAACCTAGGTATAAAAGAGCATTTTGAAGTGCCACATGAAATAAGATAGTAGTGAATAATAAGCTAGAAAATATGCTTAAGGAATCACTTTACTATCGTTCCCATGTACAAATTATACAGGAAGAGCTGAGGGCTGGCATCTGTTTTTCAGCTCACTTCTGTGCACTGCAAGCTTAGTATTGTTGTTTGCCTAGAGCTATTTTTTGTACTTATTAAGAATCAGTCAATCACTCAGCTCCTAAACAAAAGAAAACCATTTGGAGACTGAATTTACTGAGAGGACTCTCCAAAAGTACAAATTATTGTTTTCATAACCAAGATGAAAAAAAAAAATATTGAACTTCCTACATTTCTTCTAACATATATTAATTTTTTAAATCTAACAATATACCATTAATAATGCTTTGTAACCTCACAGATTCAGTCATGAGAACGAGCTTTGATGTTGGATAATCAACTACGTTTCTTGTTTGAAATTGCCTAGAATTATATCCAGGTTTACTTTAACAGTATTTACCCAGGAATATCTTCTTTGTGATATAGATTGATGTAAACTACTTCCAATTAATCTATCCTGGCTCCAATAATTTTTTTCTTTTTTCATTGGTTCTTCCTAAATAGAGCAGACTTGAGAGGTAAGAAGATGCCATACATTTTCAGTACTTTTAATTTTGAAAATATTTTTAAGAACATTATTGCCTAGTGCTCAGTCATAGAATTTCAGGCTTTTTCTGCTGAGATGGGTGAGCCATGTGATTATCCACATGGAATGCATCGTTATAACCACCTCTAATCTTCTTTCAATTCTATACACTGCAAACTGAACAAACCTCATATGTAGAATGTATATATCAAAATTATATTACCTCAGTAATGATTCTTAAAAAATATCTCTTTATGTTGAACCTAAGCTAAGCCCAAAGACCTTTATGTGGGAAAGGCAACAAAAGTAGATTCTATTTTAAATTCTCATTTCTGTTGGCTTGCAGTATAATTCAAATTCCACACTTTCCTGGACTTCAGCATCACAATTTATCTGCTCAGTCCCAATCTTCCTAGAGTGATGGAGAAATCTCCTCAAGAGCTGATATATCAGGAAAAAGTGATACTATGATTTGGAGAGCTTCTTCAGCTGCCGTTCAATGTGACAGTTTCTTTCTAAACAGTCTGGGTTTTGTTTTCAAATGTGAACCAGAAAGAAGTGCAATCCTGAAATCAGCATGGTTAAATTGCCTAATTAAATATGATAAGCGAGTTTAGTTTTCAGTTGTTGACTAGATTCCTGTTGAGTGATAGAGACATGGTTTAATTGCACATTAAGCAAGTTATGGATGAAAAAGACAGACAAGGAATTGGACTCACTGAAGTGTAGTTATCAAGAATCACATTTAAATTCTATGGAGCGAAACCGACCCTAGCAGTGAGCAATTTCTTTCATCCTGAAAGTATCTAGTGTATGTGGGTAAATTAATAGTTTCCTGAAGGTTTTTGGCCGCAGAGGGAGCCCGAGTGTGGCTGTCTGAGAATAGAAATACAGTATAGATAATGTGAAGTCTAACTTTAGGCAAAATATAGTGAAATACATCATGTAGAAGACACCCATAGTCGTTCTAAAATATCTTAGATGGAAAAGGTGAAACACAGGTATATTTAGTCTATAATTCAGAGTCTGTATAGGCAAAACAATGCAAGAGCTGAATCTGGTGTCCCTGGATGACATGTCCACAAAAGTGATCAACTTAACAGAGAACAGCATGACTGCTGTGCAAGTCCTGCGCTTTTATTTCTTATTAAGAAAGCTAATAAAATAAACCTGGGAAGATTTTTTTTTAATTAGATCAATATCCAGGTCTTAGAAAGTTTAACTGCTTTTCACTGTCTTTAATGAGTCTAATGCCAATGAGCACAAGGATGAAACAACTGGTGCTACTTTGTGAAGAATCAGAGATAAAGTGTCAATAACTTTAATGAAAAGCAAAGCATCCTGCAATTTCTCACTTATGACATGTTTTCAAATAAATGGAAACATTTTTCTTGACATCATGATTGCAAAAGGATATGATTCTTTGGCCCTCACTAATGATTTACTGTTTTGACAGTTAAGTAGATTTTCTACCTTTCTGCTAGAGTAACAAACAGGAATTTGGTTTAAGCTTAACAGTAGAAGTGTCAAGAAAAAAAAATTAATGTAGACTTTCCTATGAATTATTATATTTTCATTTCTTACAGACTTAACCAAATCATGTCTTTATTTAAACTGAAGGCAATGAGGGAACTGAATGATGATGCAAAAAAATGTTGTTCTGTGCAGAAAATAAAGACTAATTATTCTGTGCAGAATGGTTTTTATTTTTTTTTTCTCTCTGAGGTTATAATATCAAATGTTCTTTTCAAGAATAATAGCTAAAAACTGTTCATACAGAAGCATGGATTTTACATTGGAGTCATCCCTTTGAATGACAATTTAAGAGGAAATCTGATGGAAACATACATTATAATCATGTTGATAACACTAAACTCTATACATGTCATGGCATATAGAAATTAGAAGTCTAGAAATGAAAGTTAGTCAAGTCTTCCTGCTCACATTCTTAAAATTTTTGCATTTTGCAGTGGCAGCTTGGGTTTGGAGAAGGAAAACACACTGCAGACAAATGGTTCAGAGGTAGAGTGCTGAAGAAAAATTGCATTAATCAGGGGAAAAGACAGCCTTTATAGAAAGCCATAGGTTTCCAGATACAATTCAAGGGTGTTTCGTTATTGATGCTGAAATGTCTAGTTCAAAGGAAAAGGGGTGTCAAGAAAAGAATTGTTATTTCAAAGTAACAGAATCATCACTGCCCACAGCACTGTGACGTGCTGTGCGTGTGGCTGCGAGGAGAGCAGCAGCCTCAGGACGCAGCCATGCAACTGCTCATCGTGGCACAGAGCACCTGTGATCAGTAAGGGTGCAATCCCTGATCTGACTCTAGACTGGTCTCACCAAGCCATTTTGGTCCAAGTAAAATAATGTGCTGTCCTATACCCTCTCAACAGAGGAGCATAGCAGTAGTAGATGTCAAAGAACTTTCTCTGTGGCATCAACTTCTGTACCTATGATGCAAAAAAATAAAAACCTAGCAAAATGTACTAAGGTAATCAATCCTGCCCAGGTGGAAACAATGACAGGCAAGTGGTTTTGCTCGATGACAGACTTGCAAGGAAAACAATGTAGAATTCACACCAATGAAAGAAACAAGAATGTACACACAGGAAAGTAATTTAGTGAAAATAATTTTGGTAATTTTAAAAAACCCTTGCATTGTCTTGAAATCAAGGAGGAATTTAAGGAATTATTGTAAACACCTATTTATATCAGGTTTTATAGGCCTAAGCTTTTTAACTTGGAATATTTTTGGAAGCAGTTTGTATTTGCTTTTATTTTGGGTATTGGTTTGGGATTTTTTTTAGTTTTGAGATGAGTTTTTTTAGTTGTTTTTTTGAGGGGGGGTGTTTGTAGATTTTTTTTTTTTTTTTGATACAAGAATGCAGAACATGCTTTAGCAGGAATTAAGTTGAAGACACAGCAAGATCCTGAAACACTGTCCTTTTCTTCTATTTATGTTTGGTGAGTTTATCTTTTTCTTAGAGCTTTACATTTTTAAGTGTAAAGTTCTTTTTGAAGTTGTTTCAAAAATATATATATATGGCCTCATAGAAATTCTGTAATATGTTGTGACATATATTACATCATCTGCTTTGTCCTTCAATAATATTCTACCAAGGACAGTAAAAATAAAAAACGAAATGCACAGCCCTTCTGCATCACTGCAATAATTAAGCCCAGCAATGAGGCTGCTAAGAATGCCTTACTTATGCCAGGGGCCAGTTTGGTTCCCAGCAGCCTTAAAAAATTAAGAAGAGAAGGTGACAAAAAGGTGGAGAAGAGCATGCATGACTTCAAATGATAGGCCTATCTCAACAGTCTGCTTTTGGCATTCTATGGTCTGTATTGCACCAGCTGACCTCTCTTCAAAAGGAGTCACAGCTGTGGAGAGGGCATGCCAGAGGAGGAGTTCTGTCATTTTGTGAAAGGGTTATTGCAGGCCACTTCAGTAGATGGAAAAATGAGTGAGAATTTCAGAATCCAGCTTAATGGAGTGATTTGTGTGACAATTACTCTTAAGACAATATATTTGGGGAAAAAAAAAAAACAAGTCCAGAAGGAGTCTAGTATGATACATTTCCATTATAAAGTTGTACTTTGAAACAGAACTTCTTTCGAAGAATAGCAGGATTTATCATTTTAGCCATAAGTGTTTTCAAAACCTATGGGATGCAAGAATAGTAATTTCTTTTTTTTTTCCTTTACATATACATTTCTACTTGGCTGTGTTGTTACTTTAACTAGCATACATATATCTTTATTCTTAATTCTTTTTTAAAGACCCCAGATAGCTTTTAAAAATAATCTATACTTTAATTACAAGTGAGTTTCATGTTATGATTTTAATGTATGAACTGTCATTGGACTTTAAACTGCCAATGATGATACAAACATTATTCCATACTAGGGCAAATTACAAAAAAAAAATCCCTTTCCTTCATTTGCTTTAGAAAAGACATCTGCATTTACTGACTTCAGTTCTTTTCTCTCTTTGCTGAAAGCCACCACAACATGAAATCTTAAAACTGGTTAAAGTATGGAAAAAGTAGTTCATATTAAGGAAACTTTAAAATCAGGTCTAATATATTTGGTGTGTGCAAAAATCAAGACATGTTAAAGGTACTGAATTTGGCTGGATGTAGGAATAGTGGATATTTATCACATAAGATTTATAAAATATTACAGAAACAGCTTTAAATTATTGCAACTAAAAATAAAACCTTTTGACACAGTGGCTAAGGTAACGAAAGACTAAAATAAGACAGCAAATAAAAGACATGCCTTAGACTGGGGGAAGGCTGCTGTTGGAGGGCATTTGCATTTTGAATACCAGGGATGAAAGAAGAACTGAGCACCATTACAACCATATTTAGTAGAAATTTAGTATCCATATTTTCTTGAAATGAGAATGCATGAGGAGTTAGGAGTGATTTTTTTGTGAAGCAAGCAAACATATTCAGCATAAAGAAAACATCAAATACGTTTCAGTCTGTGATTGGCCACAGATGTGGAGAGAGATGTGTCCCTTTCTCCCAGACATTACTTGATGCAATAGATGGATTAATTGCCCTTTGAAGCAATTTTGCCATTCCAATTCATTGGGATGACTTGAAAAAAAATGGATTGATGGCTATAATGAATGGAAGTATTAATCTTGTGAAGTTTAAGAAAGGAAAACACAGACTTTTACAGCCAAAGAAAAATAGCACCACACATGTACAGGCTGGGGAATTACTGACTGGAAAACTGCCTTGCAGGATAAGGAAGTCTTAATGGCCAGCAGATTGTGCCTGAGCCAGCTGAGCTCTCTTGCAGTGAAGATCAAGACCCTTCTGGACTGCATTTGACAGGGCATCACCAGCAGGTCAGAAGGAGTTGTCTTCATCTGAGCACTGGAAAGATACATCAGGAGTCCTATGGCCAGTGCTGGTCTCCCCAGTATGAGAGAGACATGGACTTACTCGGGCAAGTACAGCAAAGCCTACAAAGATTGCTAAGGGCTTGCAACATCTATCCTATTTAGCCTGGAGCTAAGAAAGCTCAGGTGGATTGTACTCATTTCTGGAGGTACTTGATGGGAGAGATATAAAGAAGAAGGAGCCTAATTCACCTCAGAGATGCCCAGTGAAAGAACAAGAGACAATAGATGCAAATTGATTTTTTTTTTTTTTTTTCTTTGAAAGTAGTGAAACACAGTGGGATTGTGGAGTCTCTATTCTTTGAGATAGTCATAACCTACCTGGACACAGCTCTGTGCAATATCCTTTAGCTGTTCTGTGTGTAGGTGTTCAAGGATTTCCAGATGTCCACACCAAGCTCAACCTCAGATTTTGTGATTCCTCTATGAAGTCTAGGGAAAAAAGGAAGAAGACAAGCATAGAGGTACATTTTTTAACTTGCATTGGTCATTTGGGTTTGGGCTGATTTCTCTGACAACAGACATCAAAAATGGAGGTATACAAGATTCAGATATCTACCCTAGCTTCTACCTGTAAATTACACAGAGAAATGAGCACTTACTAATTTGCTGACCTATCTCAGATGCTTACTATAAAATAATATTGATTGTTCTCTGGATGAGGGTTTTTTCCCCCCTACAGTGACTGCAAAGCACATTTAGTGTCCGGTTTGTTCCTAGGTGTTTAAAAGTCAGGTATCGAGAAAACCATTCAGTCAAGAAAAAATGTTCAAATATTCGATTTTACATCTACTGTAACGCTTTTTTCATAATAAAAGTTATCTAAGGCATGCCCTATTCCAGTATGGAGAGTATTAATAAAGAATAAAAAATTAAATATTGGAACAATGGAAAGACGTTGGTATCTAATGGTTAAAATTCAGACTGTTGATCTGAGAGCTGTCCCATGAAGTCTATATAAAGTGACAATGCACATCCTCCTAATTTAATCTGACATTAAATGCTGCAGTCATTCTGAGCATACGCTGAAAACTGGAGGTATATTCATTATGCAGATGCAAACATCTGTATTTGTGCGTAAATCCAGGGTCTGAATATTTGAACGTGACAACTGCATGCACTGTGTTACGCTAGAGGGAACAAGAGACAAAGAGGAGCTGTGCAACAGTGGAATTCCCTCAAGGAATACTCTCTGATTCATCTGTCACATACTGAAGCCTTTTCAGAGGGTGCCAGACCTCTGGAGAGGGGATGCTGGAGGAGGAGTTCATCCACAGTTTGAAATGATTCAGAGCTTGTTTGTTGCAGCTCAGCTCAATTCTGCTAACCTCGACTGCCCTCCCCAGTATTCCTGTGACTCTCACCTGCAAGAGTAGATTTTTCTGTCATCTGGCCACTTGTATGTCAGCCACAGCTTGGAGAGTATTTAATATTTTCTTTATGCTGAACATGCCTGATAAATGAATCATCAGTACAATACCACTGAATTCGATTCAATACTATTAGTGTTTAGCCTATTCAACCTTGTAGTCATCAATGTAGGCATCTAAAATCACCTAAACAAGAGCCACAAGAGGATTTTTGAAGGATTCCAATATCATTCCCATTTTTTGCTCCCTAGAGCAATTAGTCCTCTAAAGAGAACTAATTTTAAAAAACACATCCAGTGACAGTGTTGTTCTGACAATCAAGATTGACCTGCAAGCAGAGTAAATAGGAAAGTTGTGATAATGTTGAACATCATTGGAAATGAAAACCTAGAGGAAAAAAAAAAATCCAAATCACTATGTGTTTTCCAAATAGAAAATAACATGTATTTCAAATGATTCAGCTGTTGATTTTAAGCAAAACAGAAAGAAATCCTGGGAAAAGGTAACTGAGACAATCAACAGTTATGTTTCATTCTACTAAGAATAAATTAAATAACTGAAAGAGATGCAAACAGTACATAAGTTTTGTTGTAGTTGGTTCCTGCTTTCAACTACAATGAAATCAGTGTCCTTATTTGAGTATAACCAGTCTCAGACAGCAAGCTCAAGCCAACAGAAGGGGCTCTGATTCTCAGCTATTATTTTTAATTGCACTTTATTGTAAAACAGCTTTTTCAAATAATTACTGTGATTATTACTAGCTCTTCAGTTGAACTACAAAGGTTAATACAAGTCTATGCATTTATATACACATAGAGGCTGATGTGTGTGTATAAAGCATATATACTTGCAGTATGCATCATGCAGCTGTTTGGTAGGTTTTTTTGTTTTTGTTTGTTTGATTGTTTGTTTATGTGTATCAGGAGTAGATATTTGTGGGGAAAAGAGAGGGAGTGATATGGAATGGTGGAAGGCATTTCCTTCAAAACTTCACACATTATCTATTGCTGTAACTTATGTAAACTGGCTAGACAAAACTCTGGCTTCTGTGT
Source organism: Polioptila caerulea (assembly GCA_013397295.1). Classification (NCBI taxonomy): domain Eukaryota; kingdom Metazoa; phylum Chordata; class Aves; order Passeriformes; family Certhiidae; genus Polioptila; species Polioptila caerulea. The sequence continues at coordinate 408,551 of VYXF01013111.1, read as the reverse complement.
ATATATATGATTGTGAAAGTAAAAGAATAAAAGAACAGTATAATTTTATTACAGATTTTTATAGTAGCCTCTCAGCTAAAATCCTGAACTTTCGTATCAAAAGCCAGTAAAAGATGGGTTAATACAAATTTCATTCCATTACAAAAATTGCATTATAAGCAATAGCAAGAAATATTGTCATTCCCCTCCCCCTGCCCCTCTGTCTTGGGTAAGACCTATTTTTGAGCTGTTCTCATTCAGAGAACGAGTTGCTCCTCTTGGCTTTGTTCCCGGAGTACTGCATACTTGGTGGTGTGTGAGGCATTGCCTCCTGGGGAAAAGGGAGGAGGGGGACTGAATCACAGCACTTAATTCTTAATGATTGTTCTGTGTGGTCAAGAGGACACAGAGCAAGCAATGCTCTTTATTCTTTACTTACTGTTATAGCTATTGGCAGCCAGCCCTTTTAATTTAGTTATCAATACTCAGTGCCCTTAATCCTTTACTTTAAAGCCAGTCCAAAATAAGTACTAGCCAAGGAGCATCTGCTAAGCAGAAATATTGGTGGATAGATATGATTTAAGGCATCACTGCTAAGGGTCTACCAGTGTGAATTCTAAATAAGAATTATTTGGTATTCTCTTGACAAATCTTGTTTCTTTAGTTGTTTTTCTGACAAAATATCTGACAACTAATAGTGTGTAGAAAAATTCATAGGTGTTGCTAATAGATGAGGTTTTCAGATTATCCCATGTCTCCCTCTTGATACAGGACACTCTTCTAATGCACATTTTCTATTGCGAAGTTGAGTTTGGGTTTCAATATCCTTTGAAGTGGGATTTCTACATTTCAGAGATTACTGAATAACTAAAAAAGTATCACTGGCTGGGACATTTCTCTTCATATTTCTTTTCTTTGCTTTTTAATTACACACCAGAGTACTACATACTATAATCCCCTCCTTTTCTAAGGAGTTATACTATTGCAAGCTAATAGTATTCTCCCTTTCCATTATTTGTCCATGGTTGTTCAAGAACTGAGGTCTTTGGAATATTTAAGTGACTTAATTAGTAAAAATTGAACTATTTATTCCTAAATCTTTTAGTCTCTGATGAACTACATTTGCCAATCCGTTTCTAAGAATGTAGTTCCTTCATTTGAATGAAGTATTCCAAATAAAGTGGCTTTATATGACAAGACAATAATCTGCTTTCTTTCCAGTGATTTACCTGCTAGACTGTAAAAGTTAGTGCTGTGGGAGTTCACTTGGTTAATAATGAATCCAAGGCTTGGCTCATTTGTAGAACATGTGCACTGCAGAATAATGTTTAACCAACCACTTAATATGTATGTGTAAGAGAAAGTAGACGCACATTATTTAATTCATAGTTCTGATTCTATGCTGCTTCTCTGCAGGAGCATGTAGGGATCAGCTCAGTTCATTTGCTGAAGATGTCCATTTTGGAGAGGCTTAAATGCTCTTTGGATTCACTGAACAAATGGCTAGTTGTCCATGCACAATGTTGAATTTATGAGCAATGTCTCAGGTATTCCTGCCTACTCTCCATTCTCTTCTTCAGAGTGTCCTTGAGGTCCTCTGTGATATCTTCCAGTCCCATGAGATTTTCTCAGATACTCTATGTAGACACTCTAAAAAGACTCTAAAAAGGCACTTTAAATTGGAAGGCACATTAAATGGGAAGGGAATACTGTGTTTAGACAGCTGACTGGAACTGTACGTTTTTACTGACTAGACTGCAGTCTTGGATATGTAAGTCACATGTAAATACATAAATTTGGTGTCTCAAACATGTGAGGTAAATCCCATTGACCTCAAAGTATAAAATCTGAATGAGAAGAATCTCATCTCCAGATGAGGTGATATTTTGCTTTTTGAACTCAAATATCCAGTAGACATTAAGTAGAACAAGGGATGTTTAAAAGAGAAGGGTTTATCACCTCACTCACTTTTTGTTGCCTTGTCTTCCGTGATCAAGATTTAAATAGTGTTTTTGTACATTGTGTTATTATTACAGGTACTATGTTTTGTTCTCTTGCTTGCTTATTTTGGAAAAAAACCTACTCTTTAGGCAAGGTCAAACATGACTACTGTGCCAGTTTAATAGTATAATCTGTCACAAACTGAGATGTAATTACTCTCCCATTGTTCACCCTTTGTTCTTGTCAAAATCATGTCTTCACATTGAATGGATTTCTCTAGTAGATTTAAGCCATGCTTTATACAGGCATTCCAATTGCAGTATTACAAATAATTTTTTCTCTTATTTCTACCAGTATATTTATTTATCCATCCATTTCTTTTCTGACAACCAATTTCTTTTTCCCACAGTGACTTCAGTACCGTCAGTTTGGAGCCATAAAAAACTTAATAGTAGCTTCACTCAACATTTGCTATTATCAGAAAAGCAGTATCCACCACACCAAAGGGATATTTAGGGATTCCCATTAAAATTCTTGGTTTTCTTTAAAAGCTCTATAATATATCTTTGTATTCCTCCTGGACTGACTTCAAACTGGAGAAGAAAACACCAGTTTGCTATCAGATCACCTGTGAAAAGTTAACTCCAAACCACAAAGATTAGGAAAAAATTCAGTGAATGTGTGGTGCTACAGAACCTAATTGTTCTCTCATGAGAACATTTTCTAATTTCCATGGTTCAGTTGAATTTTCAAGGTATCTTGTCTAGCTTTTTGCCTTTGAATCCAGGCTATTAACAGTAACTCCAGCATCTTTGGGAGTACTTTAGCATGAATTGAATCTTATGCCCTGTTTCCTACACTTCTGCACTCCCACAGTGTAGCTAGTCTGTCCCAGCTGATTAACTGATGATGAAGGATGGAGTTCAAGGAAACACGTATTTAAAATCTTGTGTAAAATGTCATTTAAACACATGCTTCCCGCTGTATTCTTCAATTCACTTAAAAAGGGTCTTTGTATTTAGCATATTTAAACAGCATAAGGATGTATCATAATAGCTGCATCATGGGATAATGAAAATACTGGTGTTTATAGATTGATAAAAAGATTAACAACTTAGTTGTGCTTCATTTTGTGTTCACTGATTCTTTTCCCAGCATTATCACCTTTTTTTTTCTACATTCCTGTTTTAAATGTCACAAGTATCAAATATGACCTGCAGCAGAACTTTTTTGGCAGACTGTCATTAGCTGTTAGTCCCTCTTCAGAGAGGGGCAGCTAACTAGGCCTGTGAGTGTCACCAGACAATTCTTTTTCAAGAAAGATTCTTCATATGATGTTTTTGAGGTTTTTTTGTTTTTTTTTTTCTATTCAATATCTATCTAAGTTAGAATAATTATGTATGGCTTCTGTAAATACCATGCAGACAAAATCAGTGCTAAACTCAGTGTCTGCACTGATTTTTCCCTATTAAAGAATTTTAAAAATTTCACCTACTACCCTTTTTAGAGAATGAAAATGTACAGTTAGTCTAAAACTTTCTCATACACACAGCTCTTTTTGTCCTTCCTGCTTATATACCTCTGTGAATCTTCTGCAGCAGAAAAGTAGAAGAAATAATGATAGCACACCCAAGAGAAGCTGAGAGAAGCTATTTTTTTATAGATACACAAACATTTTCTTAGGAAAATGTTTCCTAAAATGGTTTAAATTTTTTAAGAGTATCCATTAACGAAAAGAATGTCAGTCACCATAAAGTGTAATGGGGTTGTGACCTGTCAGCTTCAGTCACTGTTGCCTTGGTTGCTCTGATTGAAAGGACTTGTGCATAATGCCGCAGCCAACCCTGCTTTGGGAATCTCAGGGCTACCACAGACAGAGCTTGTAAATAACTGCTTCAGAGGATGACATTTATCTCAAGCAGAAGTCAGTGGGCATTCTGCAGCTGGGTCTGCAGCTCCATGTGGCTTGACCACCCTCTAGTTAGGAGCTGACTTCTTTCCCTTTATAGAAAAGGGACTCTCTTGACCCACAGGCCCAGGAATTCTGGCAAATATGTCATGATCAAACCATCAAAAATTCTCCTCCCCAAATGATTACTTTCCAGTCTCTGACAGACTTCCTCATCACAGTGTCCAGTTCAAAAATTTTGGCTCTAAATAGCTAACAACAAACAGCTCCTTTTTTAATGCAGTTCAAATAATAATGATTGTAAAGGTAAGAGTTTCTAAGATAAGTGCTCGTTAAAGTCTGAGAGATATTTTAAATTAGACAGCCCTTTCTTTAGCAGCAGCAAAAATCTGTATGGTTTGAAGCAGTTGGTATTTAATATGCTTGTTCACTGTGTTAATTTTCCCCAAGTCAATTTTTAAAGCTAAAATAATCTCCCTTTAGCTTTGTATAGCCACCATTATAACCATGGTAATTTTTAAATTAAGCTCCCTTATTGTCTATGAGTATGTGAAGTAGGTGATATTACACAAAAAGCATGGGCTACATTAGCTGGATACAAATGCATATTTAAGAGCTTAACAAGCCTGCAAGAAAAATAATGGTCTCGATAAACATTAGAATGGCTCACTTGTAAGCCTTTTTGTTTAGTTGCGTTTTCCTACTTGCACATTCAAAGGAGTGATGAAATGCAGTGAGTAAATAAATAAAGCCTATTATAATGTCCCAATAGAAGGGAAAAGTTGATTTTAGTTACACTAAAAGATTTTAAAACTCTTGAATTATTAGATTTGCTGTGAATTAAAACACACAATGCCTATTAAAAAAAAAAAAGAGGGAGATTCTGTTAAGCAAGTTAAGATCTGGTATGCTACATAAATGCATCTATACTTATATAAGAAGCATTTCTCTAACTGTCCCAACTATATTGCTGATTAGGAAATGTAGAGTCCTACTGTGTATATGTAATTTTGTCTGGACTTGTGTTATAGTCGGTTATTGAATAACACAGTGATGGGCTTATTGCAAGTGTGAGAAAGTGCTAAGCAAAACAGAAATTATAATGAAATTTGAGATGTCAGTGACAATTAGATGTGTTATGAATATTCATTTCATATTCATTCTGGATAACCATTTTTCACTATCTTTAATAACTGAATAGCGTTTCAAGAAATAGAGATATAAATAATAGTCATGTGATAATTAAAATGGTTTTTTCTGAGTGTTGTAGCACTTGTCAAGTGCCACGTGGGTTGGGGCAATGACTAGAAAGTTAATTTTCAGGCATGGCCAGTTTTGTGTTTAGCAGAACCATTTGACTTTCTTGCAGAACTGTTAATTTACAGGAAGATAAAAATCTGCTTGTGAATGGTTTTACTTCGGCTGAAGTCTCATTAGAAAGACTGAGTGCTACACTAGAATTACAGAAATCTAAATCAGGACCCCATATGAGAAATGAAAAGAAAGGGAGTTACAGTGAAGCAGTGGCCCCAAATAACAGTCACCTCTAACTAATGGTGGGAAATGTGATTCACTGTCCCTCTTTCAGACTGGTTCTTTCAATTCTGGCATATTGACAGAAAACTGAGTATGTGCTTAAATGCTCTTTTTTCAGTTAGGATGAAGGGATGCATGAAAATGAAAGGGGGAGTATTCACTGTAAAAAACGTAGTCTTTGGATACGAGGTTATAATCTATTTTGAATACTTCTTAACATTACTAGTGTTCTGCTAGTATCCCCTACAAAGTTGTGTCCTCACAAAGTTGTCCTAAAAAGCACTCATGTATGCTCATACTGATGAAAAGCATTGAGTCTTTCATTCTGTACCAATATGTGAAGCCACACAGCCTGTGGAACGAACAATAATGGGATCTTTCCTGAGTCTGACGGAATTTTTTTAAAAGAATGTCATGGTTTCCAAAGAAAAATTATTTAGCTGAAACCACAAAGACCCTAAAAGAAAGAGCATAATAGAAATTTTCCTTTTAGATTACAAAGCAATGAAAAAGAGCAGAACATTTGTTAAATTAGTTCTAGAGGACCTTCTTTATGTAAGCCTGGTATGAAAATAAGTAAGACAAATATATTACTGCCACTCCTTCTGCATCTCACAGGCATCCATCTTTTATTCAGTACCCAGCTTCATCTGGCATGTGAGGGAATTGGAAACAGCTTTGAAACTATTTTGTTACAGAATGGCTACTAAAAAGCTGATAATTCATATGTGTTGGTTGATTATTTCCATAGTCTTTATTAATTAAAACTCAGACATATTTTATATTTTATTCAAGCATATCAGTTTTCATCATTTGAAAAAGAAATATGAAAAAAAAAAAAGATAGTAGGGAGAACTTACTTGTTTTGGGAACATTTTCTTGCTTTGCATTGTGAAAAAAAAAATAAAGAAGCAAAGTTTAATAGAAGTGAAACTCACCTGGTTGTGAGAGCACAGTGTGAGTAGAGCCCCTCCAGTACTGCTTTGAGCATCCCAGGTTGCTCCACGGCCCTGGAGTATTACAGAACCTTGTCTGTGAGGCAGATGCCACAAAAGAACTTACCTGTCCTGAAAGAGTAAATATGCAAAATCAGTGTTTACCTTGGGAAAATCATGTGCAGCAGATTTTGTTTTTCCTGGCTAGAGCTTCTGATCACAAGCTGCTGATAAATAATATATTTCCTCAGAATATGGAAATTTTGTTGCTTCCACCAATGAAACAACAAAGCTAATTTGCATATAAAATTGGATTTTTTAAGTAGTGAGAACATTATGCAAAATGCCAGTTGTAGAAAATAGGCTTGGATTGCATGATCATAAGGTAGTTGACTGTCATTTAAGTAGAAGAGTAAATAGAGGCATGTAATGAAGGATATCAATTTCGAAGACACAAGCTAAGATTAAATAAAATTTATTAGTTGCGCATCCAGGCAACAGAACTCAGATTAAAATTTGGCTTGGATGTGAAAGAGCCCTGGAAGTCCTTTTTCTTGCACATCCAGAAATGTTCTTGAAATGTTCTGGAAACCCAAGCAGAGAGCTAGAAGACATTGCAGAAAAGCTCAAAACTGGATAAATAACCAATACAAATGAGACATTAAGATTAAATGGGGAAACTGCAGAGGATGTAAACCCTTACTTCTTGTAGAATAAAATGAAAGTTTCCAGAAGGCAAACTGAAATGAAGCTTTTATGGGGCATTAAGTTTGACAATCTGCTTATTGACCATGCAATTATAAAATTAAATAAAGAAAAGTGAAAATACCCACCCATTTCTAAGAACAATAGAAGTACTACAACTGTTGCCCTCAAATTAAATTACTTTGGTCTTGATTTCAGTATGAGTAATGCTCAATAGCAATGGTAATATGTCTCAAAGTTTCAGTATCCAGACAGAAACCTATATGTGCTCAAATTGTTCTGTTTGAGAGATGAAGTTAAACTGTAGTGGGCACTATATCTTTATTAGAATCACTGGTGGCTAATCAATCCAGGAGTGTATTGGAAGACACTAAAGAAAGAAAAGTGTCTAACTCCTGCTTTCAATTATACCCTCATAAACACAATGCAGAAATGTTTCCATCCGAGATTATTTAGTTTAAACTACTTAGCTAATCTTCTTTATATTAATCAATTTCTAACTGTAATAACTCTTATTTCCCAGTTTGTTAGTTTTCTTTCCCGAAGACTAAAACAAATTATTTTAATCAAGCTTATCTGACCCAAGGCCTTACCAACAGTATTTGTCTTTCATTTGCTTCTTTTTTTTCTTTTAACCCAAAGTTAATAGTCTTATTATGATAGTTCCCTTTAACTCCTCAGGAGTACACTCAGTTCTTAAGCTTTTTTTGTTATTAACTCCATCCCTTCTGCATCAGACCTTCCAAAAAATATGAGTTGTTGTGATAAGTTAAATGTTATTGGCCCTTAGAAGCCCCAGAAGAACCACATCCTGGAGTAAAGAAGCAATAATTCCATTACACAAGACACAAATGAAACTTCATCTAGCTTCCTAAGTTTAGTTACAGGCACCATTGAAGGCTATTTCAAAGCAGAACACGTGAAGAAAAGGGTTACTATAATAATTAGATTAAAGCACTTTTGTAAAATAAGCTGATTTTTTTTTAAACAAAACCCCAAAACAAAAGCAAAAAAACCCAAACCAACCCAAAATATACAAGAGACTTTGTGCTTTGTGGCCCTGTCTAGAGAACAAGCCTGCGAAGTTAGATGATTGCACAACAGACATAGGCTAGAAAGTAAACACCAAAGGGAATGAATTGTTTTAAAGACAATACTGGTACAAAATCATTTGCATAATAGTATTAGCCATGGAAAATTGTGATCTTAAACTTAAGAATGTTTCTGATTAATAGTGGAAGCAGGCTTTGGATTAGCCTCTTAATGAGAGAATGAAGCTAAGGCAGTATAATGAATTTTAATATATAGTGTGATTGGTGATGTTGGTGTATGATAGGGATGAAATTGATATATTCAGGAGTGTGGTGGATCTTTACTGTGCTGTATTCCTTTGTTCTTTTTAAAGGGTACAATTTGTGTTCCTTAAACAGGCCTTTCTCATTACCTGCACTCTGTAAAAAAAAGTTGTGAGGGTTTTGTTTTGTTTTTTAATTTACTAGTCAAATTGGAAAAAAAAAATCAAGACACAGAGACAACTGAAACAGAATAATTAATTTTATTGCCATTGTTTTATTCTTATTTGAGGGGGAAGGGGAATGTTTTACTTGGTGTTTTTCTTTTGAAGTGTGGAGTAAATCTAGTTAAGAAATCCAAATTACCTATCCTAGTATTTTTGGTCTCTTCTGGATTGCATTTCTGAGTGAAATTCATAAAAAGTGTCGCCTAACTCCACTGCTGACCATGGCCTTAGAGTCTTTGGCACTCAGTGTTTCTATAAATATTTAATACAAAAGTTGTGCACATTCAGAACTCTCCTAAATCAGGGCTTAGATTGTGTCTTATGTCTGCCCCTTGACTAAACGCTCAAGAAAGAAGGAGGAGTTCCTTTTGTCTGATTCACTGCAAGCCCATGCAAAACCAGATGCAATCTAGCCCAGATTTATCATCTGTCCTTCATGTACCAAGGGGCAACACTAGGAAAGAATAACAGATGTAGCCTTGTGGATAGCATCAAATGGGAAATAACTCTGAGAAATGTTTTGCATTTTACTAAAATGTTAAAAGAATCAGTTAAATGACTGTCATGCAGAAGGTCATTCAATCCTTGGAGAAACAAGGGAAAATATCCTATGCTCTGTCTGGAGATAGCTGAGGTAGAGATGGTACTTAAAGCTAGCCCTCTGACCTAGAGCTCAAAGTCTAGATTGAACCTGACTCCCAGACCTAAATATTCTCTATTAAGTCTAAAAGGGCTGTGTAACTTGAAAGATTACCATCTGTGGTATGTTAGAGTCCAGGAGAGCCCTATATGAGACAATGCCACAGACAGTACATACCAAGTATCTGTCTTCCTATGCATAGCTAATAAATCCAGTTGTCTAAAAATTGAAAATTATATGCCAGAATGTGTTTTATATTATCTGGATACATGTGGGAAATGGAGGGCTTACAGATTATTTCATGCCTGTGAGGACATTTTAAGGACAGAGCAAAATTACAGTTGGGCATTCAGAAAAATATAAAGCTTTTCTCCAATTTCCTCTGATATTCTATGAATTGGGAATAAGGTCTTGTGGGGGTTCAGCTGACAGTGACTGGTATCTCTAGCACACTACTATGTCAGAAGGGCATAATGAGGAGCAATTGGTACAAGAGTAAGGGAGAGCGGGGGGTTGAGGGAATGGCTGCATAGTGCCTGTTTTCCAGCTGGGCTTAAACCACAGAAGGCTGATAGAGTAAAACAGCACCATGAAAATCTGCCCATGGAGGAAGCTCAAGTGTACTGTCTGCAGGAGCAGTGAATCCGGTGCCATACCAGAAATGTCAGCCTGAAATATTACGGTACAAAATGCTACAAAGCCAAACCTCAGGAGGTTGCCATTGAGCAGTGTAAGAACAGCAACAATAAAGCTGTGTGGTCAAAATCTCAGTGCTGTATACAGGGACCTGTACACTTAACAACTGACACTGTCAGGCTGGCAAGGCAGAAATCATAAATGATCATTGCAGTAATCAAATTTCCACACAACTAGGCACAACCACAGTATTCTGTTCCAATATTCCTAGAAAAGTCATGACTCGAGCTTCCAAAAAATAAAACAAACCCTGTGTTCTTTTCTTAGTATTCTAATTTTTCTCAGTGTTTACAAGATTAGTGTTCTTTTTATCTTTGCTTATTTTTCTAATAGCAGCTTACAGTTTGTATCACAGAAAGCTGGTGCTATTAAAATTTGCGTTATTTTGCATATTCATCTCCAGTTTATTTCTTCCACAATTTTGTTTTCATATTGTGTTTCTACACCTTCTGTGTGCAACTGTGAAGATTTTGCTTTTTTTAATTTAAGTGTGCATGACCTTTTCAGAGAATTTATTGTCCAATCAAAATAGTTAGTTTTCTTAAGAGATATTCCAGTGTGCAAAATTCCAAAACATCACAGACTGATCAAAAGAAAATTAACCAGAAAACTTTTTTTTTTTTTTTTTTTTTACATAGACATCATTGTTTTCTGTATTGACAATTTGCCAAGACATTTTGCAAATTGTGGACTAAAACTAGTAATTAATGGAGTATGCAGTAGACAGCTTCCATTTTTCCAATTAGAAAAATAGTCTGACCAAGTCAGAAAGAGCAATGCAGAATGAAGTGAGTAAACAAGCCAAGAAAAGTGTTAGAAGGTACAGGCTCATTATGAAGAATAAAGATTGTTAAGATACTTCTATTGTGAATTATGAAGCTTTGATAGAAACTATGTTGCACAAAGGTTTTTCTCTTACATTAGGTCATGACATCAAAAAAAGCAAAGAAGGCCTCATGGAAAAAATTATTTAATTGTTAAATGATTAATTTAATACTGAATAATATAAAAGTCAGATTTTTGTAGGAATACATTTGTTATGTAAATATAATACTGTTTAAAATTTAGTTTTACATACAAAGGAAAGAAGAAATTGTCCATCAAATTGTGTGTGCTTATGGAAAAGACATTTTGATAACTCTTCCTTTCTGCTTATCTTGCGTGCACTGAAATAGTGATGAGAGATGATAAAATTAAAAAAAATAGATGGTGCAGTACAAAAGGAAGAAGGGGCTCTCTGGCCAGCGACCTGCACAGCTGGGGGAAATCTATCAAAAGGCACCATGGCAGCTGTCTTTTCTCATTATAGCAACATTTACTCAGAGCACCAGTGAAATAGCAGGGCTGCCATTTTCTAACCCAGGACCTGGAGCATGCAAATGAAAGTTCTTTTCCTCTCCTTTGTATCCATGATCTGGAATGGGGAAATGTTGATCTGTCTTACCTGCCCCCCCCCTCCAATGAAAGCTATAGGAACAATACAGGTGTTTACATCTTTAGCTTGTTTAGAGGTAGATCTTAAAGTACCACTGAGGGACCACAGTCCCCCTTTCTTACCATGGCTGTACAATACCCTATGTTCTTTGCAGAAGCCTTTTGATACAACTACAGATGTTACAGACCCAAATATAATCTGCCACACATGCCCATACAATGCATTACCCACAGGACTGGATACAAAAGTGCTGAAGTTCATCTCCAGCTTCAGATGCATAGTGGCATCAGTGGAAGAGCCATCTCTTCAGCAGTCTCTGTGAGACATCCTTGCCTGCTTAGAGATGGGTTGATGGTGTGCCATCGCAATGCTGAGCCAGAAGCATGTTGTTTGCTCTGACCTGGTGTCTTTTGGCCATGGTCTCATCCTCTGCCACAACTGAAGTGAAGCAAAGAAAAAGAAGACAAGGTCTGTGTATGAGGTGTGCATCAAAATCTGAATTCTTCTTTCATGAAGGCATTTGCCAAGAAATTCTGTTTCCTAGATGACAAAGGAAAGTGAAAGGGAAGGACAAAAAGAAGGAGGGCCAGGAGGCAAAGGCAAGAGAGATGCACTTCATCCTTCAATACTCTTCCAGGCTTGAGGCTGGTCATCACCATTTTCAGTCCTTCTGCTCCCTCACAGCTGTGCTGTCAATCCTAAAAGTTAGATTTGATTAACAGGAGCTCATTGTCTCAGACATAATTCCTCTCAGAGGGGTGAGTTACCCAGAGAAGCAGGTACAGGTTGAAGCATCTGGTTCTATACCAAAAGAATGAGTATAGGATAAAAGCTGCAGTGAATACCCACTTTTGTAAAGCCAGTTGTGCATCAGGCATCCATAAAAGTCAAGCCCTCTTTTGAGTGAATGCCATTATGGCAGTTACAAACCAGAAATCCCCCTCATGAACTACATTTAGGGTATGGTAAATCTTGAAAACCATTGTACCTCTGCTAGAAGGTGCTGCCAGCTTGTAATGTCATCAGTCTCCTTGGAGTCTATGTGCAATTCAGCTTCCCCAGGAATTCCACCCTGTGGAAAGCAGCACTTCTGATCAGCACAGCCACTTCACAGTAAGAGGCAAGGAGTGCTAGTTCTTCAATCCGATGTCCTTCTGCTTCCTGTAATCCATGCAGAGGCAGAGACTCCCATGCTGCTTAGTGAAAAAGTGCCATATGAAAGTCCCCAACAGGGGAGTCAGAAGAGAAGTTGAACTGGAACATCAGATTGTTCTTGAAGTACTCCTCAAGGGCTTCTCACTCAGATTCTAAGCAGAGGTGTTTCTAGAGAGCACCTCCTCCTGAGTGAGGGGGTCACAGGTGACAGTCTCTCATACCATCAGAATGGCAAAAGGTGTTTTTCTATTAGACATGGAAAATGTGGAAAGCAGCATTTCTGTAACTCCTAACATGATTGTAGCACACAGGCTGTGTGTGCATATAACTTAGCAAAATGTCTCCCTCAAACTAGAAAGATACTGGGGTGATGAAAATGCTTGTTGTTTTGGTAAATCCACTACTTTGAGTACATTAAAAATGCTAAATCTAGACATGAGTATTATATCCTTTGAAAAACCTTCTAAACTTGCCATAAAGAAACCTGAGTTTGTTGGGATGCCACATACTATATACGGCAGATATATGTAACATATAGAAATGAGCATAAAAACTCAGCTAAAAATGTAATCTGAGCGAAATGCAGGCAAAAACAGTAGTGAAATGACACAGAAATGAATTATAATTTAGGCCTGCTAATATAATAATATTGTACCTCCTTGGTCAGTATGCCTAATATATCTCACAGAAAATCCTTATTTATGATGTACAATACAGACTGGAAGTAACCATGTGTAAAAACATCACCTTGAACAGTACCATTGAGTTGGAACACCAAATGCACCCACTGTAATGTCTAACACCCACAGCACTCATTACAACCTATCATGACCATATTGTATATGCCTTTCAGTCTTCCTGGCAGCTTGTTCTGTTAGAGGGGTGATTTGGAAAGGGAGCATTTTCTGAAAAAGACAAAGACAAATTGTTCCAATGATGGGCCAGGGGAAAAAATGGAAATGCAGGAGTATGATGACAAATATGATGTTTGGCTTTGCTTCAGTCACTTCAACACAACAGTATGTGGCATGCTCAGAACAGCCAGCTTCAGGAAGAATGGAGATTTCAGCATTGTCACAGTATTTAAAAACAAGACATCTGACAGCAAAGAAACAAACAAATGAACCCTCTTTTTTTTTCATTCTTGGTGGATCAACAAGATTTAATTACTTAAACTGGCACGGGCAATATAAATGTCCTTCAGATATTTTCTTTAGTGTGTCTGTATATGGCATTCATGTAAGGTTTGTGCCATTCCCGTTTATCCTGTCTTTAGGTGATATGACAGTAAATTCTTCTGCTACTACCCAAATAGTGCATATGAGTAGGAACCTGATTACAGGTATTTAAAAGCAACTCTTCCAGAGGTACTACCAAGTCTTTGTGCTAAGTAAATGAGAAGAAGAATTGAAATGGTCATTCATATTCCTATTTCACAGTATTCATTCCTTGTAGTAAGACTAATAATGAACTTCACTAAAGGTTATGTGATATATTCTTAACTATATTTATTTTTTTGTCATGACAAGAATTCTTTCCAATAGAAATACTTCTTTTGAACATAAAGATAACACAAAGACTTTTAAGGGCAGAAATGTTCATTTTCATGCTAGATCAGCCATGTTCCCTTGCTTTTTGCTGCTTGTATTCATCTGGTGCGTTTACCCAGATGTCTTGGTCATGTTGACTGCACAAATACTCTGAAGTGGGGTGTGCTGTACAGCAAAACTGTAGTAGCCATCAAACTACTTGGAAATTACTTTTCTTTAACACAAAGAAACTATGGGCTTCTCTTAGCTCAACCTATAGTGAGGGAACTGAAGCCATCAGGAAAATAGAATGAACTCATTAATCATAATCTGAGGGAACTTCAGAGGCAACTGTGGGAGTGTTTTAACTCTTGATCTCCATAGTGGAAAGAGGATATTCACTAATCCTTTCTTTCTAGGTGCTGTAGAGAGTGCAGTTCAGGTTGACCCATTGCAAAAATAGCTGACGAGCTTGACCTCTAATAAGAAAATAGATTCAAAGTTTTTTAGCCAGGAGCTGGACATGCTTAGTCTGTCTCTGAAGAAAGATTTTAAAGCTTAAGCTGTAAACATTTTATCCAGTTTTATCCAATGTAAATCAAAATGTTCTCAGTGCTGTCCAAGAAAATGAAGCATTGTTAGCTCATAAAATAAAAAGGGCTGAAGGCCAACACTTCTCTTCATCATTAAACTTTATTTGGAACATGTTGCATAGATAGTGGATGACTTGCGAATCCTCTTTAAAATTACAAATTACCTTTTTGAACCTTGGTATCAGCTGTTGCTTTTCCTATTAATACAAAAAAAAAATCAACACATATTAATGTAGAGATAATCTAAAATTATCAACAACTCTATTTAAACTCTTTTACACATAAGACATGAGATATTACTTGTCTCCAAAACGTTCCATTTCAAATCTGTGGGAAACAATACATCAGAAAAGAAAAGAAAGGAGATAAGCAAAAGCTAAGAACACCTAGCTTAGTAGAGTTCAGTTAATATTAGTTAAGTAATGAGTGTATTATGAAACATATAGTAGTCTGCATATAGCTGGCTTATCTCTGGGAAGATGAGAAACACAATACTAATGCAAAAGGCATTGTTTGAAATCATGTGATAAACACTTCAAATATAGTAAAACCTTCTGCTTAAGGTTCTAGTTCTTAGCCCAATTCAAATATAGCAGACCTACAGACATGATAAAATGGTCTACTTTTGAGTCCTGTATATTCAAAGTCTCTATAGAAAGCAATCATATTTTGCTTATGTTAAAGCATCAAGACAAACAACTTCTAATCACTTTTTCCTATCATATTATATTTAGTCATTAGCTTTGCATTTATCTTTCTCAGGACTTACTGTGAGATTGTACCTGATTCAGTACAGCTATACATTGCTCCTGAAAAGGAAGCTCTTCTAGGCCTAGCTGGAAATTCATGTCCATCTCTTGCAACTAGAAATTGTGTGCGTAATTTAGTTGAGCTCACTGCTCTGACAGAAAGTCTTTCCCCCTTTTTTTTTTTAATGAGTTCATTTTCTACCACATCATTGAACTGTTCTACTTTCTTCTTTGATCGCAGCATAATTAGATTCAAAAGAAGTGGATAAGCAACTGTGTATGGTGCAAGAAAGCTGGAGAAGAATTGAATAGACTAAGAGTGAACTATGGCACAGAATATAATGAAACCACACTTTTATTTCTATATCTGGAAACTTTACTAATCAAAGTGAAAGATTTAGCAGATTAAGACTGGCTTTACTATTGTAATCAATTGCCTTATTTCATCCTTTTGTTTTATTTTACGTGTGCCCTCTTTTTTCTGGAGATGGTGAGGGATCAGTCACTTCAAATTATGGTAACAAAGCAAAATACTACAACAAACATTTACCATACCCTTAATCTGTTTGGATTTCCTTTTAATAATACTGAAAACCAAACTACATTATGGAAGCATAAAAGTACTTTTTTTTTTTTGTTACAGTAAACATCTACCTTGTGCAAAAAAGTTCAATGTTATTTTCCATGATTGTTCTAGTTTGTCTCAAAAATGTGTCAGATTTCATCCTATCCATTTCACTGATCACAAGTAGCCCTTAGTTTGTACTCTGAAGTCAGGTACAAAGTTTGCTAGCCTTGTTCCATGCCAAAAATCACGCATGGTTTCCATTCACATAAACCGCTTTCTGGTGAATCAGCCTCATGACTGACTTTGCCTGTGTGACAATGTTGTGTTTCAGCCCTGGATTTACCAGCCAGCTGTTTGTCAGAAAGTAAAATAATAATATTGGTAATATTATTATTGGTAGTAGTAGTAGTATTATTAACAACAATAATATTTATTCTATTATCATCATTAACAACAATAATAATATTGATGATATTATTATTATCATCAACAAAAATAATAATAACAACACCAACAATAACAACCATGACCACCAGACTTTCTTTTAAGGGCTGGTGGTTAGGTACCAGTTCTCACTGTAGAGCTATTGGTCTTTGCGCAAACTAAAACCAGCACATTTGGATTATTAAATGAATTAATGTTACCTTGTCTATCACTGGTTTCAGATGTTTAAATCCTGTATTTCCATAATCTACTAGTCAGATTTAACAATTTGTTTCAGACTAGGGCTAGGGAAAATGCTTTTATTTTCACTCATATTTTAACCCAGTTGATCCATCCTTTTGTTGATGTCAATTTCCATTGTGGGGACAAGGATAACAATGTTGATGCTTTCTTTCAGTCTGCACAGAATGGTAACTATCTTAGAACAAAATTATTATGATTTGCACAAATCAGTAGGCATTGGAAGGATTTAGTACAGGATCTCAAGAGCAAGCAGAGACTGCACTTTCACTATTCAGGTCCCTGAAAAAGGGAGACATGGTAATGAAGATGGTCGTGTACTGACAACATTCAGAGTAGCTATTTGTGAGCTAGTAATAGCCCTGTTTTAAATTCTATTTTTGCACATAAAATCATTATTTTGTACTTTCCAAATGGGAATTTAAACTATATTTTCTATTATAAATATTTTCTAATATTATAAATATTATCAATTGAAATCAATGAAATAAATTTTTAATTATTTAAAATACTGTATTATGGACAGTATCAAGTAATGCAAAGGATGAATTGATTAGTTCAATTTTCCTTCACTTCTTTAAAACTTGTCTCAGGGTAGCAGTACATGCTACATATAGTGTGGTTTTCCATTTTTATGGATCCTCTTGCAATGTCATCTATTTTGGTCTAAACAAAGGTTAGGAATACAAAATTGCTGCTGAATATATATACATACCTTCATTTAAAATTTCCCAGTTATTTTGTTACATATTTTTATAAGTAATAAAGAGATTTCCTTGACTTGTTTTTCCACACACAAGACTAGGGAAAAATAATGGTTTAATCATCTTAGAAAAAAACAAGAGTAGTAACAATATTTGTAAATATATTAAAGGAGGAAAATGTTTGGAAAAGATCTATTAAAATCTATTTCCCTTGGGAAATATAGTATCAGCTTGCATGATTAATTTACAGTGTCTCAAGTATTCACTGAAACCCATTTTAAACTTTATACGATCAATTTTGTTTTACTGCTGTGAGATTTATGCAATAAAGCAAATAAATGGTTGATTTATCTCAGTGTTCCACTTATGTGACAAAGCATGAGAGAAGCAATGAGAGAGATGAAATCAACTGATATACAGAAAAGAATTTATTATATGCTAATGTTATTTAGATTTGTGAAGATAATTTAGATTTTTTTAGTGTTTTCTTAACATATCAGGAACAATACAAAAGTTATTAAAAATATTTTTGCATTCAAACTTGAATATGATATGTCTATATAGTTCTAATCCTTTATAAAGTTCAAAAATTCTACTTTTGAATGAAAACTGAAGTTTTCTGTTTAGGCCATGAGTACACAGTGGAATGGAAATACATTATAATCTTCACAAGTGTTGTTCAAAGTACCTGAAAATGTCGTAGTGATACACTAAGAATGACAGAGTTATCTACTTTGTCCAGAAATGCAACTCACAATAAGTTTTTTAATTCTGCCAGAAAAAAAATGCCCAAGAATGAGTGGGGATGATCCTTGTCTAAGATAGAAACCAAAATTAAATCCAGATAACATGAAAGTCTGAGAAAGACAATATATAAGAAGAATATTTGGAAGGTTTATTTTATAGAATGAATACATTTTCTCAATGAAATTGATTTAAAAAAGGAATGTTTGTAATAGAGTTTTCCTGAATTTTCAGCTAACACTGGTGGTAATAGGCACTGTAGTGACTCTTGTTGATACTAAGAAAAAACTTCTTAATACTACTGTTCTAACATAACCTTTAGGTCACTGACATGAATTTTACTGATGTCAAAATTGTATATAGTCCTCTGTAAGTAGAAGTTTTGTAGGTCTGGACCCTACAGTGTATAGC
This sequence comes from Polioptila caerulea, assembly GCA_013397295.1. Lineage (NCBI taxonomy): Eukaryota > Metazoa > Chordata > Aves > Passeriformes > Certhiidae > Polioptila > Polioptila caerulea. The sequence continues at coordinate 390,119 of VYXF01013111.1, read as the reverse complement.
ACATGACAACACGTTTATACAGAACCTTTCCCCATTTACAGCCAAAGTTAGGATAAACAAAACTGCAGATATGATTAGAAAGCTCAACACAGTCCTTGCTGGTAAAAGAATCAGTGGATAACCACATCTTCCCTGGATGCCATCTTGGCATCTCATTTACTTTTGCCTACAACTGAAGGTTGGCTGATTTTTTATCAGGCTTAAGGAAATTTGGCCCAAGTTATTCTGATTATCATGAGGGATCATAGAAACATAAAATCATTTAAGCTGAAAAAGATCTTTGAGTCCAACTGTAATCCAGAACAGTCAAATCCATCACTAAACCATGTCTTTAAGTGCCATGTCTACTCTCATTTAAATGCCTCCATGACTGCTGACTGAACAATTTCCCTGGGCAGCCTCTTCCAGTGCCTGAAAACCCATCTGGTGAAGAAATTTTTCCTAACATCCAATATAAACCTCCCCTGATGCAACTTAAAGCCATTTCCTCTCGTTGTGTCAGTTATTATTCGGGAGAAGAGACTGACCCCCCTACCATATTCAAAACCACTAAGAAATTTTGGATGCATCTGCTGCCCTTGATAGCTACTCACCCACAAAAAATGCCTTAAATTTCACCTTTTTTCTTTCCAAGACGAAAGTAAATGGATTAGGGTGCCTCTGAAACTAAGATATAAGGTTTATAAAGCATGAGAGAAGGTTTTAAATTGGGGCTTTTTTCCTTTTTAAGATTTTTTAAGCTTGTCTTAGTGGTCAGTCAGTCATGCACCTTTTATGACTTTAATTTTTCATAAGGAGTTACAAGATTTCCATTTGCTTTCCTGCAACCAGCTATGGGCTGATGCAGTGGCTGGAGTGAAGGTGTTTTTCAGGGTCATAGGTTGTTTTTCAGTCATCTCCTGTTTATCCTGTTGAGTGGGGATATCTGATATACCTCATGGGCATTAAACTGATGGGCAGTACCGGGCCCAAATTAGCTTTAGAAATAAATTGGGGATTGACTCAATTGAGAGGCCTCAGTGAGAGGCAAAGCTGTGTGAAGCTGGAAGGTGCTATGAGGAGAGCTGTGCCACACATGAACTTCTTGTGTCCCTGGGGTGGGCCACACACGGGCAGTACTTCAGGCAACTGCATAAGACAGAACAATACTCGTCTCCTTTTGTGCAGTATCACCCATTGTTGGTTGATGTTGCATTGCAAAGTAAGATTTTAGATGCTACACCCTGTCCAGTGGAAAGAAGTAGATGTTAGGGAATTTTAAAATATATTTGTTCAAAAAGACAGAACAAGACATTGCATACGCGTCTTTTTATTGTCCCTTTCCTATGTATTTTCAAGTATGCTTTTTCATGAGTACAGGTAATACACAAAAAGTATTAAAAATATATATTATTTTTAAATAAAAAAAATATCAGGAGCATACTAGCAATACTGCAGAGTATGCATTAGTGCAGTCCTCAGACAGTTTGATAGATATATGAAAGCTTCTGTTGTTTTTGTTGTCACATCTCAGTGTTTCCAGAACATCTTACAGAGCTTATTGAGAGTATCTGGCTGAGCTCCAAGGGAAGGTCTGACCTTAGTCATTCCAGTTAGTCCATCATGCCTAGAGTGCAACTATGTACAAAAAACACCCGCAAAGTGGCTTTACTGATTTCTGCTCTCTGTCCTACAGCAATTCCAAAGCAACTTAACTTTATTAAGAAAAGAAAATGAGGTCTCCTTCAGAATTAATTCTTTGTGAGAAACCTCTTTGGTGGAGACGTCCTTCAAAGACAATATGGAGAGTGAGAGTGGTGAATGATGTGGATGAAAAGATATGCAGTAGGATATCTGCTCCCTCATATGAAAAGCCTGTCAGAATTCCTTGTCCCTGGAGTAGACATTCTTTCTTCTTGAATCTTTTGATGCTGTATTTATCATATTACCACTGGAAGGAACCTGAGTGATATTTACCGAATAAATATTCTGTTATGTCAAAGCATTCAAAATGTCCAGGATCATTTTCAAAAGCAATTTAATGCCCATGGGGGCTAGAGTCCATTCAGCTTTACCCACTCGGGTTTCTTTTTGATAATTCCTGAGGAATATTGCCCATGATTGATACTGAGGTGTGTTTTTTCTAACAGTGAGGTCAAAAGGTGAGCTCAGAAATTGTCAATACATTTGGTGTGGTGATTAAGGCACAAATGTAAACAGAAACAGATTATCAGAGAGAGCATACAGGGAAATAGACTTTCTTGAATGGAACTATGTTCTACTTGAGTACTCTAGTGCAATATATTTGTGTTTATACTGTTCCTGTTTTATTGATGAGTCTTAAATCCAAGATTATGTTCAATACATGGTCTGCCTAGTGTCTTTGTCCTTGTAATTTTATAAACAACATATTTTTTTTCCCTGTAAAGTTGTTCAGATGGCATATAATTTCACTTCTGCATGCACCTCAAGGTCTGGCTACTGTGGCAAAATGAAGTAATTTAGTGTTGCCTTGAGGTTAAGTATGTTCAATATCCACTAAGTGCAAGTTCCCTCACTTAATTCTAAACTGATCCTGTGCATATTGGTACTCTGGGCTTCTGCAAAAAGCACTGTATCCCAAAGTCTTTTTCTCAAAAACTAGAATAGGAGAAGAATGCACCAGTCATGTTTTTGTAACAATACCACAGAGGACTCAAAGTGAAAATCAGGACCCAATCTGTCGGAGGTTTCATGGAGTTTGAGCGTTGTTTTGCGAGTTAGCTGCCTGGGGACTAATAGTTCTAGGTAGCTCTGAGGTTTGGGGCTGTCCAAACTTCTACTGAGTCAATTTATCAGAAGTCAGGTATTCTGCTCTACTTCTCCCTGTGCAGACTTTTGTCACATAATCCCTGTAAGGCAGAAGATTGTAGAAAATTGATTTTTTTCAAGGATGTGGCCCATCTGCTGCAATTTATTCCTATATGAGGTAGTTCCCACAGCTGCCAACCTGCTACCCTACTAGGAATTGCAGTGTTTGGTGAAGAAATATAGGCAGGTATCCATGATCACTGGCGCCTGACCAGGTCCATCAGCACTCAATACAAAGAAGCATCTAAACATGGCGTGCTGGGGTTAATGAATTGAACCCATAGACTTAGTGGTTAGACTTAATGGAAAATAATTACTGATGAAGCAAGAAACTCGTGTTCTGTTCTCTTTTCAGTGTAGGAATTGAAATCTACTTTGTCTCTAGTCCAGAGATAAGGTAAGGGAAAAAATGAACACTGAATCTTTCTTGTGTACCGAAGTGCAGCCAGGAATTCCAGTTGGAGGGAGTGGGAAAGAATTTGGAACTGTAACCTAGCAAAGAAGACAGTCTTTTGAATGGTTCCTAAGGGGGGAAAAAAAAGTAGAGAGAAAAAATAAAAAAGACTACTTGAGTAGTTCTTTGCTCACCATCTGATTAAAAATTGACCTGAATCTCTGAACAGGTTGACATTGTATTTTAAGACAGTAACCAGAACCTGCAGATTCATACAATTCAGATAAGTGCTTCTCTGATGTTATAAAATTTAATAACTGCTGTACTAACAGCCATTCTGCTTTCAGATACTGATATACTAATTATATCCTTGGTCCCCTTATCTCTTTCTGTGACTGAGTGTTACAGATATGTAAACCTTATCCTGTCTTCAGACTCTCAGTGAATAACTTTCTTCTCAGTTTCTGGGTGGTAGTTGTGAGCTTTGTTTGAGGTAAAGTATGGATTTAGTCAGTGCTTACTAGCCAGTGCTTTAGATATTACATCAGACTCTGTGCCTTATTTGCACTAGGAACTGAATTGTGAGAACTACGGTCTTTGCTCGTACAGTTGACCAGTCATAAATTATGTTCTAGATAATAAAAAGCAGGTATTTAATCAACCATAAATAATTTACTTGGGAAAAGGACCAAGGAGCTTTTTATTTTACTTTTCTTTTTTAAGCTTTAAGGACTTAGCCAAGAGTTTAGTTTACCTTTTGTATCTTGAGATTGGAACACTTCTTTCCCTTAACTTACAAACTTGAAAGACAGAAGTGTTCTGCCACACATTTCACTTTAGGACACTATATGTTATATTTTCTATGAGCCAAATATCCTTTACAGAGATGTCTGGGAAATAAGCCAGTTATAATGGTCTCAGGAAAATCAGCAGGAGTGCTGAAAAACAAAAAAAGTATATTTAAGTACATTAAATTAGTCTCAAATTAGCACAGCAAATGGCAATTGACAGCTTTTGATGAATCTTGCCACTACTTTCTGATCAAACAATGTATGAGGCTTTAAATGAAAATGCATTTCTCTCTTCATTGACGTTAATAAAGGTCTGAATCTGTAGCTTCTGAATTATGTCTACTTATAATTCATGTCAGTTTTGTCCAAATGCTGTTTGTGTAGTTTTGGCCTATCAGGCAACTGTATTTCTTAAAAGTGAGCAAAGCAGTGTAATTGCTAGGAATCATAGCATCATTTTCAAGTCACTCTGTTAATTTTGATGGCAAGGTACTCAATTTCAGTTTATTGTGTTTTTGGCCAAGGTTGGCTGGTCCATCTTTGAGAAAGATGGCCTCTGGCAAATATTGATTTATTTCTTTTTTTTTTCGCATTTGGAGGTAGCCCAAAGTGTTCCAGATGTCAGAGCTCTGAGTTACAATTGTGCCAGATTTTGAACAAAAAATTCCCAGGAGTAGAGCTTATTGGGGGATTATGCAGATATTCTGCTATTTATAGAAGAACACTAGTGTAATCAAATATCATCATGACTACACCTTTAAAAAGAAAATCAAGTCAAAAATGTCTCCTATTACACATTAATATAACTGCATTCTGCATTTTAAAAGTTTGTATGAAGAACAAGTACCATTGGTTAATTAGGCATACTTTATCAGAGTAAGTTTAAAGACTTGATAGTGCATATTTTGTAAAAAAGTAAACCCTCCTGACCCCTGCCTTTTAGTCAGATGGTGTGCAGGTATAGAGTTTTTAAAAGGAAAGGGAGGAGATCCAGAAATAATTTCAAATTTTTCTGTCCCATATGTTAAATCAACAGTCAGATGAACAATTAATCATATTTGTTAAAATTTGGAATCTAAGTTTATTTAAGTATGGGGTTTTTTTAGTATTTTTACTTTCAGAACCCAAAAGAAATTTCAGTTCTATCCCAGTGTTTCTCATTTTCATTGCACTTGTGGCATTGTTGTATGGCCTATCCATAGCATTATAATGTGCTCAATTCCTACTGGTGTGTTACAAGAGAATATATTGATCCAATCAATTTTAGGTGTACATTAAAAATTATTTTATATATATGTGCGTGTGTATGTATATATATGCATAAATATGGATATATATGTATATACATATGCATATAGATATATATGCACTTATATGTATATACGTGTATGTGTGTATATACATATATAATAATTTTTAAATTACTGGGGCCTGATGCTACTTAAAAGCAATTAAAACATTTAGATCAAAGTGTTCCCTGTCTGTGCTGTAATGAAAAGAAGCAAAGCTTCAAATGTACTAATTAGAAAGGCAGCTGTTTTCTTGTTAATATCTTAGCTTGAAATAATTTTTGCTGGGAAGATGAAAATGTCATCTCATCTTTAGAAGTTGCATAGCATGTAGTTTTTTTGTGGGTTTTTGATGTTGTTGGGTTTTTTTTAATAAAAAACAACCGAAATAAAACCAAGGAACATGATTTTTAAAATATCAAAGAAATAATTTGTGACATCCAGATTCATTTTGCTTTATAAGGCATTTACCAGCTACATGACTTCAGAAAAGAGTTGCTGTTAGCCATCCCCATCATCAGTAGAAAGACATAAGTCCTTCCAAAAGATAAGGTTTAATTGCATTTACATGATTAAGACAACTGTATTTTCCCCCCATAATATCAAGCTATACATTTTTAAAGGATTTGACATGAAGGCACCTAAAAAAGCTAGTTGCAGTATGTATGAATAAACTGTGTGGCCGTCTCAAAACATCTGTTTTCCAGGAAGTCTTATTGACCTACAAAATTGAAAGTTAGGCTTTTAAATGACCAAAGGTCAATAGGATGATTTTTGCAGCCCAGGTTTTTATTTTTCTATTGGAAGTTTTGTCTACTTTTTAACACAGGTCAGTAACACTGAAAATAAGACACCTCAGTTAATTCTTGTCAACAAATGAGCTCATTATTTAAGTAAAAAACATCAAAATTTATATTATATATTCATATACTAATAATAGCATATCTTATTGCGTATTACTATTTCTGGAATGCAGAATGAAAAATGAATTATTTAACTTGAAAATTGAAGTTTAACTTTTTGAAATATGATTTCTTTTTTGTTAGCAAACTTATTCAAAAGAGTTTTTAACTGTTTTTGTATCTATTCAGTCTAGGTGTGATAAAATATTTTGTGCTCAGTTATTAATGGCATATAGAAAAGAATTGCAGATGAGCTGTCCAAACTGCTGGGACAAACTTTATACTTTTACCTTGTAAGGTTGTCTTTCAATAGTACTTTCCTGCCTATGTTGTCATTCCCACAATGGTCCCTGTGAATCTTGCAGAATCTGTAAAACACACCCACATTGTCTCCTACACAGACCAGATTTCTGCTCATACTTGGGAAAAAAAAAAAGAAAACAAAAGTGATTTTTTTTCTGTTTCAAATTAATTAGTGAGAAATGGCCAGTGTTAGAGAAACAAAAACTATTCCTTGCTAATTAACCCTGATACACTGACATCCAAGAAACTCTTATAATAGGCCAAGACCTATTATAAGGAGAATATGCAAGTATCCTTTTGACAGTAGAAACTCAAACATTCAATGTCATTTGTGCACCAGTCCTGTTCTACATGTCATGTAATTCCTGACCTCAATGGAAAGATTGATCATGACGTCTTCCATCTGATATTTATGAAATGTTGCCTAGCGTGTCTGGCAGAGTCAGTAATACATTTTCCTCTTTTTCCGTTTTGTCTCTTGTTTCTATAGCATCTGAGTTTTGTGTGATTTCTCATTAAACATTCTCAAGTTTCACCCACACAGGCCATCTGGACTATAGTTAATATTTTAGGACCTATCCCCTTAACTTTGATGTACTTTCTTGTAACTGCTAAAACATGGTGATATCTCTTCCTTCTGTCTTGAGAACCTCCTCCTCACAAACCCAGACATACCAGAGGAACCAAGGGCTTGATACTGCCAGCAGCTGAACTCTTTCAGATCTCTTCTATATTTTTTCAAATCAGAGAAAATCTATGATGAGATAAAGAAATCTGTGAATTCTCAGCAGCAAAAATCTTACCATAATGAAAGACCCAAAGTCCTAAAGCATAAAATATTAAAAAAAGTTTCATGTCAGTAATTCCTGAAGTTGGTTTGTTGCATTAGATTATGAACACCAGAATTGTACTGGGATGACCAGCATAGGAACAGTGTGACCCCCCTAAAATGGATGCACTAATAACACTGTCAGTACTATAGCTTGATCCCTGTCTTCACTTGAAGTTTATTTCCCTCTCAGGTTCATCACATTTCATCTGAGTAACTGTTTTATGAACCAAAAAGTTCTGTTCCACACCTATAATTGGAACAAGCATTTTAGTCTGATTTGACCCAGAGGTATCTCTCAAATAGTTCAGTCACTTTTGAAATAGCCTTAGGGTCTGATATTACTATTTTTCATTCTTATAAAGTGAAAACAATCTTGGAAGATAACAAAGGTCAGATAACTGTTTTTAAGAAAGAAACTGACAGCTCTCATAATACTTGTGCTTAGTGTAATAAGACATTTATCTGTGATTCCATCCTCCTGATCCTGTGGGATCATTGTAATGACGTTTCTTTCTTAAGGATGGACCCACAGAAATGTTTCATGACCTGTCTTATAATGTTGACTAACCAAACTATGATCCCTTGTTTCTTAAGTGCAGTGACTGATCATGATTGGTATCTTATTCTTCTTCCCTGCCATGTGTGTCATTCAACCCGGGCGAAATGCTCAGTCACAAGGACATGGTTTGGGCATTGATGCGTGTGCAGTGGGTCACTCAAGACTAGAGGAGGCCCACTGAGCCACAAGCAGGAGACGTTTGGAACCTTTCAGATTAAGAAAAAAGAGTAAAGGCAGAATTCAGTTCCCTTTACTCATATGTCCAGGGCAGCTGATATGTTCCAGGAGTCTAAGATACATTCAAGAGTGCTACAAGGGCTTTTAAAGTAGCATCTGTCCACAAGTAGTGATAGCCAAGCACATCCAACAGACACTCAGCACCTGTGCCTATGTAGAATTGAGTTCTAGATTTTGTTGATCCTGACTGAGATCACAATCATCACATATAATACCTACATTCAGGTTTCATAACCTCTGAATTTGATCCAAGGAGACTGTAATAATGGGGAGTTTAAGGGCTGTCATGGAAGAGACACTGCATTAGGCATCTCTAAAATCTGGTTGAGAAAAGTTTTACAAGGTAGGGGATTCATCCTACTTCTAGGAGAGGCACATGAGGCTGATATCTTTGAGAGAAGATAAGATTTACTTCCTCTCCTGCTCTCCAAAAGTTCTATTGAAGCTGCTTTTATATTGTTCTGTCTTTTGTCTGTATAAATTTATTGCAAATTACAGACAATTCCTTGAGATTTGCCACAGTTTATTTTTCCTCTTTTGTTGTTTGTTTTCAGACTACTGCAGAAATCTGATCACCACAGAACCACTTGCCAAAATACCACAGAAACAGGGTAGAGAGAGTAATGGTGATCTTGCCAAAGAATTTCGATCCAATATGCTGCGCAGTGCACAGTGCTCTGCCTCAGTAGTCATTGAAACACTGATTGTTTCTGAGACACTGCATCCATAACCTGTGTGAAGTTTAAATATATTTGCACTGTTAATCGGAATGCTACACAGTGTAATGCATTTAGGTGTCTGCTGTGCCTAAATATGTTATTCTAGGGGATTCAAATAGTTTTAATTGGATAGTTTGGGATAATGATCCTTAAGTTCCCTGTCTAATCCTTCTTCCCACTTCTTTGCCAAACTTAAAACTGGAGGATAAACATAGGTGTGCAAAAGGATATTTTACTGAGGATTAAAAGAATATATCACAAAACAAGCATAAACATTTCCTGGAGTGAAGAACACTAGGATTTGAATATTTTTAAGGTGTATGGATACATTGTCATTAAACAGAAGATCAGCATATGTTTCTGTATGCACAGTCCCCTACATCTGACAGTTTTCCCCTTACTCTGTTAAGAAATATTCTCTCCCTCCTCAATTTGTGAAGAAAACACTGAGTTAGGTCATCACATTTCCCACTGTCCTTTCAGAATATCAATGGTATAATGATGGATTGAAGGATCTCTAGAAAACCTTGTCTTTAATTTGATATAAAGTAATAGTTGATTTTTTTAAGAATATACATTTCACTTTCCTGAAGAGCCTCACTGTTTTTGCGATGAGGTGTTTTAGGGAAAGATTTTTCTCATTTTGGAAATCATCTTTACAGCCAGGAACTAAATCTCATAAACCTTTTAATAAGGATGTAACAATCTGTTAGTCCAGGACTTTTGGGGTTTGCACTGAAAGTGAATAGGATCAAGGTTTAAAACTCTGAACTATTTTATGCTATTATATGCTTATTTTCTTTTCCATGTAGATATTAGAGGCCTGTCTAACAATTATGTTTTAGAAAATTTTACCTTCAGAGGATTTTCCCTTTGCAGAGGACGTAAGGACTAAGACCAGTAATGGACTTTCTTCTGTTTACATGTCTGCCTACATGTGAGCTGTGTTGAAAACCACAGTTACTTTCAGAGGCAGTCTGCGGGTTATTTCTAGAGAAATATGTTGTGTATGTTCCTGCTTTTGTTTTTTTGTTTCCAAACATGTCTCTGAGAGAATAAAAACCCTCCTTACCTGACATATATATATTCCTCCTCTACTCCTATTCATTGTTGTCCACTTACTACCTTCTCCTCAAGTCCTAGACAAAGGCTAAGCAGAGTAACTCCAAAGACAAAAATTTATTTCCCATACACAAAATATTTATAAAGATTGCTTGCCAGAAGTAATTTACAGTGCTACATTGCTTTCTGGAATGATGTGAAACATGACTGCTTTCTTAAACAATCATTTGTCAAATGGAGTACATAAAGCAAAGTATCCCACTGGTCAACATAGACTATGCAGTTCCTTCACTAGTAGTTGAACTTTCAGTTTAAAGCTCATGCTTTTAAAGTCAGAATTAGCTCTTTTAGTGGGTGAAATATTCTAAATATTCCCTCTAAGAATATGTTGCATTTTTGATGTATTATTCAATAATTTTCAAAATCAGTCTTAGTAAAACTGTTCCAGTTTTTACTGAGTATGAGGCTAACCTTGCTTCAGCCCAACCACCTGTCAATCAGATAGTACTCCCAGATGTCCTTGAACAATCTTCTCCTTTTAATTGGAAAAGAAAATTAATTCTTATATTTGTATGTGAACTTCAGTGCTGGCTAATGCCCATTTTGGATTTTTCTTTTTTTCCATTATGTAGACTAGTAAATTTAACTGTAGACAAGATTATTTTTTAAATTTTTACACTCTTAATAAAATACTCTTCTATTGTTTCAAAGCATTATTTTATGGAAGATCATTGTATTTCTAATTAATCCATATAATAGATTTATTAGCATACAAAAATATTAGTCAGGTTTTTTTCACAAGAAGATTTAAGGTAATTAAGCTTATAACTTTTTTGTTAGTCTATAGAGAGTATGCGTTGAATACAGGTACATAGGTATTGAGAATCCAGTAAAACCTAAGTTATTCCATTTCAACAAAAAAATAAAACCTTGGATACATTGGTGATTTAATCTGTACCTGTCTCCTATCTTAGTGAAGAGTGTCAGAAGTTGTTATAAATATGTGTATAAATATATAAATATATAAATATATAAATATATAAATATATAAATATATAAATATATAAATATATAAATATATAAATATATAAATATATAAATATATAAATATATAATAACTCAGGTTATTTTTTCAGTATCCTGAGGAAAGCCCATGGCTATTCTTAGACACTTTCAATCACGCTGACATTGCAGCTGCTTTTTATTTAAAGAGTAAAAGGGTGACAGAGAAGCAGTAATTTTTCAAGTTTACAATTCCACACCAGTTACAAATCTTCCTTAGTTTTATCTGCTGTTAACCTTCATATATGCATCTAACCAATTTAAAAGAGCAGAAAGAAATCAGATAAAATTGAGTTACTTCCTCAAGGTCTTTAGCTGGAGTTATTTTAAGGGTATTTAGTATTTTAGCCAGCATGTGAGAGATGAAATCACACTTCTTTGCACTGTTGTGCCGAATAAGGTGTGTGATCATCTTCATCCTTCCTTTTCTTCACCTATATTGCTCGAAGGAAATGATTTCAGACTTTCACAGGGGGAAAAATGAGACCTGCCTTGCTCTTTTGTTATCCACAACATTTTTAAATGCTACTTTGAGCAAAAATCTCCCATGATCACCTTTGTATCCATGGGCTTTGAATGTTCTGAGGACAGATATCCTTGCTGCTGTTTTTCTCTTCTGGACCAATGTTGATGTGGGGTGCAAGTCCACAGCTAGCTGAACATGATCCAGCAGTGAGCCCAGGTGGCCAAGAAGGCAAATTTTATCCTGACCTGGATCAATAATAGTGTGGCCAGCAGGACCAGGGCAGTGATTATCCTCTTGTACTCAGCACTGGTGAGCCACACTTTGAATCTTTTGTTCAGTTCTGGGCCACTCACTGCAAGAAAGACATTGAGGTGCTGGAGCATGTCGAGAGAAGGGCATAGAGCTGGTGAGAGGTCTGGAGCAAAAGGAGCTCCTTGTAAGGAACTGCTGAGGGAGCTGGAGGTGTTTAGCCTGGAGAAAAGGAGGCTGAGGGGTGACCTTATTGCTCTCTACGAGTACCTGAAAGGAAGATGTGGAAAGATGGGGGTCGCCCTCTCAAGCAGCTCATGACAGGAGAGGACAAATCTTCAAGCTGCACCAGGTGATGCTCAGGTTTGGGGTCAGGAGGAATTTGTTCACAGAAGGATTGTCAAGGATTAAAACAGGTTGCACAGGGTGGTGTTCAAGTAAAAACTTCACATGGTACTTAGTGCCATAGTCTAGCTAACAAGGTGATGATCAAAGATTGGAGCTGATGGCCTTAGAGGCCTTTTCCAACCTAAATGAGTCTGTGATTCTGCCACTTCCATTGCTTTTTCTTAGCATGTGTTCAGATGCCACAAAGCAAGCTTTCATTATTATACATGCTTAAGGCTGAGCTCTTAAACAAGGGTTACCTACATGACCCGGCTCCAAATGCATTTCAGCTGGGTTACAACAGGTGCTTGTAATATTTTCAGTCATTGTAAGGATTATCTAATTATAACAACAGTCCCACTTCCTACACTGCTATTGCTTATGAAGTAATAGGCAAATCAGAAGAAGAAAGGAGTGTATGATCTGACCCAGTGTATTCAAAGATCTTGTAAGTTAAAAAAAGGTAATATGAGACAAAAAGGAGTTTAACAGAAAAGGAAATTAATGATCATGATGATAGTCCTGGCAGATGGTCAGGGGAAGTTGAGAAGATAGCACTAAAAGTGTTATTTAAGGGGAAATGAGACTTTTTGGGTTTTTTTGAGACAGACTGATATTAAAATAGCTATTGGGAAAAAATATCTTTTGCAAAGAATCTCAGATTTGGAATAAACACTTCTTTCTGTGTCAGATTTGAATAGTGGAAGTGAAAAGAAACAAACAGTGGGTGTTAGAAGAAAAGGCATGTTCTTTTGGAAGGTGGCTGATAATGGGATTCTGCAATCTGTAACTCAGGAATGCTACTTTGTTGGAGTGCAGCGCAGGAAAATATACCTGCATACACACTACCTAATACATTAGACTCCTTTTTATAAATATTCATCCAGAAGAACAGACACTAAATTTGTTCAATCTTATAACTCCTAGTTGTGCAGGTACTGTGGTTTGAACTCTGAAATTGTTCTCCCTGTGGCTAGTTCAGTGAGACAGAATACAGAACTAAGTGTGGTAGCTTTCATGTTTCTTTTTTCTTATTCCTAATAGCTGCAGATATTTTAGAGCTAGATTAACTTGTCTTTTTTTTTTTTTTTCTGAAGACTAAGCAATTCAGTTTGCATATATGAACAGCATGGAGAAAAGGAGAGGAAGGGAGGGAAACAAAATACATTTTCAGGAGGGACTATGGGAGTTCTCATGAATGAAACAGGTTATTGCTACTCCTTGGATCATCACCAGAAATTTACATTTTTATTCCCATAAAACAGGAGGTATCTTTCAAGGTTTTGTGTAAGGTTTTCTGAGGGCATTTTAATGATTTTACATCTTTCTTTCTGTATCATATATGCTTAGTTGTTTAGGGACCTAAAAGTGAGAGCCACAGATGCAGAGGGGAAAGACATGCTGTTTATCTGACTTGCAGTCAGTTAGTAAAAGGTTTGGAACTGTTTCTATAATGAGTAGATTTGTGAGTCAGAGACTGGTTCAACTGCACCCATCTCTGTGAATTTTCTTTGTGTAAAAAGAACCCAAACAAAAAAAAAAAAGCTGTTTGCACTGATGGATGCTATACAGAATCCTAAGACTCACAGAGGCCTAAGACCATAGTTGAAAGTGTAAAACACACAATTTAGACAAGTAGTTCAACTTTTAAGCAACACTGAAACAGTAATATGACCAATTACTTTGTAGGTATCCAGAAAATTTCCAGAAATCAATTCTGGAAATATGATAGGCAAAATTGGCGTCAGAGTGCCAATGTGACTGCAATAGGTAGTCGTGTAAGAGCACTTGGCTACTATAGCAAAAAACCTAACTTTGGTGAACTCTTTATTCTGAAAACACAGAGTGAAAAACAGATGAAACTGCTAAAGTTTTATCAGGCTTGACATGGAATTGTTGGTATTTATGTGGATTCCTTATAAAGTAAAAGGTCAAGACATACTTGAAACTCAATCCTAACTGAAAATATTTGCCACTTGCAATAAGCCTGGCTCAACTTTCTGGTTGTGATGAGAAATTCAAACATTGTTTTCACTCCGTTAAATCCTACATACTACACTGAAAGAGAGGTTTTTGTGGGGATTTTTTGGTGGAAAGCCTGTGTAAGTCAAGGTCACTTCCATAACATTTTTTTCTTTGTTTTGACCATAAAATTGAAGAAATAAAATGTTTTATGTGACATTAGGGCACAGTTAGGGCTAGACTGACCTTTATTGTACTCCTTCCAATGTAAGACAAATTAAGTAGCCTGTGTTATAATTGCTCTAATAAGCCAAACATTCTCAGGATGTATTCAAGCCACCCAAGAACAACAGTAAGATGTATATGGTCATGTGAACTGTATTGCTTCTTATGTTTTAGATTATTAGCAGGAAAATTTGTTTTCCTCTTGTGCAGATTCCTGTGGAACACACAGAGGTTTGGAATTCCACCATGTAAACAGTTAGAAAACATATAATAGTATTTTAATCTCTGGTGCTAGGTGCCTGCTCAGTACCTCAAATTTGAAGAAAATCAAACTTACAGCACAAATGTTTGGCTCCTTCCAAAGGAAGCAGAACCTGCTATCTGAAGTGCTGAGAAGAAATTCTGCCTTCACTGTAGTCAGTGACAAACAGACACGTGCATTGGTACCTAGAAATGACTTGAGTTCTGTGTATGAACAGGGAAAATATTGTTCTATATGATAGTTATGCAGCCTTTCTTTAATTTGATGCTGCTACAAATTTCCTAAGTGAAGGGAAAAAAGAACCAAAATAATGCGAAAACAAATTTCCCAGGTTTTGAAGCAGTTTTATGTAAGTAGTTATTTAATTTACAGTTATTACTGCAATCTGATTAATCTGATTAATATTATAAAAATTTCTGCCAAACAGCCATCAAGAGCACCATTTTACTTTAAACTTGCCTTTTGGGGAAGTGGTACTTCTCATGTGTTTCAATTCACGCTATCATTTCTTAGAGAAGTAAAGAGGGAGGTCAGCAGACTGCCACCTTGGGCTTCCATGGAGTAGATTACAGGCCTTTCAGGCTGACTTTGGTGCCAGAGAAGGTCATAGAGCAGATCATCTTGAGTGTCATCCTGTGGCACGTGCACAGGGGATCATGCCCAGCCAGCATGGGTTTACAAAAGGCATTGACCTGCTGGACCAACCTCATCTAATGCCAAGGCTATCTACTCAGTGAATGAGGGAAATGCTGCAGACCTTGTCCACCTGAACTTTAGTAAAGCCTTTGACACTGTTTCCCACAGCATTCTCCTGCCAAATTTGGCTGCTTTGATAGGTGCATCCTTCACTGGATAAAAAAATACTGAATGGCTGAGCCCAGAGAGTGGTGGTGAATAGAATTAAACCTGAGTAGCAGACAGTCACTAGTGGTGTTCCCCAGGGCTCAATATTGGGGCCATTTCTTTCTAATATCATAATAAATTATCTGGATAAAGGCATTGAGTGTACCCTCAGCCAGTTCACAAATGACGCCAAGTTGGATGGAATTATTTATCTGCTGGAGGGTAGAAGAACTCTGCAGAGGGCTCTGGACAGGCTGGATCAGTGGGTCGAGGACAAGTATAGGAGGTTCCACCAGGTGAAGTGGTGAGTCCTGCACTTGGGTCACAACAACCTCATGCAGTGCTACAGGGTTGGGGAAGAGTGAATGGAAAATGACCTGCAGAAAAGGACCTGAGAGTGCTGGTCAACGGTAGCTGAACATGAACAAGCTGTGCCCAGGCAGCCAGAAAAGCCAATGGATCCTGACCTGTATCCACAATAGTATGGTCAGCAGGATGGGGTAGTGATTTCCCCCCTGTACTCAGCACTGGTGAGGCCACATCTCAAATCCTATGTTCAGTTTTGGACCTCTCACTTACAAGAAAGACATTGAAGTACTGGAGCATGTCCAGAGAAGGGCAACAAAGCTGGAAAAGAGTCTGTAGCACAAGATTTTTGAGGAGTGGTTGAGGGAGCTGAGGTTGCTTAGCCTGGAGAAAAGGAGGGTCAGGAGACACCTTATCACTCTGAATGGAGGTTGTAGCCAGACAGGGTCAGTCTGTTTTCCCAAGTAATTAGTGACAGAATGAGTGACATCACACTTCAGTTGCACTGGGGAGGTTTATTTTGGATATTAGTCAAAATTTCTTCACTACAAGGGTTGTTAAGCCTTGGAAGAGGCTAAACAGGGAAGTGATTGAATCACTATCCCTGGAAGTATTTAAAGCTGTGTATATGAGGTCCTTATGGACATTGTTTAGTGATGGACTTGGCAGTGCTGAGGGGGACTTGGTGGTCTTAAAAGCATTTTTCAACCTAACTGATTCTATGATTCTATTCTATGGATTAAGCTATTACGATAAATAGTAAACAAGTCCTTTTTATTTTTTTTTTAGGAGTCCCTCTTTTCTCTTATTTGATCTGTCTGTTTTTCTGGGGAGTGATTAATTTACCTGTAATGAGGAACGAAAGGGAAAAAACAGGAGGTGGGAGGGTAGGTGTGCATTCTCTTCCTCTTTGGGCTCATCATGCTCTCTCTTATCTTCTCTCTCCTTTTTATCTGTTATTCTTACTTCTTTTTTTTTGCCTTCATTAGTAAGTGATGTTTATACTTCACTGGCTAACCTATGCATTTTCCCCCCTTTCATTTCATTTTCTTCAGTCATTGTCCAAAGATGTAAACTCACCTCCTGTCCTCAAATCTATTCCTCTTCCTGTCATCACTTTATTTCAAGCCTGCTCTATGCCCTTCCTCAACATTTTTAAAGTGCATAATATTCTCCTCTCTCCTTGTCTTCTTTTAAAGTGTAAATACCATATTCATGCAGCAGGGGTGTTCAAGATGGAGACAGGGATATCAAGGAAGGAAGGAAGGAAGCTTTTATCCCCATAAAATGACAAAAGAGCAGGTTATCTCTGAATGTGTGTTGTTGTAGCTGAATTCTCTCTTCTTCCTGGGACCAATATGGTGGAGAAGTACACTATGAAAACACTTAACATACAGTCCATCAGCAGTTTACGCTGTTGCTTTTAGCTGTGGGCCATTCTGGCATAATAAAGGAAAGATGGAGCTATATCAAGCTAATTCTTTAAACATAGCAGTTTACTTTCAGACCTAATATACCATAAACTGTTTGCTTTGTGTCTTGCAACCTAAAAAATATTACTACTTTAAAAGTTGTGTTCTTTTATAATGGGAAGAAAAATAAGGGGTGTAGCAGGAAGGTCAAGAAAGAGTTCAAAGGGGACAGAGGGCAATTAATAGAAGCAAAACATTATTTCTCTTGCTGAAAGTATATTTAAGAAGGGGAATATATCACAATAATCAACCAGGTTTTTTGCCTTCAGCCTGTCTGAGGCCATGTGGTTTGGAGATCTGATCACTAGTCCGAAAAGGAAAGGCTGTTTGCAAGAGTTCTGGGGTGTTTTTTCCTGGAAAAGGTGAGAGGACAAAAGCAGAAATCTATGACATACACTTTTATGCCTTGTAAGGAAAGTATTCATCTATCTGCCTCTCTCTCTCTCTCTTTCTTTCTTTCTACTTGCATATATATATATAGAGTTCCATATGTTTCAAGCTGTCACTAAATTGATTTGGAGGCAGAATTTTCTTTCATGTACTGCTCTGAAGATTAGGTTAAAAATGCAACATTTAATATATGGCTTAAACCATTTGAATTGGATTTTCTTATTTGTTTTGCTCTTTTACATTCACTGTTCAGTATTTTATGGTGTTTTGCATGGTATTTCCATCAGTAATAACAATTCTGATTACTTGGAGACAGAACAATGCCAAAGCAGAAGATAGCGTTTGAAATTCAAACAGCATTTTGTAACAATCATGCTTGCTTAATACACCCCAAAAGATTTTGATGTAAACAGAATCTGTGGAATTTTTAAACCATTTCTAAATTCGTATTTTGGGTTCATATTTGAGCATGAGCATGAGTAGCTGGCTCTTTGTTGTATAAATAAGTCATTATTTTCTCATTTGTGTTTGTGCTGTCTTCCAGTACTCTTGATTTCTTTAATAGTGTGAACTTTGGTTCTGTTTCACTTTTGAAATACTGCTTCCATTCAATTTTCTTTGCAACAGGTTCATTGGGCAGTATTTTACCCATTTTTATTATCTTTTCTTTTGTTTATTTTTATTTATTTTTTTTTTTCCTGGTGCGTGACAAAAACAATTTTCTGATTAAATTGACTATTAATAGCCATTATTTACATTAATTTGCGCTTGTAATAGCATCGCTAGAGGGCAGTATTGATTAAATTAGGCACACTCGTGCTCTTTGGAAACAAAACTGCAGAAAAGCCTCCAGTACGAACACCTTCCTATTGTTACTATATGGTCATGGCTTTCAAGTCCATTTTTCATTACATCCTAAACATAAAAAGTAAAAGTAATCTTAATCACCACGTATATTTGACATTGTTATTTGTAACTTTAATGTGCATAAAAGAACATTCTGTAATTTTTATGAGAAAGAATGTTCATGAAGCTCAGTAGAATTAGCATAGATGTCATTGAAGCTATTGTAAGTTATAATTTATTAGAAATAATTATTAAAGCATAACTTTTTAAATAAGATATAGGCTTTTTTCTTATTTTTTTAATCTCGGAAAATGCTGTGCAAAATAAATATCTTCTAATTCATTAACTGTCTCCGTGAAAAATCTCAGTACAGTGTATTTTATGATAATGGACAGCAAAGATAAGCAGAATTGTAAATTAAAACACTGACTTATTTGTTCTTATTGATTTTCAGGTCTCCTGACAAATGCAGCAACACAGAATCCTCGTAGGAGTGGTTTAGGCTCTCTGTGAGCTACTTAACTTAGTCAAGTTTCACTGCTGTTGATCATCATCTGTTATATGTCATCAACTCAACTGTCTGTTTCTCTGTATCTCATGAATGACAGCATAATTCCTCTGCATTTTGAGCTAAAGTTTGTTCTACCATTCTAAGGATCACTGGACTAAGGAATATAGAAAAAGAGATATGCTTGGGCATTAGCAATACAAAAAAGTTCATGGTTAACGTTTCATCTGCGTTATACACCACTGCTGGACTTGCTGTTATCTACATGTTCAACCTGAAGAGTCTGCTACAATGAAGAGTATCATCCCAATCAGCCTTAGAGAAGACTGTTTTGCCTATGGGAGGACACTGAGGTGCAAAAGATAAACTCTTCTTGTGCCCTAAACTGTCTGAATTGCTTTTATTTTCTTATACTTTCAGTATTTACAATAGACCAAAGAGCAAAATCTATTTTAAAGTGGACACAATCTTACTCTTAAGAGAGTTATGTCATTAAATTGAAGGAGGTCTCCACAAAGACATGATTCCAGCTTTCAAAAAGCTGAAATGTTATCCAGCAGAAGTCTTTATGGAAAGCTGAAGTAAAAACTTACTCAGAGACCTGCTCTTGAAATGTCATGTTCAAGAGAATATAATGGAGCGCTGAGAGAAAATGACCTATGTTTGAAAAAACGTGGACAAAAAGAACACAAACTGTCTACACGGCACCTTTATTCCTCTGTACTTAGATTGACTTTCTCGTACTAAAATCATTTTCCGTTTTAACCAGTTAAACATGCCTCTTCTACAGTTCCATTTTTGATAGTTAAAGTTGGATAATACAGTATTTGCAAAGAGCATGTTTGGTCATCTGTGGCCTATGTCTCATCTGATACACCATTTAGCACCAGAAAGCAAATTAAAGGGAAAAAAAAAAGTAACACTTGTTTGAAAGAGATCATTAAATGTATTTTGAAAAGCCTAAAGTTATATATTTAACAGTTTTTATATGTTGTATATTTGTAGAAAATCCTATTTAACAATTAACGTGATAACTCTGACAGTCATGAAAAGTGGTTCAGAGTTAAGTTGTGTTTTATTACTTCAGTTGTCTCTGAAGTGACTGGTGTCGTTTGCTTTCTTCCATTGGGACATTCTGGATGTAAAGCATGACCAGAGAGGACTGTGTAGAAAAAGCAAAGAATAATGTTGTTTATATTACATAAATGCATTCAACCATTGCACTGTTGGAAGGCATTTTTTATTTTTATTTTATTTTTAATTTTTGTCTTTATGTACTGATAAAAATAGAGTGTAAAATATTTTACTCATTGCTCTTCATAGCAAGGTTTTCTTCCTTCCTTCCTTCCTTCCTTCCTTCCTTCCTTCCTT
>VYXF01013111.1:338187-369499 GCA_013397295.1 Polioptila caerulea | reverse complement strand
CCCTTCTCTTTCTTCTCTTCCTTCTCATTCTTCTCTTCCTTCTCTTTCCTACTTTTACGTAAGGGTCAGTTTGAAGTGTGTTCCTTGATCCCATTTTCAGTGTTTTACCTCATTGTTAGAAAGCCCACTTTTTCAGCATTATTGGTTAGTGAAAATTTAGCAAAGACAGCATAGACAAGGGAGAAATTATGATAAAACAGAAACAAAACCTTGTTCTTTTTATTGTACCTTTTGGCGTATAAGTTTGGTATATATCGGTATGATACAATCAACAAGAGAGCTTAATTTCTTCCTGGCAAATATATTATGGTTTTAAGTATACTACCTAATACTCCAATTAACTTTTAGTGTTATGCTAGTTCTATTCTACTAAAGGAAAATATATAGAGATTATTCAAGTGACCATAGATGAAAGGTACAAAAATGAAAAGTTGATTAAATTTTTTTTTTAAAGCCTACTCAAACACTGAGGCTTATACAATGCAGAGGTTGCAGAAAAAGACGAACTATGGATCATTTTGTCTTCAAGTAAAATAAATATATACAAAATTCTTATTTAATCATAAAATTTTGACCAGTATCAAAGTAGCAATTAAAGCCCAGCCACTTGTAAAGTGTTATGGACTGACTGCACTATAAATGACCAATGTCAGGTTTGAAATGTCATGCAATAAATGATGGTAAATACATTTACTGTACATGTAGACCTCAAGAGCCAGATCCCTCACTCTACCAACTCTCTGTTTTGATTTATTTTTAAGGGAGCTTCGTAGCCTTATTTAGTAAACACAGAAAAAATGGAAGATGTTACATCATTTTTGTTGCTTTACAGTATTCAGTTTTGTGTTGATTCAGCTAAATTATGAAAAATAAAGAAAATCCTTTTATAAGTGATACTTGTTCCCTGAGCATGACGTCACCAAAGGAATTTCACCAGATGATAAGTAAGGTGGGAGCACAGAGAGGAAGATGGAATTGGAAATTGAGGACGTGAACTCTTTGAAGTTTTACCCTTCCATTTTCATGTCTTGGGTACTTTCATTTTGGTGTGCTCAGTTACAGATCACATTAAGGTCATTTATTTTCTGGAAAATGGATCCTCTAAGAACAAGAGGATCTAAAAATGGACATCTGAAACATTTACATCTAAAATCATACAGTCCAATCAGTTCTGAATATGCAACCTTATGTCTTTGTTTTCTAATTCTTTAAATACTCAAAAAAGGGTAGATGTACATGTTTATAAGTTCTACTCTAGATAATAACTATCAAAGAAAAAAGATTCTGATTACTCTTCAGAGGTGCATTCTAGTTTCTGAGTCTTTTGTGTACAACAGACACTTCAAGGCACTTAAAATGTGTTTTGTGCTTTTCCGTCATCCCCCAGAATGTATAGTTTTAAACAAACAAATTATACTGGCTGCCTTTGTCACTGTGAATTACCACTCTAAGAGCAGTGGTGAAATGTTTCTCTCTCAGGAACAATATGTTTTCAGAATATTGTGAACTTTCATTTTACAAAATTAAGTTGCATAAAAATAATTGTTTGTTTCTGAAAGTATTTTATGTGCCTCTTCCAAGCAGAATTTGAAACACAGAGGGTAATGTCTTATTTGAATGCTATTAAATATCCATCATTTCTCAGCTTTCACACAAGTAACTTTTTCAAAACATGCTTGAAAAGGAACAGAATAATATATAAACACACATAATAGACTGATAAAAACATCGTCCAGAATTGCAGCAAACCTTTAAAAGTTTTTTGAAAAAAGCTTCTAGGTAACGTTCTGTTAGTCCAGGTAAGGACACGTTTAATATCTGCTGATATCAAATAGAGCAAACATTAACACACTATAGCAATCAATGTGATGCATCATTCACCAATTTCATAATTATGCTTTTAGCCTTTTTCTTTTTTTTTTTTGCAAATTCATTTCGTCTTAGAAGCAGCTCAAGTTTTATGTGGTATTCTCAATCATTCACTTGTTTACTGAAATTGTACCCACGTGCTGCTGCATAAATCTTTAACCCAGGCACTTACTATCTCATCTGGCCTACTCATCACAATCGTGATTACTAATTAGTTTCCAGAAGAAAATAAAGAATTCAACACTGTGTCTGAAAAGCCTCTATAGCTGTGAGGAGCAGCTGAACTAGAAGGTGGTAAATGATTGATTGACAGAAAAATCATAGCACTGAATGTCTGGGCAACTGAACTAGTGGAAAGAAAAAATGAACAAGCCAGCAGTGGATGTAGTACAAGCGGCCAAAAAAACCCCCCGAAAAAACAACAAAACCCCCACAACCAACCAACCAAATAAACAAATAAAAAATTCCCCACAATCCAAAAAACCCAACCCAAACCAAAAGAGAAACATTTATTGTACTTAATCAGGGGAGAAAACCACACCCAGAACCGGCTCCTTCATCACATAAATCTGCCTCTATGCAGTATCTTTTCCAATTAAAAAAAAATACGTAAGAAGACATTTCCTTTTAAACATCTTTGTATGAATCTTATATACATGAGTAACAAACAAAGACAAAAATGGCTTGACTGTTTTTTTCTGACATCACAGAATTGATCCTACATTGAAGTAATGAATCTCTCATGCTGGGATTAAGCAAATAAAGATGGACAGAAATCATAATATTCTATTTCTGCTTTCAGACTGGGGCTTGAGTAGAGAAAGGAGGTCAAGAAAAAACTGAAGAAAAAAACAACCAAGACCAGAGAAAAATAATTTTTTTCATTTCAGAGTATTTAGTGTTTAATAAGTGCTTTTCAGTATTCAGTGCATGCTATCGGAGTCAAAAGGATTATTATTTGAAACAGGGAAATAAGAAAGGAAACATTTTAACTGCAGAGATGAGAATTTTACTGATAATGTGGTTGTCTTCTTTTGAGATATAAATCCTATTAAACTTAGAGACCCATGGGCAATATATAAAAGGTAATTCTGTCACTGATTAAAACTAAACCAAAAAATGGAAACTAAACTAAAAAGAGGAAATGACAATAAGCCAGAATAGGGAGTGACTAATAATGAGCCATTCTATGGGAGGATCGGAACCAGTTCCTGTCCTGCTTTTGACTATGAATAAAATATGAATACTGAGATTGCACAGTTTGTTAGTATCAGTAAATTACACTGAGAGTGAAAATATGGGAGGCAGGCATATGAAGATATTCAGAGACAAAAGGTATCACCAAATATTAGCAACAATGGAAAACTGAAAATCGGGAATGTCAATTTATAATTTCTTACACCATCAAAGTAATTGTGGCTTTGACTATGTCAAATTTTTGGAAATATGTGAAAAAGTACTTATGCTCTTGAAATAGATAATAATGTTGGTTTCAAGCTACTCAGTGCCTAGGTCAAGTCACTGGTTTCATATGGTAATCCTATGTTAGTTATGCCTTTTCATAACATCAGCAAGTCATCAGAGGGCTCTTACAATATCTGTAGTCACAAAGCACCATGTGCTCATGGCACTGATGTCCTCCACATCTGGCTTGGACAGACCATGGCCCCAATTTCTAGGTTTGATGTTCCCAATATCAGGCTAGTGAAAGTGACACAAACACTATATTGTGCTGCAGTGATGCAAAAAGACCTGTGCAAATGAACAAAGTTGATTAACATATAATCAAAAATCAAATTTTCCAGAAGTATTAATAAGTAGCATGCAAAAAACAGCTACAGTAAAAAACCCCAAGACACATAAGGGCTGTTAATGTAAAAAAGAAAACAAACAAACTAACAAAATCCACACCAAAATCTAGAATAAAAAAAGAAAATTTCTGCAAAGATCTTTGTTTAGGAGTAGAAATTCCAGAGGTATTTATGTTAGGAGTATAGGGTCTGACATAACAGAAGGAACAATGCTAGCATGCGCAAAGAGCAGTTTGCATTATCTAAGGAGCTTGAGCACCACCTCAGAACCATTGTATAAAGAAAGCACTGTGAGCGTCTGTGTTCCTTCACTGCACTGGAAGAAGATGATGGATGCATTCCTATGTACCCAAGAAGAGAGGCAAGGGGTTTAGTATGGGCTCTCACACAGGCATAACAATATATGTCACCCACCTCAGGCAGAGGCTATAGCGACAGGAAAGGCTGACATCAGCTGTCAATCAGAATTTTTTACTGACTTGTGAAGTTGCTAACAAAAAGTGGGTATTAGAAGCCTGATGTGTATGTTAATATGTTTGTACATTAACATTCTGTCTGTTAATGTGCAAACACATTGCACAAAACAGGTCACAGAGCACCAGTGGCAGTAAAGAGGGCCTTCCCATCACAATGACTAGAGCAAGTGCAAGGGTCATATATTTCTTCCTGTATATACAGACAATCTCCACATGTATAGATGAAAATTAATGTGGCTCTTTCTGTCTACACTCTCCATTCGCTTCTACAAAGATATATTTAAGCAACTTCCAGAGCAGAAATTCAACATGGACTGCGACTTTAAAACATATGCCCAAATGACGTGCTATTAGCAAACAAAAATGTATATTGGTTCTTGAATACAATTATGTTTAATTTGACATGACTTACAATTTCTGTCTCAATGAAGCCATGCAGCACTTGATTTTCTCCACAGACAAATCTGTTTCTTCTCAGAATATTGAAGAGAGCAACATGAGTGTGATAATGTCACTTTCAGCTCATTCAAGACAAATCAAATGAGGGTGAGCTCTGGAGGAGCAGAAGTTCTAGATAAGTAAATAACAATGACCTTACTGTTCACAGGAAACTAACAGCTCCGAAAATGACACAGGCAGTTCTTAAAAAAAAATGGCCATGTATTGTTCTGGAAACAGAGGCTCTTCTGGAAACATACATGTGTTTCTGTAGAGCTTCTTCCAGACCAGGAACTTATGAAAACTGTCTAAACCCAAATATAAATACAGCAAGGTAGAAGGGAAATTTATTGTGAAATCTTTGTATTTAATTGTACACATCAGGTTAATGCTTCCTGTACTTCATTACTTGTTCTTCATGGATTAACAAAGTCTTACTAGAAGACATCTTTGTCGCTGACTATATGGCAAGGCCTCTTTATATTATTTAGATGATGGCTGCTGTCTCCTTAGGCAGTTTGACAAAGTCAGCAAGCTTCCTCTCCTCTCCTTTTTCTCCTGTTTATTGTAACCTGTAGTGCTGTGCAGACATACCCACTGCAACGGTTACCAGCAGTCCTAGAGGAATTATTTTAAGGTTGGTTGATTTGGACACTAGTGTGAGTTTGGCAGTATGTGGTGCACTACCAACTAAAAGCCCAGCTCGCGATACTGCCTCCAGCTGAGCACTTATATGCCAGGTGGCAATTAGCCCTCAGGTTTCCTACTCTTGAGGAGATGTGTACAGGCTGCATAATATGAAACCACTTCAGTTTGAATAGTTTTCTGAGATGAACAGGAGTGAAATATTTCTTCAGTATCTCTCTCCAGTTAAAAAAGAAAATTTTGCTTCTTCGTTCTTTTACTGTCTTGTGAAGAATTAGAAAAACAAAGTCTAGATAGATGCACAGTAAAGCTTTTTGACTTTCTACTTACTTGTAAAGATGTCTTGGTCTGGAAACAAGGCAATCAGCTTATAAAACAACTATTTGCATCCAACAGCATTTTTTTGTGCTCCAAAACCAGTTCCTCCTGAAGAACAAACTTGAACCAGAAGTAAAAATATTGCTATTCATTCCATTTTTTAAGATAATGCCTAAGCTTATATTTATGATTGATAAGTTTCCCAAGTTTAAACATTTAATATTTCACTGAGTGAAATAATTCAGTTTAAAGTTTAAATATTTCACTCAGTGAAATAATTCAGAAGTCTGTGTCTAACGATGCCATCTGGTGACATCTGTCATAATGATAGCTAACTTTGTCTGTTATTTTTCCAAACACAGAATAAAAGCTATAAAGTGGCCTCATCAGATAATCAATGCTCAAAAGAAACATTGCCATCTACAAGGAGAAGTATCTTGCTGAGCCTTCTGATGTTCTAAATGAGAGAAGTATGTGCTTGAGAACAGTCCTGCTTTCACTGTACCTTAAAAAACTTCCTTACAACAAGGCACACCTCTTATAGGGGCATGAGGAAGGTATTAATTTCTTAGAAAGTGAGTCAGCTGCAGGGAATATTGCTGCAGTGATCTATGGCCCAGCCTTAGCAAAGTTCCAAGGCAGTATTTTGTTATATTGTTATATTCATTTCACTGAAAGGTTTCCCTTACTGGAGTGCATTGACCAATATTTCAATCCTACCATGAGCTAAACCAGCATTACTGCTGTACTGAAGTAATTAATTCAAAATATTAAAACCAAATAAAATAAACATACATTTATTTTTTAAGAAATCCAGCAGAGAACTCTTACAGTGACAGATGACATTAGCCTCTAAGCCTTTATAACTTACAAGGTAATAAAATGGGGTTACATTTTTGAATAAAATTGATAACATGACCAAATCGATTTCATTAGTGTATCTGTCATATTTGCTGTTAATGATGGCTAACAGTGGAATAGAAACTGACAACAATCCCTGAAAAACTGTGCAGATCAAAATTATATTATACTGGTATTCATGAATTTTAATAACCTTTTTTATAGTGAATTTAAAACTCCCTTTTAAAATTTGAAGCTCACAAGAAAGAAGAGAATTAAACTTTCTACACCTATTATTTCTATTGTTACAAGTTAATAGGCTCAAGAATAGAAGACATTTCCACTAACTAAAACAAAAAAAAAAAAAAAAAAAAAAAAGATCTTGCTTGAGAGTCTCTTGTGAGTGCTTATAGAGGAATGGATGTTTCTCTGCTACTAAAGTGTTGACATCAGAGTAATTTCTCCTGAATGACTAGAGAGCTTTAGGACACCCGAATTGCTGTTTAGACAACTGTTTGTGGAAGATGTTATTCGTATTAATAGACATTGGTACTCTAGTGTGTAACTCCCTTTAATGATAATGGAAGTTTGCAAAAATCTACAGGACAATATACCTAATGCTGGGAAACATCATAACTCTCTAATTCCATTTTCAGGGCTTAAATAAATGTGAGTCAAAAGTGTACAAGTACTGAAATGCTGCACCTTGCAACATCAATTGAGAACATCAAAATTCCCTTATGTAATGAGACACATTGATCCCTCTGCTACTTGAAAATGTGGTAATATATTAAATATGTCTCAAATGAACTGAAAGACAAAATACTATTTCCTATTTCAATGCCCTGATTACAACCTCTTTCTTGGGTTAAAATTGTGTGAAAATAAGTAATTGAAAAGGAAAAAAAAACTACCTTGGCACAGGTAAAGGATAAGTCTCTCTTTACCATTTTATTAATGATTTTATCTTAAATATATAAATGTATGTGTATATATAATGAAGGACACTGTGTCTGGTTTGAGCTTACTGTCTTCCTTTTTCTCATGGATATTACACTCAGGACTTATGACATTAACTGGACAAAAATATTAGAGATATAATCTGTAGAGCTTAGTTGTTACAGGGAGAAATATTTAGTCTTCCATATGTAAGGGTCGTTCTGGGATTTTGGAAATGCTGACCTTTACACGAGAAACTTTGTCTTCACATCATCTGTGGTACTGTTAACAAAAGTTGGGTACTTTTAGTGAGATTCTTCCTGTACTGCACATACGCTACATATATTCATAGGCTACAGACTCCTCACAGAATATTTCTATCTACATGTTGACAATGTTTTCAAAGATATTGCTGCTCCTGGTATTCAAGGTAACTTTTTTTGGATAGTATAACTGTGGTGGATTAACCTTGGCCTGCAACCAGAAAACTACACAGCCTTGCTTTCACTCCTGTTCCTCAACAGGACAGGGGGAGAAAATGAGACAGGCACAGGGACATAACTTACCAATTAATCTTAAAAGAAAAACAGACTGAACTTGGGAGAATTAGACCAAGGTATTGACAATAATATAGCTGTGGATATAAGAAAAAAAGACGATATTTTAAAAATATCTTTTCTTTTTCCCAAAGTTCAACTCCACTACTTTATTCCAAATTCCTTCTCCTGTCCTCAAGGGGCATGGGGTGGATGTGGGATGAGAAAATAGCGATGAGCCCATAACAACCTCTTTGCTGCTCTTGCCTCCTGAGACTTCCTTGCTCCAGCAAGGGCTGCAGTCCTCAAGGGAAAACCAACTCTGTGTGGGTTTGCCACATGCCACAGTTCCATCAGACCATATCCACTGTGGTGGTTTAGGAATGGTATTTCCTAATTAATTTCTCCTACTAAAACTCAAACCTCAAGCTTTTCCCTTCCCCTAAACCCTCTGGGGGAGAGACAAAAGGGAGATCTCGAGTTGTGATGAGAACCATTTACTGGAAACAACATCTAGACAAGAAAATGAATGGGAAAAAAAACAATACTAATAACAAAAACATACAAAAAGATGGTGATTTACATGCAAAAGATGCTTGCTGCCCACCCAGAATGGAATGACCCCTGAGGTGCCGAATGAAATGGCAGCAGACCCTACACAAGCCACCTTTTTTTTCACAAGTACCAGTCACACTTCCCTCCTCGAGGCAAGAATCCCTTACTTTCGCTCCTGGCAGTGAAGTGAGTGGTACAGAATCTCGACCTCCTCACATCCACACAGGTTCAGCCTCAGCCTCCTCACAGCTACTGTGGAAAAATTCAACATCCTGGCCAAAACTAGGATATCCACCTACACCATCCCATGTGTCATCTCCCACAGGCTACAGATATGGGGGTGTCCAGCAGTGTCTTTCCAAGGGCTGCATGGAAATACCTGCTCTACCATGGTCATCTCCACAGGCTGCAGGTGAGTTTTATCTCTGGCACCTGCAGCACCTCCTCTCCTACTTCTTCCTTGCCCAGGGTGTCTTCAGGGCTGTTTCAGACAGTTTTTTATCTCACTTTTCACTGCTGTGCAGTGGTTTGACCTTGCTTAAATCTGTTTCTCCAGTGGTATTTCCATCTTAGCTGAGGTGCTCAGCTGGGTGAAGCTGGCCTAGGGCAGCCCTGATCTGTCTCACTGAGGTCCCTGGCAGCTGCTTTTCTTTTTTCCTTGTAATTGTTTGGGGTTTTTTACACTAACATCCTTCTTCTTTAATTGCAGTACAAGGGATTTAGTCTCTAACTCAGCACATTTTAATTGCAACTGTCTTTAAAAACAAAACAACCAAAACCAAACAAAAAAAACCCCCAAAACAACCCAAACCAAAATTCCATTGATCCTCAAAGTCACTTAATTTGCTTTAAAAAATGTTAATTTTCAAACTACAGAAATAAATGTAAAAAAGGTACAGTACTGTTTCTTAACAAAGGTGATGAGGCCTGAAGGAAATTAAGAAATAAGTAAATTAGTGAAGCCAATAGAGCCTGACAAGACACCTTTCTTGACAATCTCCTGTAGGATTGAATATTTCCAAAGTGTCTTTCATCTCCTGTCTCTGGGGATAATTGAATTTTCAGTACATTAAAGAAGCAAAAGCAAATGCCTTTGACATTGTATTTACATCTGGCTCCCTTATGCAGCCAGCTCCAGATATCTGAGGCTTTATAAGTACTTTGACAGGACACTGCAGCCAATGGAGAGCTACAGTGCACACAAAACTGCAATTCATGACCTCTCAGTGGTTCGTGTTTACTGAAGACGAGCCACTCCATTAAGACTATTCCATTCAGACCATCTCATTGAGTTTAATTTAAGATTTAGCACTGCTGCCCATTGCTGCATCCATATGCTGAGAAGTCACTAGCAATATGTAATCCATAAGAGAAAAGGCTGGATGAACCTCTTTCTATCTTCTCCTCCAGCTCCTTCCCTCCTCCGTAAAACTAAGGTTTGGTGATGCTTTGGGAGGAAGGAATAGAGAAGTAGATTGCATGGCAGGTGGAATGGAGTGCAATGAATAGTATTATAAATAAAATTTAAAAAGCGGATTTGCTAAATCTCAATAAACTGCTTTTGTTTGTTTTTTTTTTCACTAGACAGCATTGAACAAGAATCTTTGTAACTCATAAGTGTGGCAGGCTGAGTTTTTTATCTATCCTATCATGGGGGAGTATAATCCACTTTAAAAAAAAATATCCAGTTTTGATCCTCTAGTAGAAAATACCTGGAAGGTCTGGCACCAGCATATTTATGCAATTCTCTTCAAAGAGAATATATATATTACTCTATCTTAAAAATCAGCTGACTTATTCATTAAAATGTGTTTCTTTTGGCAGAATAGTGGAGCTTGGCAGGGATTGGTGGAGATTGTCAACTATAGCAGGTTTCTCAGGACCTTGATCAATCAGGTTTGAGTGCTTTGAACAATGGAGGGTTCACCACCTCTCTCTTTTATTCCAATGTTTGATCTTACCAGTAAAAGTAATAATAAAACAGAAATTGTTGTTTTAAAATGGAATTTTATGTTCAATTTGCTTCTTGTCCTGTTTGCCACCACTAAGAAGACTGTACTTCATTGCTACGCTGCACCACTATCTAACAGAATGGGACATCCAAAGGGGTAATTTTAATTACATGCAATCTTATATTTAAATTCAGGCGTCTACTTTCATGTATTTGTTTTGAACATCATTGAAGTGATCTTTTGAGATGAACAGAGCATAACAACCTGAAGTGAACCGATACAGAGATGTCCCTGTGTGAAATTCTTGTCTTTCTGTACCTAAATCCTGAATCCAGGCTATCTTAAATAACTGATAGTTAGGATCACCTATGTGCCAGGAACTAGTACAGCACCCTATGCAGGGTAATTGTAGTCTTATTAGACAGATCTCTTGCTAATAAGCCCCTCCAGAATTCAAGGCATGCAGGAGAATTTTCCAGATTGCTCAGCTGCTCAGAACTACTGCTGTTCTGGCAAAACATAGTGCTAAGCCGAAAAATTCTGCTGGACTCACATCACCTTTGTGAAGGATAATTTTGTAAAGTACCACCATGTGTGTAAAGTGGAGGGGCATGTTTGCTTGTTTGCATGGTATTGGCCTGACAGATGCTGATGCAGCCATGGTGTCACCATAGCATAATGAAAGGACACAAATCCTGACCTATTGGTATCCTGGTTAGTTTTCCTTGTCTGCATACTTGGAATATAAACTTTAACAGCACATCCTTA
This sequence comes from Polioptila caerulea, assembly GCA_013397295.1. Taxonomy (NCBI): domain Eukaryota; kingdom Metazoa; phylum Chordata; class Aves; order Passeriformes; family Certhiidae; genus Polioptila; species Polioptila caerulea. The sequence continues at coordinate 358,352 of VYXF01013111.1, read as the reverse complement.
TATGTGTTTCTTTACTTCCTTTACTTAAAAGAGAGGTTAGTATATTCCCTCATTATGCATTCCAAAGTGCATTCTATTTTTTTTTATGTTAATTTTTAAAGAAAATTTGCAATGTCATGAAAAGCATGTTTCTCATGCATAAAATTCTCAAGCACTCAGTTGATCCATGTCAAAATGTACATACGTACAGCTCAGGCCATAATTTCATGCATGTTGTCAAAAGATACAATAGCATTATTTACAATCTAAATCTAATTAAAGGGTATGCAGGAATGAGAAAGGGATCAATATCTAATATGTTTTTTTTCCATCTGCTTTCCTCATCACTGCTAACATGTCAGAGAGAATGTCAATAATTTGATCTCATGCATGTGTTCTGTTGCTTTTCCACTGATACACAGAAGGTCAGTTGAGATACAGGATGCTCTAAATTCTCCATTTAGCTCCCTAATTAGTAGGTGGTCATGAGACAGCATATTCAAAAAGTGACAGAAAATATAAATGTATCTCAAATACTAACTGTGGAGTATCTTTAAATAAAAACACATTTTACACTTCAAGCACAGAAACATCACTTGAATACCTGGAAAAATGTTGGACAATTCAGACATGAAACACTTAAATGTTTTTAAAGGCATGTAAAAGCCATCATTTTTGTAATAAATTTCCATGAATGCAGTTTCTCAATAAATCTAGGCAAACTCCAATGGAAATCTTCCTGTGGTACTCCTGTGGGAGTTTATTGAGAAGACAAGAATGTAATCATTATTGTTCAAAAAACTTGCAGTTGACAGTCTTGACAAACTTTCCTTCATGCTAATGTTTGTTTTAGTTAGACTGAGCTTTTATCCCAATTAGGCAGAGGCTTGTATGATTGTTTCATGTTAAAATGCTATTAAGGATGACTTGTGGTCATACAGAAACAAGACATGTTATCTGCAGTAATTGTCTCCACTTGTATTTCCTCCTGTTCCTTCAGTTTGAATGGCATCCTACTTCCAGATTATCAATGGTTCTATTCCCTCGATGTTAAAGTCTTCACTTTTTTCAACATAACAGAGTAAATATTTATTGAATTAGATACAATGTTTACTGAGAGTTAAAAATGTCCCTGTAGGGCAGGAGGTTTGTAAAGAAATGGAAAAAAATATATGGAAACCAACCAAATGTTGTAAGAGCTGTCTGACTATGCCTAAAATGTCTAAGACTTCAGATGAATGGTTCTGAAAAGGGCTGGGATTTCATTCTTCAGTTTAGACTTCCATTGACTCAATAAAACCAGAATGAAATGCTTCTCATAGTGAAGTTCTACACTGAACACAGGAGTAGCACTAAAAGTGGTCTGCCAAACTTTCTGTGGTAAACAATCCATGAAAGGCAAAAGAACGCAAATAAGGTGAAGATCAATATAAAAATATAGGAGTACACGGAAAATTAATCAATCCGTTTTCACAGTAAGGGTACCATCTACCCATGAGGTTGTAATGGGTATGAAATAATAAAATGCACCATTTGACTTTATTTTCTTGTAACCCTGGCCTTCAACAAAAATCTTATAACAACTTATTTGCAAACCTATTTTATCCTCCATGGAGTGTTTTTACAACAATTTCAGGTGACTCCATGTTTTGTTTTTAATATTTTCTACTCTTATACTGAACTCAAATCTATAATCTTAGAAAAGGCAAGTATGTACCTACCTTATGCCTTTTCCCCCAAATATCTGTAGAATATATTGACTAAATGAATACTTTACATCCTTGGTAGAATTTTTATAAAAAAATAATAGATTTTGATACTTTTTTAAAAGTATTTTTCCTGTGATACTTCAATTTCTGAAAATAAATAAAAATCACTCAAATAATACTATTCTGAAATAAATTGTGTTTTATTAAACCTCTTATAGATGTAGCCTAAAGAATTGTAACTGAATTAACCTTTAAAATTTAGGTACATGGAAAGAAAATTAAACATTCACACTGTTAACATAATGTGAGTGTTGATGTATGTGAGGTCAGTGATACAAAACTGGAAGAACTAAGTAAAAATAGGAACCATGTGATATGGCAATCAAATAAAAGAAATTACAAGATAATGGGCAGAGAAAGGTCTAGTGGGAAATAACTGATAGGTGTAAAATTTGTCTTATCTAAATTTATATGCCTAAAAGTTAGGCATCTTGAGTAGGATTTTTTCCCTTAGCTTTAACTGCCTCAAGCATAGGCAACTTTTTCAGACCTTCCCATACAGTTAGTTGAGAACTTGTATCAATTGTTAATACTGTTCTGAGAGCAATTTACCTTATCCTAAAGGGGACACAAGCATTTGGCCCTCTGAACAGCTTATAAATCATGACCTTAATTTCTGTTTACTTATCAGAGCTTAAAAGCCTGTATATGTAGCTGTTTGCATTCTATACTGCTAAAATGAGGCCACAATTTTCCCATACTTTAAGCTGCTTATAACCCTTTTACAGCCAGGAAATCAACTCCAGAAGATAAGTTACATATTCTAGTGTAGGATGTATGCCAATGGTCAGAGAACTGTATCTCTTTATAGAGAGTATAGAGGAAGCCTAAGTGTGTAACTGAAAACAGATATCTTGTTGGCATTATTTGTACTTCTGCATTTCAGGATTGGTAGGAGAAATAAAGCAGGACAATTCTCTACTCTTAGCTTAGAGTGTCTCAATTTCCATAAGTGTACACTTTTCTTTATAAGGTAAAACCTTATGATTCTGTGTTTTATTTCCCGACTAGTCAACTTTAAATTGTTAGAGAGATGATATAGATTCTATAAAATATAGAAAGAAATCCATGACTGGTAATTCTTACAGTGTTTGGGTTTTTTAAAATATTGTAAGATGAAGTGTACTTTTATACCCATGAAATTCATGAGGCATTGGAGAATATATATTACATACAATATTAATTTTATCCATCAAGCAGTTCAATTAGAGGAGAAAAAAGAGTAGTATTCTATATAGAGATTCTGTTACTCCTTCCACTGATCTCAGAGGGGCTGCTGATGACTAATTTGTTTAGCTACAAAATTGGGCTTTAGAATTTTTCTTTCCTTTTTTTAATTTAAATGTTCTAGTATAAGTGTTTTCCATAGAATTTGGAAGGTAAAAGATGGATTTCTGAGCAGCAGGATGTGTGTGTACATGTGCATGCACGCACACACGTACAATCCCCAAGCCCAGCCTTGTGAAAAATCTCTTGTTTTGCTCTTGTAAATTACTTGCATAAGTAATGCAAGTGGTGGTGGGATCATAGCTTAGTCCACTGAGTGTGAGGATCCCACAGAACCACTGCACCCAGAAGTATGAAGTGTCTTTTATTCCTTCAAAATGTTAGTTTTCCAATATTATAATAGCAACAGAACATACACAGAGGTTCAGATCCTGGAAAATATTTACATGTGTTACAGAACTTTAGAAGCATTGCTGGCTTCAACAGAAATACTAATGCTTTAAAAATTGCGTAATTGCTAAAACTTGAGCTGGATAATAATTCAACAGCTGATCATGAAAAATATAAACACCTAGTCTGACAAAAATTGCCTCTTCTCTTCCCGCTCTCTCTTTCCAGCCAGCTGTTGAGCCATAATGTATCTAGCCAACAGGAATGACATTTTTTTTTATTTTGTGTCACTGAGTCAGATGAGGTAAACTTGAAATATGTTGGACACTTCACTGGACTTCACCATAAGAGTCTTGTGTAAGTTCCTATTCCTCCGAAAGGCAGTGGAAAAAAATCCCATAGGCAGCTGAGGATGTTAGCCTTTCACTCTCATGCTCAGTGGCTTACATGGGAATTCTTTCTGCAAATGAGTTGTATAATCAAGTGTATAATCTATGATTCAGACAGAAATATATACAACAATCACCTCTTATCACCTCTCTCCATGAGTATTAAATAAAAACATAAATCAGAGGCTTCTGCATCAAATAATTGATGTGCTTGTCTCTTTGTAGACTGAAATAAATGAGCATGAGATCCAAAGTTATATACTTTATATATTTAGAAGTGGTATTGTTTATACCACTAAGATGCGGTGATTTGAGAATAATTTATTGTGTAAAAGAGTAACCAGTCAAACAATGTTAATTATAACACAGTTAAAAGCTGAAATGCTTAAATGTAAATAATTTAGAAGTTATGTGATAGATATTAAACACCTCTGAAAAGGAAAAATGCTGTAGGCGAGAGTTCCTAATAAGTCTACTTTGGTTAATTATTGCCTAAAGCATTTCTGTGCTAATTATTTACCTCAAAGTGGGCTCCATGTTTTCAGCATTGAAGTGCCAGATATTGATTTTCTTTAATTGTCAGGGTATAGTACTAGACAGACCACACAAAGCTGAAGGTTAAGCCATTTATAGAAAGTGATAGCCAGGTCCTCCAGTGTCACACACTGCGTCAGTGTGAAAGGGAGACCAAGGCCCTGAAACTTGGCACTTTCAGGGAAAAGGATTATTTGTCTCTGTCATCTGCCCTTTATGGTTCATTTAACATCTTAGACAGCCTGTGTCAATTAAGTGGGTTTAGTAGCTGCCCAACTTCCAAGTCAAAGAGAGTGTTCTGTTAAATGGGGGAACTGGAGTATTTTATCCTTTTAGTTAACAGGATGTACATGGCTCAACAAATAATGAACATTGAATTATTTGTTACCATAGATGGCTTAAAAATTAGTTCAAGATGCTTTTTCATTTTCTACACACTTTTCCCCTCACCTTTTTCAGTGAGTGAATATACATATTTCACAAAGTTTATTAATTTGAATTTCTCAGTAGGGTCTGGGTGTTTAGCAAATTTTTCTCTGTCTGGATGGATGTAGTTTTTTTGGCTGTAATTTGAGATGCTGTAATTTGAAATATTACAGGTCTCAGCATACTTGAAATCATCATCACCTTTATATCTCATCAAACCACATGTGTGGACAAACATTTGCCAATTAACTAGAGCTGTTCCAGCCTACTGCAACATAAAAACATTAAATAAGTTAAACCATAATAAAAGCAACACAGCTTCTTAATTCACACCATCAGTGCCACATCTGCTCATTTGAATTTATAAATAGAAAGAAAACCTTTTTCTTGTTTTGAATTCTTTGTAATTAGTTGCATTTTTCTTCGGTTCCTCTGTTTCCTCTTTGCAATTTTTCTCTTCCACGGTGATTAACTTGTGCTTAATCTTTTCTCATTCATGCTCTTAAATTTTTTATGATTGGACATCTATAAATTTCTATGTCTTACTATTTTTGCCACTTTGCCCATCTTTACTTAAGCCCAAGGACACCTACAGGAATGAAGTGGCACACCCTATCTGGGAGCAAGGGTTGTCCCTGTAGTGAGCAGTGCGAGACAAACCACCAGAAGATGACTTGGTTCTTAGGTGGGGTAAATTGCCTTCTGAAGGTTCCTGTCTCTGATTTGTTTTTCTGTGCAGGGAGCCTAGAGTGACTGATGATCCTAACTTAGCAGGCTATCTGAAGTTAAGTGGAATGAATCCAGACCTCGTTCATCTCACTTTTTTTTTTCTTTTTTTTTTTCTTGTTATAGACCTTTTTCCCCCCCCTTTTCTTTCCTTTTTTCTTCTTCTGTATATCCTTCCTTCACCTGTATTTGTTCTGATGAGCTCAGGCTGCAGAAACCCTTAACAGCCCACATGCCCAAACTCAGCTCTCTCATCACTGAATTGAGGTTTCTTCAGTTCCTGTGGAGAAATACAGACACAGAGAACAATCCAGATCACAGATTATAATGACTGCATCTCTTTGCTGGTCACATATATAAATACTGAAGTGATTGTGATTATGGTTTAAGCAGACTATTTTGATGTGATTAATTCCCACCCAATTTGTAATGGCACTTATTCTCCTGGGCTGTATTAAAATGGAAAATTTGTTGGAGAAAATATATCTAATCTGCATCATTTAAATTTTAACCAGTTCCACTCTTAAAGGGAAAAAAAAATGCATGTATTAATCTAGAGATGCTGTATTTAAAAATAATACAATAATTTCTACAAATGAACAAATCTAAACCAATACTCTGAGATGCATTTCCTTGCTAAAGACATGGAATTTGAAATAACATATGAACATGACAAGTTTTGTTTATTATTTTTTTAAAATAATGACTAATCTATTATTATTATTATTGTTATTATTACTATTTTATTTCTGCCTCATANTAAACGAATACTCTGAGATGCATGTCCTTGCTAAAGATATGGAATTTGAAAGAACATATGAACATGACAAGTTTTGTTTATTATTTTTTTAAATAATGACTAATCTATTATTATTATTATTGTTATTATTACTATTTTATTTCTGCCTCATAAACTCATTTAATTACTGGTTTTCTTTACCCATCATGTCAGAGTAAAACCTGTTAAAGGAGATTTCTATTGCAAAATATTAGCTTTATTAACCATATATATATCTTTCCCCTAACCCTCGGATTTTTTTTTTCTTGTTAGTGCTGATAATAATTGAACCACTTTTTTCTTTTGGTCAGTTCAGAGGTTGTTTAATGAAGAAGATACATAGAGACATAGTAAGTAGAAAAACACTGCATAAAAGAAATCATTCATTCTTTCCCACTCCTTTAAATTGGGAAGTACAGCTATGTTTTATGCTCATAGCAATATAACAAAATTGTTTTTGTTACAGTTGTCAGTTATCTGCTCTTTAGAATAGAAAATTATAAAGAGTATATATTTTTCTGTTCTTTTTGGGGTACAAAATATATTTACGTGAAAAAATGTGTTATGTATAAAGCAGGCTGAACTCCAACCCAAACCTCAAGGCCTATTTTGAAAAACTTTGGATTTAGTTCTAATTTTGCATCTGCATCTGGGGTCCATCTTGACTTTATAGCCCATATGTTTGTGTAAATGGAAACCTAAATACTACTATATGCTGCAATTACAGTATTTTAGAAAATGCTGAATCTCTTTTGTGGCAAACAATACTGTCTTTGACATTTGTTCCACAACTTCTTGAAATTTAAATTAAAAACAATAAAAGGTTTTTAAGCATCTCTTACATGTTTATTGGCATATGACAAATGTGCACTGTTCTTAGGTAACCATTATTACCAGGAAAAAACAGATTGCAGAGGCTCTGATTTGTTCTATAAATATTATGAATTTCTTTTCAAACTGTTAAATTCAGTGTTACTTTAACTTCTCGTTTTTTTTTTTTTTTTTAGTATATTCAAGCCCATTGGTTTTCATTCTCTTTCAGTGAGGAGCCCACTACATTCATTTACAATACCAGGATTAAGAATTTGACACGCTCTCTTACAAAGTGGTGATATAATTAGAGATTGTTCTCATCAAATGGTTTTTTTCCTATGCTACTGAAAAAGGATGTTTTCTGTCACTCTCGACTGAAATGTTTCAAATAACCTCAGGAACTTCAGTAAAGAGTTGGCCCATCAGGGTCTCATGATAACTGGCTTTTCCTCCAAATACTTCTAAAGACTACTCACTGTTCTATTTCCTCACACACCAGTTAAAAAAGGCATTAAAAAATGTCACACTTTATAAGCATATGTAAACTACAGTAGGTAGTTTTACATGATGAGTATCAAATCAGCTAGGTGCATATTGTTGAGATAATAAGCTTATTTTTTTCATATAATATAAAATAATAGATAAAATCCTCTCTCTTGAGTTCTGAGCAATCATTTTTAGGAAACAATAGTAAGAAACAGAAAGACTAGCCACAGGTACTTTCTTAGGGAAAGATTTTATTCTAGTTGTGAATTAAAGTGTACAACAAGGTTTCAGATTGCAGCACGAATATTCACATGAATATAAAAATTAATTCTTATAAAATGAATGATAAAATGAATTATATATTCACACAAATATATAAAATACCCCAAACCAACCAAGTAAACTTCACTGTTTTCTTGGATATTTCATTTTCTCTTACTGAGTGTGCAAAGTGTTGGGGTTTGGCTCTCTATAGTCATGCTAATTTATTGTGTGGGTAATCAAGGCAGATTTTAATTTATAATCAAGAGTGACAAAGTGAATACAAACAACCAAGAGATCAACCAATAGCAGCATTCATTCTGCAAAAAAATAAACTGAAGTGAAACAGTCATGAGTTGCTCATGACAGTTTGGGTCTAGGTAAAGAATCAACATCTCAATGAGTTATCAGTCACAAATATTCAAAACATGAGTGTCTGAAGATAAAATCCCTCCTCCTACCTCCAAATATTCTGTTGTTTTTCTCTGATGTTTTATGAGGCATGCTAACAGATTGCTTCAAAATTGTTGCATTTTATACCTCTAAGGTGATTATTCTTCTCAGAAACTTCCTGAATTTTATGGATATATTTATTCTTTTCCCAGCACCCCCTTCCTTCTACTTTGTAATATATCAGGGCATTTTTTGTTATAGTTGCAGTTGGGGTTTTTTTTTTGTTTTGTTTTGGTTTATTTTGTTTTAAATTTAAAATTATATGATTCATCTTTGAAGAATATGTGTCTGGGATTTGACATAGCTTTGAAAATGGTCTCCAGTTATATCCATTAATTCTCAGGAGCTACAGTTATGTAAAAGGCAGAAAATATTTTAGATTATGTGGGCTAACACTGTTGAAATTTTTTTTTAAATTATTAGATTATAAATTCAATATTAAACTTTAGATTTACACTATCTGAACTAGCTATTCACACTAAAAATTTAAAACTGAAGATTAAATGTCGTTCTCCCACTATTTCTTGTCTACTCTGCTATTCGTTATCTCATTTAATTTCAATTTAATAGCACAGTAGCAGTAAGCAGACTATACCCTAAATTGTTACTTTAAAAATGAAACACAATCCAACTTTGTAAGTCTTCCCCTTGCCTCATTTTCAGTGCCCATCCTATTGCAGAGAACTGAGAAGTGGCGATTTCTTCTTCTACCACTGGGTGGCGCTCGATCGACTGCCGGCGTCTGTTCCCAGCAGTCTCCGACGCTCCGGGGTCTTCGAGGTTTTCCCGCAGACAAAATGACAAAAGCAGGACTAAGTCAAGAAATAGATTTTTTTTTTTTTTTCTTTTCTTTCATTATAAAAAATGTAAAGGCAAAAAGGTAAAATCTTTCTAACCTTCATTCGTATTTAGGAGATCTCTAGGGAAATAAATTAGGAAGAGGTGAATACCATTATTCTAGTGATGAAGCTCGCTTTAAAATATTTTATTGAAAGTGTGTATGTACTGTGATGCCTTTCAAGTGTGTCTAATTCTACTGTAATAAGGCTCCAAAATATTATCTTTGTAAATAGATTGAATTCTTAAGTGCAATCAAGGAAATATAAAAACATATTTAAAGATTTGTTTAATAAGAATTTGCAATACTTAAAGCTGTTGACCAGAAAGATCTAAATAACTCTGAAGGCTCCTGTTCACTAATGTGGTTCTTGACATGCAAATAATTTGCCTAATTATTTAGAACTAATTTCAGTTATCCTTAGATATGTGCTCACCCCTGGAAATTACACAAAGGATTTATTTGGGAAACTGGGAATTACATTTTCATGTTTGTGGTTGTTCTTCTGTTACTGATTGTGATGGATTGACCTTGGCCAACTGCCAGATGTCCACCTGGCTGCTGTCTCACTCCCCCTCCTCAACAGGACCGGGCTCAAGATACAAAAAACTTGTAGGTCAAGAAAAAGACAAGTTGACCGCTTACCAATTTCTGTCTTGTACAAAACAGGCTTGACTTGGGAAAACAAATTGAGTTTCTTTCATATTAAAATAGATTTCGATGGTGAGAAACAATGACAAAATTAAAGAAATACTTTCCTTTTTCCCAGATTCACCTTCACTCTTTCATTCCTAACTCCTCTATCTCCTCTGCTTCCCCCATCAAGCAGCACAGCACGGGTGGGAGGGGAATGATCAGTTCCTCTCTGCTGCTCACAGTACATTGAGCTATATCTTAGACCTGCAGTCTGATTGGGAATGAAGTCAAGGTTTGGTCAACAGAGGAACTTATATATTCTCATGTTTATTTAGGGAGTCAAAACCACTGGCTAGTTTAGAACATGATATTTCAATTAGGTGCATCTGTTCTGCTTTGCTCTCTGCAGTTATACAACTCTGTTATATAATAGTGAAGGAAACGTCATGTATATATTAAATCTCTATTGAGTTACATTGTGAAGTATCACAATGTTATGCAATAGAGATTTAATATATACATGATGTTTCCTTCACTAATATCTCCTTAAGGTGATATGATAAATATGATATATGTTCCCTTTTGTAGATTAGAGTTGTTCCCATGAGTTTCATTCCACACTTTAAGGGAAGCCAAAATAAAAAGATGGCCATGTCAATACAGTGCACTATTAAGGCCTTTTAGATTCAGCTCTAAGCTATCTCCTGGGTAAATACAGCTCCATGACAAGACGTCTGCTCTGCTCTTAAGAGATATATATCCACATAGAGCTGCTATTGAGGATAATTAAAGATTGACTGTATCTTTAGCTATTCACACAGCTATGGTGATACGAGAAGAAAGACTTGCTGTAACAAAATGTGTGATCGTACAATTCTTCAAAGACAAAGGAAAAATGTAGAAACCACAAATGTTAGACTCTAGAAATTAGGTTAAATTGCTTCATAAAATAATTTTGCGAATAATAATGTTTCACTGCTTGTTTTAAAACAGGTATTCACAAAATAGCAAAAGGAAAAGAAGATCTGTGTTTTTGTAATTATGTGCCATCTCATCCATGCCACAGAACATTTGTTAACAAAACAGTCCCTTGCACTGTGTGCTCAATAGCAGAGTTTTTATATGTGTAATCAGCTGTATAAAGCAATGAGAAGTGAATTCCTAAGCACTGAACTACCAAGATATGGCTGGAACATGACATGAAATTACATAATGGGGTGTGTAAACATGCCTTCTTGCACACACACGGCTCGTTTCACCCGGATAAGGGAGTTAACACCATAGCTGGCCTTATTAGTATGTTTTCTGAGAGCTGATGGGTTCAAGGTAATACTTGCATAAGCTGGATGAGCTTCAGAGATATTCCAATTTGTGAATACTCTTTCAAGTATGCTGCCTTCAGGTAGGTGATCTTAAAGCCAAGATTCTTGAAGTAAATAATGAAATGTGCTTTTCCAAGTTCCTTAAAAACAAGTGTCAAACTAGTTATAGGGAGACATAGCCTCAAAGAAATGCCAAAGATGCATGAAATATTATAAATATTACTTAGACACAACACAATTATCCAAATCCATGAGATTTATCTCAGTCTTTTCAGTAGTCTGAGAGAAAAATCTTAGTGCACTGTGAAAGCAATTTTTGATTTACAGCTATGCAATCATTGTATTCTATATGTATCATAGGATCTGTAGGTCTAAAGAGTATTGCAAATGCTTTGTACTATATACATAGTTAGAAGGCTTATGCCAAAAATATAGCTGTTATCTGTTAAAAAATATATATATGTGAAAACTCAATGTATATATACATACTCTCCCATTGCTTTCTTCACTAAAAGTACATAAAGAGATGTGAGAGACTTTGCAATCTTGCTACATGTTATAAAATGTGCTCTTCATACTGATTTGTTAGATTTATGTTTGAATCCTTGTGGACATAAACAACATGAACATTTTTGAACAAATGTTATGTAAAAACAATATATCTATCACCACTGGCTTAGATCTGTTTGAATATTAAGAATAACATAAGATCATAAAGGAAACAGTATTTCCAAGCAACTAGATATATTTCTCTTTTTTAAATAGGTCTGCTATGAAGTGGAGGATAGTAGTATATTATACAGTCTTTATACTGTAACCCCTCTTTGCAATGGAGCTTTCATGTTTCACCAATTTTGTTCCATGGAGCTTTGTCTCATTCCCTTTCTTCCTTGCATTATGTCTTGTTCATTCACAGCTTTAAGACTTTAAGTGAATTCAATGTCTCACACCTTCATGCCATCATTCTTAGTAGAAACCACTGGTCTTTTGTTGCTGATGCTTTGTCCTGCTTTGTCCTAGGTACAACCTCTCGTTTGATCTTTTTAACCAAAGTTTACACAGTTGCTGTAAGTTACTAGAAACAATATATTCCTCCAGTCCATAACTTTAGTTTAATTTAGGACATATGAAAAAAAAAACAAAAAAGACATTGGCTATCACTTCAAGCTGGCTAGTGATTGTTGATGAAGTTGTCATTGCAAATGTTCTTGGATATCCCTGTCCATGGATATCCCTGTAGGTGAGTGTGGTTATCACAGACCAACAGAAGGGGCATCTGCATCCAAGCTCCTAATCTCTTTCTGATTATGCTATTATTACCCTAGTGGGAATCTTCCAGTAGTTTTTCTTCAATCTTTCATGTAAGTCCTGTTTGTGTAAACAGCTGATCATAGCCCAGTCACTGCCCTGTGTTCTTGGTTGTTCATTCTTTCCAGTCTGATAATGATGTACTTAGAAAAAGTGACATTTTCAGAAAGACAGGATTTTTGAAGGTGTTTACCTCATAATCTGATTGTAGAACCCATTTGGGATGATGATGTATGTTTTTACTTGTAGGTAATCCACATCTCCTCTATCATCTGCTGAGCATCTTAATAATTGGACTATCTCTGTTACCTAGATTGTTATTTATAGATTTTTTTAAAGAAAAATTATTTATCTAAGTAGATGATCTAATTCTCATTTGTGTCCATCTTGTTGGCTAGTTTAATGAAAGTAAGTAAGGGGTAAACAAGCATTTTGGCCTTAGGCTCATAAGAAGCAGTGTTTGGTATAAGTAAAAACCTAGCAGACTAAGTAATTAATAAAAATAATGAGAACTATATATGCATATCTTGCTGTCTGTCTTTCTCTTTCTAGAAACATTTTTACCTATAGTTAGCTGATGCCAAACAATTTTTTATTAGCTTTGAATAGAAATCACTCAACTGAAATTGATGAACAGCAGGGAACAGCATAGCAATATGGGTTACAAAACTGAATTTGACATTGAAGAGTAATAACATTAAAGACTCATAAGGAAACTTATAAAAGAAGATATTTTTGAGTTTAGCCAAATGCAATGAAACTGAACTCAAGAAGTCTGAAGTAAAGTGAAGAAGATAACTAAAAGTAAGAAGGGAAATTACTATGTGATTTGGAAGAGGCAGAAAGATAAGAGAAGAAATATTCTGTTCTAGCTGGAATACCAAAGGAGTCCATCTCCTTGTGCAAGCCTTGTGCACAGCTATGTTAGCAACCTTAGGGAATATGCAAGTAAATTTGAAGAGTATAAAATCTGCACATGTGATGCTTTATGCTTTGCTGAGGTATTTATTTGAGAGTCTGTTCTACTAAATTGAAGACATTTTCAAGGGCTACAGTAGTTATTTTGCTTTTAGTTATCTTACTCCCCTCTCTACTAATTCAAAGTTTAGCAATTTTTGTGGCTAACCAAGAAGGAAGCTGAGCTGTCAATTTTCTTAATATATATTAATAATAGATTATGAATCACTGACTGAGCAACAAGGGCATCAGGAGGCTCCTTCTAACTTCAGAGAACATCAGATTGAGAGAAGTGGCTTTCTAAGGTATATTTGCTCTTCCATAGGTTCACAGACGTAGATTGCATCCAGAGGCAATGTCAGGAGAAAAATATTAGAAAATATTTCATTTGGTCTTAAAATAATGAAGATATAAAATTTACAGTGAATGAGGGTTGTCTAACCCTCCCTTCTCTGTGGCTGGAACTGTGGAGATTAGTTTCAACTGCATGACTGATTTGGAGATGGTTAAAATAAGGCTAAAATTAACAATAGAGTTAAAATGGTTTCAGAGCCTTTTACCTTAAGCTGTTTCTCATATCCCACTTTAATCTTCATCTACTGTTGTATCGCCATTTTATGCCATGTTTAAGCTCAAAATATCACAACTATACAAACTAAATAGGCCCTTGTGCCTATTTATTAGGAAGTATACAACAAACAAAAAAAAACCCAAACAAAAAACTCCCAAACACACAAAACAGACCCCCCCCAACTCACCAAACAAAAAGCTCCCAAAAAACTCAAAACCCACCTCAAAAAAAGTCACCAAAGCTAAAATCCCAAGTTTTTAAAATTCTGTGAAAAGTATATCTATAGCACTTGGCTGTAGTCTTAATATTCATGCTTTTTGAGCCCTTAATTTGGCAAGCAAATCACTGGGACAAAGACTTCCTTCTCTCTTGCCCTTTCATGCATTCTGTGGAGTGCCTCATCTCTTCTGTGTCCCGCCCAGGTACCGGCTCAAACCTGCTCCCCTTCCTACTGTTCTGTTTCCAGATTTATTTCCCAGGGAAAGGAAGGTCTTGGATGGGAAATGTGATAGGAAAACTTCAATCTTGGTTTTATAAGGGGTAGGGATAGAACTAAAACAGTGATCAAAATCCAAGAGTCTTTCACGCTTTTTGCTTAATAGTTTTGCACTGCCATTGCTTTAGACTATAATTTAATTTGGAAAAGATAGACTGATGAGCAAGATCCAGCCATCAACCTTATTAAAAATATACAATTTCTTGAGCAATATTTCCTATCTTGTCAAAATCACTCAGATTGTTTGATTAAAATTTATTTATTCAAAGTCTACTAAGTGCAACTATTTGTGAGAGAACTCCTTATATTTTAGATACCATTTTGCTCTTGTGTTTCACAGCATAAATATGGTTCTTTGTTTTCCTTTAATGTGTATTGTTTTCAACAAAAATGGGCATAAAATATAACAAATTCACATGTAAAGTTTGATCTGTTCCTGTGCCCATTCTAGTCGACCCTTAGGTGAAACATATTGTAATATATGTTCTTTATGTTAGCACAGTTTAAATTATATTTATTTTTGTGAGCTACCATGATGAATACTGCAAAGGAACAAAACATATTATGTGCCTCAAAATGGCTGAAACTGTTGCCAAGAAAACAGCAGATGTTCACTCAATCGGCAGCAAGAAAACTGATATTCAACACATAGAGAATTTATTTCAGAGAATTTATGATTTTTTACTGGGGATTTTGGAGACAATGTGAACTGAAAGACAAGAGACATTCTATTTTTGGTTTTGTTGTGACTTGTTGTGTGGTCTCTAAGCAGTTGCTTCACCTTTCTCTGTCTCCATTCCTTGTTTCCCCCTTTGTCTCTTCTCTTTTGAATTTAGGGTTTTCAAAAGAGTCTATATTACACTTTTGTAGCATGCACAATGAAACCACTGCAATATAAATAATAATTATAATAAAGCCAATTTTAACTCTGTCTTCAGCACACAAATGAAAGAAAATTCCTCATTTTCTGTAAGTTCAGAAAAAAATTGTTATTAATGTTCTTGTGAACACAACAGGAGGAACTGGAGATCGATCAGGCTCATGTCTTGATCCTATAAACTTTTTGGCTGATTTTAGTGAAATCAACTCACAGCCGAGCTGGAGTCCAACCAACCAACAGAAAAGACAGGCTTTTAATCAGGCTTCTCTACAATGGAGCACATCCATTTGATAAATGAACTAATTAAGCAAATGAATAAGTATAACCTACCACTGTGAATGACACTATGAAAAACCTTCAGATCCATATTAATAGTTCTAGAAAACCAGAAAAAGGATGGGAAAAATACAAGTTCAATTTATGAAGCACATCTATGCAAATGAAATTTTACCATGGGCAATGGTCTGGTGTAATGCATGCTCTGTGTGTGTAAAGATGACAAGGGGTAAAGAAGTCTGAAACGAGGTTATTTCACTTCTGAGGTTTTCTTAATATCAGCCATTTCATGGGCAGAAGAATGTAGGAATGACTCATGCTCTTTCTGAATGTCCCTTTGTAAAAGTAATTGGAATGCCACAACACCTGTATCCTGATTTTTCCTTTAATATCCAAAATCCATGAATAACCTCCCTAAGGGAAAAAAAAAAAATTCATGATACAAAAAAAAAAAAAAAAGAAGAAGAAAAACCAAGCCAAAACAAAAAAAATCTCAGAAAAATAAGAACAAAAAAAATCCAACTCAGACTCATTTAATATAACCTTGGCTGCATTTTTCCTGCTTTGTCTGATTAGAGATTTCTAGAAATGATTTGACAGCTTTGGAAACAACATAAGTCATCTCATTGGTTTTAGGGAAACAGCAGTGATCCCTGAGACTGTGGGACTTTTTTTAATGTCCTGCCTCTTCCATACACACCCTTGAAAGTGTGGCTTTCTCTAAAAAATATTTAAAAATATTATATATAAATAAGACAAAAAGAATGACATCCCAGGTAATCAAAGTCATGCAAAGAGGTAAGAGTTAGTTATTAGAAATGAAAATTTGAATGAATTTGTATTCCTGTGATACAAATGTTATATACTGCTCATCTTCGGTTGTCTAATCTTCAGCTTATCCAATTCAAGGTTCCTTTCAGTAGTATTTAACAAGTTGCTTCTTTTCCTACAATAATTATTACCTTTTAGAGAATTGTTATGAGATTTTTGGTTGGTTTGAGTTTTTTGTTTTGGTTTTTTTTGTTTGTTTGTTTTTGGTTTTTTTTTAAGACACACTACACATATTAAGTCCTTATGTGACAATATTTGTTCTCAGGACCCCTTTTTTTCATTATGAGATTAAGAATCATCAGTGACTTATCTACCAGGAACAGAAATCCAGTTAGTGAGAGCCTCTGAACTGAACCTGTTGAAAAAATTCCATTTCTAGCTAGCTATGATATCTTTTGCAAAGAAGAGTTTTGTCCATTTTACACCCACTATAAGAATTAAAGCAAGCAGTAAAACAATTAAAAAAAAAAAAAGAAGAACATTCATCAGGAAAGACGCTGTGGTAGCACAGATAATTCTTTGTTAAGATTCACTCCTATGATATGTCAAATCCTTTGCCTTTGAATTTACTGTAATATAGAATCTTAGAATCATACAATAGTTTAGTTTGGAAGGGAGCTTAGCAATCATCGAGTTCCAAGCTCACTGTCATGGGCAGGGGCACCACCACTAGGCCAGGCTGCTCAAAGTCTCATCCACTCTGGTTTTCCATGCTTTCAGGGATTGGGTATCCACAACTTCTCCGGGCAATCTGTACCTATGCCTCACTACTCTCACAGTAAACAATTTCTACCTAACATATGATCTAAATTTCTCTCTCATTGAAGCCATTTCCCTTGTCCTGTCACTACATGCCCTTCTACTAAGTCTCTCCTTAGAGGTTTTCTAGGCCCTGTTTAGGTCCAGGAAGGCTGTTTGAATGTATTAATACAGTGGTAACCTGTTGGAACAACTGTAGCAAGTGGGAGTGTGTTGTATAGTTGATAAATATAAATTTAAAGCAGGTTAAATTGACTGTAAAGGTGCTTTATGGGTTATTAGCTATACAAAATGTGTGAATATGAGAAATGAAAAAGAGTCCTGTTAAAGTCACTTGATATGTATGGAATAATAATGACTTTCTGTAGTTATCCTGCAGAACCTCCCATAAAGAAGCTACAAAATCATACAGTACAGTTGTATAATAAGCAATTCTTATATATGTTTGGAAAAAAGACAAGTATCTCTGATTCAGGTTTTTCATACAAACTGAAGGCTACTACAGTTAGCTCTCTTGTAGTATTTTTCAGACTTGTCTTTTTTAAGCCTGTGATGTGAGTCTGCTTACTGACCAAGCATTGTGTGATGTAAAATCAGAGCATGCCTTGGGTTGGAAAGAACTTTTAAAACCATCTAATTCCAAGCCCCTTACAATGTCAGGGACAACTTTTACTAGACCTGGTTGCTCAGGGCTCCATCCAAGCTGACTTTGAAGACTTCCAGGGACAGGGCATTGACAACTTCTCTGGATAACCTGTTCCACTGCCTCACCACCCTTACAGTGAAAAATAATTTTTTGTTTATAATCTGTACTTACTCTCTTTTTTGAAGTCATTACCTCTTTTCTTATCACTACATGCCCTTGTACAAAGCCCTCTCAAGCTTTTCTGTAGGTCTCCTTCAGGTAATAAAATCTGCTGTAAAATCTTCCTGGAGCCTTCCCTTCTGCAGGCTCAACAGCACTGACTGTCTCAGACTGTCTTGATATGAAAGGCGCTCCAGCCCTCTATGACACTCCTCTGGCCTCTCTCCAACATGTTCAAATGCTTCAATGCTTGGTGGCCCTGGAGCTGGATGCATTACTCCAAATGTGGCCTCTCTGGAGTGGAGTACAGGGAGATAATCACCTCCCTCAACCTGCTGGCTTATGCTTCTTTTTATTCAGTCCATGATGCATTTGGCTTTCTGGACTGTGATTGCACATTTCTGGGTCATGTCAAGCTTCTCATCAACCAAAACCCCCAAGTCCTTCTCCTCAGGGCTGCTCTCAATCCATTTTCTGCCCAGCCTGTTTGTGCTCTGGATTGACCCAAGCCACTTGCAGGGCTGTGCTTGCCTTCTTGATGTTCGTGAGGCTTGCAGGAGCCTACCTCTCAAGCTAGAATTAGAAACAGTTGAAATTTTACTTTTTATTTCTTATGAGTTCTTTTTTGGAAAGTGGCTGTTGAGTTTTAATTAGGAAACACAAAGTATCTTGTATTTATGATTTTTCCTTATTCTTTAATGTAATTTAATATTATATTTTTAAGAAATCCTTGTGCTTCATTGCCCTTAGAAATGAAAAGAGCTATTTTAGCTCCAAGAAGTATTCAAGAAGTTTTTTTTTATTTCCTGGGACATCCTGATTTCTAAAAAGAATATAATGATCTGACCTTGAAAAACAGATTCTCTTTTTTAGAGTTAACTTATTCCTTTTCTTTTTTACTGTATCTCTGCTGTATCAGGTCATGCTAATCTCTGTTGTGATATATTTATCTTTCTACAAACTGGCCCATGCCATTGGACTGAGGGACAAGAAATCAACATTGTTCTTTCTGCTCAGTGCTTCTTTGGTCCATTAACACATGTGTCACAGGTTCCTGGTGTAAAATTGCATTAACTTAAAATGGATCGTTGTGTAGAGAAATCAGAGTTGGAAACAATCAAAATGTTGTCTTGCAAGCTGAGAGCAATGCTCTTTTGGGAGAAAGAAAGGGAATGTAAAATACTAGGCAAAGTCACTTAAAAATTTCAAGACTGCTGTGATGCATTCAATAATATCACAGGGGAAAGGAATGTTCTTTATAAGAAATAGGCTGCCAGTTGAGGTTATTAGCCATTCTGTTACCCCTACATAATAAAGCTAAATCGTGTAAGCCATACAGATAACAGATGGACCAACAGAGACAAATTATTTGTGATGTAACTGATAACTAGGTCAAAGCTGAATTATTGTGTACTTTAAGAGAGCATTGAATTGTTTGCAAGATTAGGGAAAACTTGACTTCCCAAATGAAAGCAGTGAGAGAAATGAAATGCATCTTGTTATGAACATGTACTGATCTATAAAGACAAAATGCTGGGGTAAATGGATGACAGTGAACAGACTTCTTGGTAATAAATGGGAAGGCAATCACAGCAAAACACAGTTGTCCAGTGCAAGGACACACAGTCATGGTAATAATTATACGCATCTCCTGCAGGCATATGTAATTTTCTGGACAAATTAAAATATACAAAACTATTTCCTTTTTTATTTCTTGCTTTTTATACATACAGTTTTAATTTGTGAAGACATCAGTGGTCATCATAGATGTTGAAACAGATAAACATATATACCTGATTGCTTGATTTAAAACAACTGATAGAAAACAAATATTGGAGATGACCAAAGTATGACTTCAGGGAAGATATGGAAAGGACAATATTCATCTGATGTTAATATTGAAAACTTGCTCACTTTGCTGAGAAGATTCAGTGATTTTATTTCTTTGCAGTATATTCTGTTTCTTTGAAATTTAAATCTTATCATTACTTGTATTTTATTTGGGTAAGCACAACAGTGATTGCTAAATACTTTTTCTCATTGGACAAAAATATTAATAATTTCTAACTTGTTTTATGCTGATAAATAAAGTGTAATTCTTTTCAGCTTTCCTACTAATCACATTTTGTTACTCGGCTGATCTGTATAGGATGAACTTTTCCCAGACTTCAAAGATGGATGAAAGTTTTCTTCAGGGTAAGAACTGACTGTTCTGAAACCTGCCAGTTTTATTCAAATACTTTTTTTTTTTTTTT